>CM021103.1:316438908-316790194 GCA_007115665.2 Sequoiadendron giganteum
CACATAATTTGGTATGCAACCTTTTCCAGGGTCCAATTTTCCTAGACAATTTTTTGTCGACTGCCACCCACTTAGGTGGAACAAGGAAAAAACCCTAAAGAAACATCTACATGAAAACACCTAAGGGGGAATTTGACATGAGTTTTTAATTTTATTTTTATGTTTTCAATTTTACCTAAAATATAGGCCTTGTCTGAGGTCAATTTCCCATTCGCTAAAACTTAAAGGTTTTTGTTTTCCTTATATCTTCCATGTGGTTTAAAGGGTCATTGTCATAGACATTTTTGTTGCAATTATATTGGTTTACAATTTTTAGCCAAACTGGACACTGAAATGATTTTTTCTGACTAAATCTTCACTTTCAGGCACCTATAGTGGTTAAACCGTGAGGAATTTGAAGATGATGCAAACTAGTGATTTGTGACATTTTGTCTTTAGATTTTAAATATTATTTTTTCAAAAAAATTGGAATCAGATTGCACTTTTTGTTTTTCCATCTCCTTTGAAAACTAGTTTTTTTCAGTAAACAACATTTTTAAGGAGTGGCGCTCACTGTATACAACATAAAAAAAATTCCATGAAGGATAAAATTATTTTTTTTTCGAATTTAGATTTGTAACTATGATATCTATCCCTTTTTTTTGGTTTAATAATGTTTAATTGAATATTTTTCCTTAATAAAGTTTCGAAGTCAAACCAATTACAATTCAAACATAGGCGGACCGTATACAATATAACATTTTTTGTATGTATCGAAATTATTATTTTTTTATTGGATCAAGGACATCAATACCTAGCCTACACATATTTTGATAATCTGCTATTTTTTCACATGTGTAAAACAAAGAGCTTGATTTTCAATTAAAAAAACCTATATTTAATCAAACTAAAAACAAAAATACATAATAAAACCAAAACATATTAAAATTATATTTGTTGGATAGCTCGTTCCAAGGACTACCATCATTCAATTGGGTCTATGAAGTCTCCTTCATTTTCATCCTCAACCAAAGCTTCGAAGGAAATAATTTTGGAGTTTTTTGGTGCTAGAGGGGGAGAATGGGGGAAAAGGGGGGTTCGGGGTTCACTCGAACCAAGGTTCATTCGAAACCCCTTTCCACAAGCATTTTTTTTTCTTATTTTCTGAGAAATGTGGGACCCGACATTAAATGGGTTCGCTCAAAGGGGGGTTCCATCGAACCCCATTTGGGTTTGCTCGAACCAGAAGTTTGTTTGAACCCCCAAAAACCAATTTTTTTTGCATGGGGTCATTTTTGCAACTTTTCCATCCTCGTTGGAATTGTAAACCACTTTTGTGGGTTTACCCCACGATAGCATGACAGCTAAACATGAACTAGAGGCACCATTAATATTGAACTTTATGATGTTTATTTTTTGTAAAGAACACTCACTATTTTCTTATCACCAAGATCTCAAATGAGCAAGGTGGGAGCATAAAACAAGTAAGTGTTTTAGTTATCATAATATAACAAATTTAATTATATAACCTCTTCAAAGAATATTAAATCAAATTAGACCTAAACCAAAGGATTAGTCTTCACTTTTTTATCACCAAGATTTCAAAAAGGAGGAGGTGAGAGAAAATGACAATTGTTGAATCCAAGTTGGAAGTCTAACTTGTAAATCTCTAAGTTTTAAAATAATTCTTGCATTCCATAATTTTATCTATCAATCATAATTTTTGATCTCCATGTTTTACAAGAATATTCTTTTAACTCATGTATTTAAAAAAATTAAAAATAACATATAAATGATAATAATAAAAACCTAAAAACATGCAACACTTAATTTAGTAATTTTCCAATACAATTTCAATAAGATTTTATACTATCCAGCTAAGATTTATATTTTGTTTAAAAACCAAGTCGATAAAGTATATAATATCACTAGGAGTATCAATATCATGTTTCATCTACTAAAAAATAATGACTATTAGTTTCATTATCGACAAAATCTCATATGATCACATGACAAACAAGTACATCGACTAATCTCATATAAAAAATAATTCATAATTAATCTTTGATAACAATAATTTGATAATTGATCAATTCATTAAAAAATGAAGTAATATCCTAGTTATTTTCAACTCCCTATCCTTGACATTGTGCCATTAATGACTTTCTCGTTCACATAAAATAATGATAAGTATCGAGGTTTCTTAATATCTCCAATAACATTAATGTCAAATCATTCTTCTAACAATCACTTATCACAATCATGACTAAACCCTTAAAGTCATGAGACCCAACTATCACACACCATGTTCGTTCATATGATAAAAAGAAGCTGAATTTGAAACTAAATTTGAAACTAAGCTTTAAAAAAAAGGTATCAGAAGTAATGATATGGACCTTATAAAATAAAGGATATTGAAACAAAGTGGAGAAAGAGGTAATTATTATAATCAATATTAAGATAATCAACCAGCAAGAGGGAGCTAAAGTACATTCATTCTTCACATAAAATAGTACAATATGTAAGACCATCAATGTCAATAAGAGAATATTGATAACAATACATGACAATTGATATTATGATTTGTTATTAACATTATGAATGATCAACAATAAATTTAGAGTCAAACATATTATAAGAGTTATACTTGACCAATATTAAATGATTCTTTGCCAACATTAAGATTGATTATATATATAGAACATTAGGAATATGAAGGTGTGTATATAAACTCTCATTACAATCATTCAATATGTGAAATTAAAACCAACAACCAACAAGAATAGGTTTCCTAAAAATATTAGGAATATGAGGGTTTGTATATAAATTCTCATTACAATCAATTGAAATCTACTTTATTCATTCCAAGTGGATTATCTTAACTCAAGACATTCGGGGGCACGATCCCGGCATCATCCTTTTTTCAGTGTCGAAACCTTTGCACTCAGCAAAACTTGATCCCTGGTGGGCTCATTTAAAACCTTTCAACTTCACCAATAAACCAAGAGTCCATTGACGGATTTAAGAAATTTGAAAAGGAAGTAGATATCTTTCTATAGAACTAAGATATAAACTATAGCTTATAAGAATTGGAATTTTAACTAAACATATATGCATACAAAAAACATAGAGGAAATACTAAATAGGACTTTTAACTGCATCAAATACAGTTGCTGAGTACTCCATGATTGTGTCAAAATGGGAACTGGGGAACAGTGCATGAACCACCAAGTAAATTTTCATGGACATAGTTGCAACTGCTCTAGTAACAGACAATACACGGGAGCTGTTTGACAGAATCCCTCGAAAAAATGAGGTATAGCAAACTGAAATGATTGCAAGATACGTACAAAATGGATTGTTAAAAAGGCTTAGATACTTTTATGCGAACACAAACAAGAGCAAAACTAAATAATATGACCTAGACCTCTACCATCCCTGCCTGTGTTGATATAGAAGCTTTAGAAAAGGGTATAATGGAATTTCAACTGCATATATATGAAACGTGGAAGCATAGACAATTCATGGGATCCGTTTAATAGAATCCCTCGAAGAAAGGTGGTCCCGCGATCTGCAAAGATTGCAGGATATACACACAAAAAATGAAATGTTGTAAAGGCTTTAGAAACTTTCAAGCAAATGCAATAGGCAGGTGCTAAACCAACGCCACACACTTGGCTATTACCCTCCCTGCCTATGCCGGTATGGGAGATTTAGAACAAAACTTAACACATATTGAAACTGCCCTGACAGGTATGCAAAATGTTGAAGCATAAACAACACACACGATCTGTCTATATCATGTGGTACAAATGCCACCATGTGTTAGATGTGTATGGTGCTAGATGTCATACTCGTATGGTGTCATATATTGTGGCGCATAGATCATTAGATGTTATGGGACCCCACATGCCACACACATTGTATGACTTGACACAAGCATATGTATCCATGTGTAAGATCATACTATGTGTGTCAGTAGTGTTGCATGGTTGTGTGGGAGCACTTCACACAAGGTTTTGTGTAGAGTGTTTTGCAAAGACATGCAAACAGTATGATGGGCATATTGCATAATGCAAAGTGCATTTATCACGACATGTCTCAGCTGCTACTTTTTCGGTGGGGGTTACATCTTCCTTTTTCCATCTCAGACTGTTGTCTCCACTCTTCTTCTCATTCCTTTTTACAATTTTTTTTTTACTTTTCCACTTTCTTGAGCCTTGTCTCAATCTTTCTCACTTCTTCACAAACTATTTGTTTCATTTTTTCAATCATCTCATCATCCACTTCATCTCAATACTGCTCCCAAAATAGTATCTCATCACTTCTCAAGTTTCTTTCGTGGGTTCAAGCTCTTTCTTTTGCTGCCAGGATTCCTCACACACCTGCAACAACCCTCTCGAACTTTTTCTCAACTGCTTCACACACTCACTTTCTAGTGCAAACTGCCTCCCAATCGACAATCTATTCACACAACACTCACAGGTCTGGTGGATCCTCTCCACTCTTAGGACTACCCGCCCTGATACCAATTGATGCAAAGGGTCTTCCTCTAGCTCAACAACACTCTCACATTTACAAAATTTCAAACACATACACAGAAACTTGACAGAAAAAAACATCTACCCAACACAATATAAGATTGCAACCAAATTTGATTCTAATTTATTGAAATCGAAACAACATACATATGTACACTTCAAGCCTACAATGGCTACTTTCAACCCTACACTCATTGGCAGCTCCTTCGCTCATTCATACCTGCACCTCTTCCCTTCAAATCTATAGCATTAACTCTTCTATCTCATGTTGTGCTAAGCCATTCCACACTCACACACTTTGGCCAAGTTATCTTAGGCTTCACATACTATGTCTTACTCTCCTTCTGCACACATTTTCAGTTCTCCAAAAACATCTGCATATATTCCATTTCTTTCCCAAGAGGTCGCGCCTGTTCTCAACTTTGCCTATGTTTTATATGTTCAAATCTTGTGCTACTGGGAGGTGAGACGATATCTCGTATGTTTGATGTTCCAGTTGTTAAATGAAATTTGATTTAATTTACATATTCCCAACTACCGTGCCCAAACACCCAACTCCCATAATTTCAGAAGATGGAAAATTGCATGATCAAAACTCTTCATCTCCTTCAGTTTCTCTCTTTGTTTTTATCTACACAAATGAGATTCAAATCTTTAATTTGAATCACCGTTTCATATCCTTTCCCTGTATTGTGTGCTTCACATTTCTGAGATGATGTGTTGCCTTTAGGACTCCTCATAAGGCGCTTCATTTAACTACCTATGATTCCTTTAATAATTTGTAGATTCCATCTAAGCTTAGACGCCTTCGAAGATGATTGCAAACACTAACAAATATGAAGTTGTACCTTACGCATTGTCTAGCCCCGTGGCAAACAAATGTAATTTATGTGTGCGCCTTCCAAGATCATAGTCCTGTCCAACAACAATATCATAGAAAATCATGATAAACTTATCCACCTTAAGGTTGTTCATTCCATAGAATTGTATTTGCCTGATATGTGCATTTGATCTCCAGCAACATTTCATTGTGATTTTTGTTGGGAGCTCGATGAAAAACATCAAAGATCACCAAATCAAATCAAAAGTGAAGAAAAATAAATCAAAAATATTTTTGGTTGATGCAGATCGCGTGTGCGCTCGAGTGCTCCTGCATCAGCCTATATAATGGTTTTTAAATTAATGCTCCAAATGAGAGAGTCAAGAAATATGGTGTGTTTTACTTTGCTAGTGTAAAAGAGACATGAATATTTATCCAAGGATTATGAAGATGTATAAGAACTCATTGTTGATGCATAAATCTATGTGAAAAGAAATGAAAATTAAAACTATAAAGATGAAATGAGAAACACAATAAACAAGACATAATAAAAAAGACTGAGAAATCTATGTAAAATATAGTAAAGATTGATGAAAGGAGGAGAAACACAATAGTCATGGTGTAATTAAAAGGCTAATCATTAACCAAAAAGAAATGGTATAGATTTTTTTGGTCAACATGAATGAAGTGTGTTTAGGACACTTGCATTGCTTTGCATTATTCCAAATTCAGGTAAATAAAAAATAAATAAAATACGTAAAAAATAAGCAAAAAGGGTCATAAAAAAAAGATGTTTGTGACCATTTATTTCACATGCATCATGAAAGATGGATTTGTATCATCCACAAAGTTATAGTGACATGAATAAGCAATCAAACTAAAACCAAGAATCAAATAGAAAGAAATTAATACATGAAAAATTATAACTAGTAATAAGCAATAAAGAAGATCAACCTAAAAAGTGAGTATAGTCATCATCTATAACTCATCTTCCCCAAAGATAGGAAGCCCTCTAAACTAGTCATGTGTGAATACCCTTGGGAAGGCTTTGGATATTCATTTAAAAGAATTATTTAAACAAATATGTCTTCTAATGGAATTGTTACACCCCAATTGTATAGCTACTATTGCATAGGGCAATTGAATGTAATGTTTGAATCTTTGTGATGAATAAAACATGTTTTTTTATCAAAATGAATAAGTTCTATTTAAATGTTTGTCTCATTTGATTGATACTTCTCTCAATGTTATCCTTGATGAATGTTGCATGCATAGTATTGAATTATGAATATTCTAACTAAAGATGTTTTGTATACTATTGATGTTATGAATAAGTAACTGCCGAGATTATATGCCTATGGTTGCAGGAACAAGAACTATTCCTCCAAGCGGAGGGGAGACATCACTCGGGAGAGGGGCTTGGTCGAGTAACCGGTAAAGTTGATCAAGTTGAGCATACACACACTTCACTGAGGGTTTTGGGAACTGAATCAGATAGAGTTGTCATGATAAGTCATCCTTAGGCTTAGGAGTTTTTGATTACTTCTTTATGCTTTATGAGTGGTGTTACTTGATTGACTGACTTACTATTCTGTGAACCTTGAATATGAAATGTGAACTGATAAGTTATACTGATGCCTGGAATTTACAGTTAAATGTATATGTACATGTTTGTGCAAATACGTGTATTAAGGGTACTCTAACTGGCCTATAATACACGTAATTGGATAATTGAATATAAACATGTATAGATATATTTAAGTGTAAATGTGGATATATTTAATATAGACATTATTATAGTTTTATCGATAATGAAATATATTGATATATCTATATTAATATTTAGATATTATATAGATATATTCATATATTTTAATAAAGGTAAAATAAAAACTATAATAGTTTATATTTAAATATAATGCTAAATGTATTTATAACATTTTAATATATAAATTAAAATGACTTTGCCTTGGAAATAATGGAAATGGACTTATTTTAATCATTTGGTAATTATTTGCATTTACCATATGGAATAAAGGTATTTCGAAATTCTTAAAACCATTGGAAAATATTAAAGGAAATTTAAATGCTAAGACTATAGTCTTTAAATGATTTTAAAAACAAAAGTTTGAAGAATTGAAAATCGCGAAAATCCTTCACATTGGGAAAAACGCGACTGTGGAGAATGGCCGGAAAATGGACAAGGAATGGAACCTGCACGCGCACCCATAGACCCGGTCGCTATTTGATAAAACGCCTGTTGGAGCTCCATTCGGGAAGTGCATGGGAGCGGCGGAATGAGGCCAGGTGCTGTGTGTTTAACCTTGACGTTTTCGACTATAAGCTTCAAACGCCACTATTCATTCATTCCGCCATTTTTGAGGGCATTTTTAGTGACTACGCCTGTAGGTGGCTGTCTCACGAATTTACCATGTGAGAGTGGAAACATTCTTCGAAAATGAGGTTGATTCGTCACTTGCTTTACTGAGTGTCTTGCTATTTGTTTGCCACTGCATATTTTGACAATGTCAATAGGAGAGGTGTTGAATTCTCATGCCTACAATGTAGTAAACATGAGAATTCAAAACCTATATAAGAGGTTGCTCTCATTGTTGTTTTCACACTTTCCTATTTGCACTTGCAATTACGAATTTCCTGTTTTAAGAACTGCAATCCATCTTTACTGTTTAGTGTTGTGAGAGCCATATAGTATCTTGTTGTGACTATATTGCTGAGAGCTACTTTCCCTCATTACTGTACTGCATTTACCTGAGAGTTATACTTGTTCATGCTGTGAGAAGTATCTGGTAAAGACTATGAAGGACGGTGGAGGAAGAGCAGAAGCTACCGATCGAACTCATTTCGCAACAAGGGAATCAGGCATGATAAATGTTTTTTTTAGAATTTCTATCATTTGAATTAAAAATGAGTTTATTTGCTTGCTTGATTATGCTTTGCATTATGTTATAGCATGAAAGGAAAATATTAGAAAGTCTCTATTTTCTAAGGAATTGTATTGAATTGGGAATAGCTTAATTTCATTAGAAAAGGCTTATTGAATTAGGGAATAACCTGTTTCGTAGTGAAAGCATGTTATGTTGAAATAGCTTAAGAGCTTGTTGATTTGGAAATAGCTTAAGAGCTTGTTGAAATGAAATAGTTTAATTTCATAGGAAAGAGCTTATTGAATAGAGATAGCTTGAATTCATAGGAAAGCTTGAAAAAGGAATAGCATAAAAAGGAAATGTTTGATTACTTTTTAATAGAAGTATATTATGATTTGTATTACTTGAATACTGCTTGAACTCCTTAAATAAAGGAGAAGGAACTAGTTATTAAATACTAGGATGAGGGTGGATTCAGTACCAAGGTAGTCTAGAGCTTTAGAGTTAAATAGGTTAACTAGAGAAAGCTATGTACTCCATGGATAAAGATTTCCATGTTAGGAGGTACCAAAGGGACCCTTGTTGACTGTACTCCATTTCCTGTTTAAGTAATTGAGGTAGGATAGTCTGGGATGATTGACAATCCAGTGAAGGACTAAAACCTACGCATAGTGTAAGATAGCCTTAAGTCAAATCGGCCCTGAGTAGTGTATATGATAGATGACCTTCATTTGAAGTACTGAATGAGAATACTTTGGCCAAAGTAGTGGAAGGTACGACATCCACTTAGATGTGAGATAGTCAAGACTACACTGTCAGTTCATTGTGATCCATCATGCTAGTTCGGGATTGTGAAATAGCAAGTTCTAGATGTATAGGACACATCACTATGCTCAGTTGGGTTGTCGCAACCGGTTACTTTACCAATCTCTTCGTTCGAAGGGAGGGCCATCTATCGAATGATAGATGTGCGGGGGACCGCATTAATAGTCTGTGGTTGGCAGAAAAGCGCTTGAGTGATGTTTCTCCTCCACCGCAGGTGACGGATACACCAAGATTTGAAAGGAAGGGAACCTGGACCATCTTACCACTATTTGTGCAAAAGCTTACAAGCTATGTATGTAATTTGTTTTACTTTTGTACTCTGATTTATATTTACAATGAAAATGGAATTCATGTGGAAATATATATTGTAACTTGCATGTATTTATCAATAAAGAAAGGAAGAATTTTATTGCAATGTCTTTGTTACTTGTTACTTTTATATGTTTGGAATGAAATGTTAGAAAAATTTTAATTACCCAAGGATGGGGTCGTTACAGGAATGATCTATGATTTAGGTTTGGGCACCCATTTTTATCTTATTACATTGTTGGCTTGATATTTCATTGAATTAGTGGCCCCTAGATGAGTACCATATTTGGCATTTTATTTACTCCAATGGGATAAGAGCTTTAGGAAGATTCAAAGTTGGTTCAATTTTTCTCATATTCTTTGATACCACATTGTTTAATATTTTTGTTTATTTCATTTGTTGTTCTTTGAAAACCTTGCATATGTAATAAATGTCACGTTCATGTGGTGCTTATTTTAGTTTGTTAAGAAATATATCTATAGTAAAAAATTGGCATTTTCTAAAAGTGTTTTGTATGGATCTCTTGTAACTATAACATATTTCCCTTTATGAATGAAACCCAAATTGATGTAACATGGAGGGAACGACTTGATATTGATCAATCCAATTTCTATAAAGGACCGTACTAGATCTATCAAATGTAAGAGTGATACAAAAAATAGGTTATTCTCTTCGATCAAGTTTCAAGTTTAAAATAATGTCTCCAATCATGCATGTAAACATTGGAACACTTTAATACAATTCCTAAGTGACCATATGATTTTTTATGCATGTAATAATTAAAGAACTCTTCCACACATACAATAAAATGAGGCCATGGATCTAACATGATTATCTTAATAGGCGTATATTGGATAACACTTTTGATATAAAATGGCCCATGATAACCCATTATTTGGGATCTCGTCATGTGAGAATGTAATGGTTGGAGTAGACTATGTGTGAGAATGATCATCAATAAAGCTAACACATTCAAGTCATAAATAGTCTAATGGATTTTCTTATCAATCTTCTCTTCATTCTTTTATAATCATCCCACAATATTATCTTGGTGTTGTTGTAGAAACTGATTCTACTAGATTTTGGTATTTTGATTGGGAGAAGCAAAGGATTTGATTCTCTTGTCAATTATACCTTCCAAATGAATCATATTATTTTATCATAGGAATTATTGAGAAGTGTGACCATTATCACTATGATACTAAAAAATTCATTGGCATCAAATCTTTTAGCAACATATTTGGATGTATTTAATTGTCAATTCAATGGAAAAGTTATCACCCTAATAGTTTTTACAATACTTTATTAAGGGAATCATTAAGCCTATCAAGTTATATTTAAATTTGTGGTTATGTAATGACTGTATTTGAAGCCTTTTGACCATGGTCGATATGATTGGCATTAGACTTAGATTCTTGTTTTTTAAATGATTATTCATTACCCCTTGTAAAGTTATTTTTCAATTGAAATTTGAATGTCTAAGAAGGTGAATATGTAAGTGAATTAGATGAACTATATTTCAAAAGATTGGTCTCTAATAACATGAGTACATAGTCCCTTACACAGGTACATAAATCTAAATACTATGTAGCTGTTAAAGATCACATTTTATTTTTATAGCCAAAATAAAATTATCAATAAACAAGCCTTGCAAATAATTGTTGGGGGGCTAATAGTTCATTTTGATAAGCAATGTTCAAAATATTAACACATAATCACTAACTTACTCATTGCTACCTTTCTTACTATGGACTATTTTAGTGAATGTTACTTTGAAACCAATATTGACTTGAAAGTTTTGTACAAAGGAGCTAGGTATCTAGGCATATGAATGGATTAAAGCATGAGGAAGTGAGAAAAATGGTTCAAAAGTGTACCCCTTCAATGTACATGGAAAAAAAGTAGCAAGCAAACAATCAATGTACAAGAATTCCAAACATTTGAAATGAACGGCTCTTGTATGGGTCATGTAGTCACCTTTACCATCATACAACTCAAACGAGATGCCACAAAACCCATAGGAAGTAAATATGCAAGCACATCATGTGATAAGTATTATATGTTAGTTCATGTGTTAAATCCTTTTTTGAGGCAAAAGGTATATTGTTTAGCCTATTTTTTTACTTCATTATTGATATGTAGAGATAATTGAGAAAGAGTAGAAGCTAGAATATGGATTTGTGTAGTGATAGGTTGAGTCTACATTGATTGAGATTGGATAATGGAGGGAGACATGATTGGTTGAGGTTTGGAATTAGGTTGTGAAGAAATGGTAAGGGTATAATGGATATTTTGGGTAGGGGTAATGGTGTATGGAGAAATAGGAATGGTGTGGGAGGAATGAGGTCTATGAAGGGGACTAAATGTTATAGTAGTGGAAGGAGATGGATTAATGTGAAAGGTGAGGATTAAGGATAGTTGATGCATTTATTTTACTTTCATTAAGTTTATTACTATAATGTACTATATGTACCTAATTAGGATAAGCTCACCTAAGTATTTGTGTCAAGCATTCATGTGCCCATGTCTTATGTATTTGATTGACACTTATCTAGTCTTAGTTGAATTAATTTCCTACTATCATGTTAGTTCATCAAGTTATCTCCACCTATCATGCATGTATAGCTTTAATTAGATTCATATATCATAGATGTCTACCTTTAGTTGGTTTCCACTATCCATGCATTGTCTTCTTGTATATAAGCATAGGCTTCTTTGTATTTTATAATCAATCAAATATAGATTATTCTCGCATATTAGTTTGTTGTTCTTGTGCTTTCCTCCCTCATGAGTATTCTTGGGTGGCTCTATAGCCAAATCTCACATGGTATCAAAGTAATTGTGAGTTGAGGGTTATCTTTTTAGAAGATCTAGGAGTGTAGATTTAATATTTCTAAAGCACACAAGTATGCTTATCTTACATCCTCAGTTAATCTAGAGAAATAGAAAAGTGCAAATACTAGATTCTAAGGGGATTCATTTTTTGGCTTTGCAAGTGCATATAGGAGCTTCTTGGAGAAAATATGGGCTCACTATTGAGTCCAAAGAATTTGAACAAGTTGATCTATCATTTTATTTTATCCCAATTGGACAATAGAGGCTAGATTTACAAAGGGTTTTACTAGGGAGGCACTTGCCAAATCTAGCAAGTACCTAAATTTTGGATCAATCTAGGTCAAATATGACTAGGCCATCACATCCAAAAGGCCCCAAAACCTCCATTTTTATATAAAATCTATCTATTTTGGAAAAAGTTGTGTAACGAGGAAAAAAAATTGTCTAGAGCTCATACAACCCCAATGAAAAGTACTACATGGGTATTTTTTTAATTTTTCAAAAGAAAATAATATAGGGCTTATGGCCCCTTTGCAAATGACGGTCATGTTATAATGATAATATTTAAATCGCACTAGGGGTGACCCGTATAACGCAGCGGTTGAAACACTTGCTTGGTGACGTTGTCACCAAGGTTCAAATCCCCACTGGGCCGCTATGCTTACAGGCTTTGTGCTTTCGCTGGGCTGGTGGGCTCGCAGATTTGAACAGCAATAGTGTTAGGCACCTTAAAAAGTGCCCATTACCAATCAAAAAAATAAATATTTAAATCGCACTAATATACAGTGCTCAAAAACAATGATATGCAAACACCTTCTACAAGAGTACCAAATTATCATCAATCTAATTGTCTTATCTATGGTAAGAACCTTACATCCATGGTTACCATACTTGTATCTTTGTATGGTACCTAATTCATTTTATCATTATTTGTCACAATTTTCCTTTGGCTTGGAGATCCTTGAGAAACATTCAAAGAATTCATCTTCATGTTTGTATCTTCCTCTACATCTATTCCCACAAGGTTCTAGATTGTCACTTTTCAACTAGGCCTAGAACTTTTGAGACTTCTAGTCTAATTGTGGCACATATTGACACCAATATGGCAACACTTAAGTAGCTTCTAGAGAATTTATTCTTATCTTTCTTCTCACATATTCCTTTTCGGAATGGGTAGATATCTTGCATATACCTTTAACTTTGTTTCTTCTCAAGGGGGAGAAATGTTGTTCAAGAAGTATAGACCATCTTTAGCATTCAATGTTGAGCATCTACCATTTGCACAAGAGCCTTCATCTTGAGGGGGTTGCATGTTCTTTCTTCGTATCTCTATTCAAGGAGGGAGTTTTTCCTCGAATGAGATTTTATCCTTCTCACTTCATTCATTCAAGGGGGGTCAAATAACCCTTTTCACATCTTGGTGGGAGTTTTTCCTTCAGGTTTTCTCCTTCCCCACCTTTTGTGCAATGGTACTTAACATGGATACACATTCCTTAGACCCATATATCCATACCCCACCTAGCTTGTGCTTATGGGGGATGGGGGTATTTGTGTATTTTATTTGTCATATTTTATTACTATATTGCATATATGCACCTAGTTATAATAATATCGTTTAGGTAGTTGTGTCAATCATGTTTTGTATACTTAATTGGCACTTAATTAGTCTTAGTTGAGTTATATTTTTTTATCATTGCAGTTCATCTATTTATCTCCACATATCATGCATGTCTAACTTTAGTTAGATTCATCTTTCATAAATGCCTAGCTTTAGTTAATTTTCACTGTTCATTCATTGTCTTTAAAATTATAAGCTTCTTTGTACTTTGTATCCACCATAATACATTATTATTGACTAGAATACAATTTATCCTATCATATTTTTTTCTTATGTTTTCCTTTCTTTCATTTATATTATTGGGTGTCCCTATAGCCAAATTTGTCAAGGATTTAAAGGAAGGATGGAAAAAGTTACACTAACATGTGGAGGGAGGGTAGCTTTGTTAAAGAGACTAAATTCACCAAAATTTTGGTTAATACCCCTAAGCACATCCAATCTATATGACTTGGAATATCAAATCCATATGATTTGGTCAACATAACTAGTGAAACTCATCAAAAGTGTGGAGTAGACATCATCATTTAGCTTACTTATGTCTTGCTTAAGAAGTTACAACTTATAAGTCCTTTCTTTTTTTCCTTATGGCTTCCACATATTTAATGTGCATTATGGTCAAATGTATTTTCATCATTAAGATATGTGGTGGTGGTTAGATTTACAATCATGTGAGCATCCAATCATCACATGGTTGGTTTGTGCCTAATGGAACAAGTGACTTTGGAAGTTTCTCTAACATGCAACTCTAAGAGGTAATGCACTAGAAATTAAAATTAGAAAAAATGAAAGCAATATATGTGAAATAAATTTCAAATTTGAAAGGATGAGAAAATTCAAAAAATATTAGATCTAGAAGGATGAGAAAATTCAAAAATATTAGATCTTAAAATGAAAGATAAAAGAAGCATAACCCTAGTGCAAAGCACTAGCTTTGGGTATGAATCACAAGTGTTTTTGGGAAATGAAATGTTATTTAATAAAAACCCTACTTCACTCTAAGTCTAATTAAATGGATAATAGTAAACAACAATTAAATATAAACTAAAAACACTAACACTAAAATGTAATGATAAATTAAAAAGAGGATAAAGTTTCTCATCTCTTGTCAATTCGATGTACCAAAGCATAATATTTTTATTGTTCTTCTACGATTTATGTTTGATGATCTAAATAGATGTGGAACTAGATCATGCCACAAGGCCTAGTCTAAGACACCTCTTTTTTTGTGTGATCAACTCCTTTTGCCGTAAATGTATCCTCTATTGATGCACCCTTCTATGTTTTTCTTTGATCATTGATACATGTCACTAAAGAAGAGGCAGAGTTGAAAAGCATAGTGGGTCCTATTGATGGCAAAGAGAAGACAATTGACTTCATTGATGGTAGTCAAGCCTCTTTTTGAATGTACAATATCTAAAGATTCAATAGAATTGAATGCAATTCCTAGGTCGTAATGTTGAAGTGTTTTGACTAGTGTTGGTGTAAGCATCGATGTAGTAAATATGATTTTGCTATGTAAAATTCCAATATCATCAATATGAACTAATGGCCTAGGGCTATTTATAGATACATGATCCTAGTCACCCACTTTCCAAGAAAGTCAACCTCAAGAAAGTTGAAGTTTGAATCTTGTAGACTATACCACACACATAGACTGGACCGAAAAGGTAGGAATGCTATGGAATTAGACCAGTCTTGGCTACAACAATGCATAAGTCAATTCTAGAGTGATAGGCCCAAGGTTAAGGTCAGTTTATGCAGCAAACAAGAAAATTGAGCACTATGACAATGCATTTACAACAATACCATAGGTGGCATAAAACAAAGGTAAAAGCACAAGGTATGCACTTATGTCCCTTACACTTGTATAATACTAAATATAAGGAAACTAGAAGAATTTATTTCACAAACTTAAAAACAAATATATAATTGGATAAGAAATCTCAAGCTTTTTTGGAAAGATGAAAGAAGAAGTGCTCCTCGAGGACGTGCCCCCTACCTTTGCAACCTCCTCCTCGCACCTAAGACATTTTAGGGACTTGGTGAAACCTTGGAAACATCCCCACCATCCCTTATTGCGACCCAAAAATGGGGATGTCTCGGAAACGTTTCAAAATATCAAGGGGACATCAGGAGATGGCTAGTTGTCATCTATGGCCTAGCAACCTTTATGTTGCATTTTTTTTAAAAGGGAAAGCCCACAAGGACCCCCCATCCCTTTTAACACAACCTAAACCTATTTCACTTATCAAAACAACCAAAAAGGAAAAAACAATCTCATTTTTACATTTGAAAACTTGAGGTGAAGAGCAACAAGAGAAGAGTAGCAACTGGAAAAGGAGAGAACAATAGTTGAAAGAGGAGACTAGGGCATCAAATATTGTCCACTAAAGGTAAGTTCTTCATTTTACATTTGTTTTTTCAAATTGTTCTACATTTTTCCAAGTTTTTTCAATTTGTTTACCACATAGGTGTTGGACTAATCACTAGCATCTCCCTTTCAATTCATGACATGGACTAACCACCTCTCATGGATCCATTTATTTTTGGCATTTGTATTGAGCATTAACAAGTCGATCTTTTGACGCAATGGAAAACGTATTCCAACAAATGGTATCAGATCCATGGTCGCAGGTTTGAATCCCTTTGGTTGACATTGAGGGTGTTGAAAATGAAGGTAATATTGTAGCTTAAAACTTGTAAAACTATGTGACTGTAGATCTAATTAAGTGTTATGTCACAATTCTTTGTGTATGATTAATTTGTTTAGATCAATTTTACCAATTGTAGAAAAAGACAGAAGATTGTAGAAGAATGAGACAAGAAGATAGAAGTGACACAACATATACATGGAGAAACCCTTTCGGGAAAAAACTCCACCAAAATCAATAGTGCTTGTATTATTTAACCTTAGAGAAAGATTACAATAATATTGTATCAATCTTTGATTTATATGCTTCCTTTCCTTCAACAATCCTTCTTCAAAACCTGTAATAAAATCTCATAGAACTCTCATACACTTGTTGTAATTAATAGACAATAATGAGCATGTAAAACTCATAAGAGATGTACAATATAAGAGCATAAAGCTCCTCACAAAAATCTATGCCTAGATTGGGAAAGTAGAGTTCCACAATGTAATCTGAAGTCAAACCAAAGCCTTCCTCAATTTAGGTGCCCCAAACTGAACACTTAACTAAACTTTGGTCAAGAAGATATCATGCAAAAATCACCTCAAAGTTGGCACCCTAGAATGGGCCCACCTAACTGAGTCTTGTAAATATCTTCTCATGCAAAAGGTGTTAACTGAAAGATGCCAACTTGGGCGCCCAAGGTGGACCCAAGTCAATCTTAGTTAACTTAAACATATCTCTCCACCAATTCATAAAAACGTTATGCATGATCGATCATCCCCACTTAATTGAAAGTATTCACCTATTATCTGTCATGCAACTGAAGTCATTAGTCATGCAACTCAAGTCAACTATATGCAATTAGCCTGCAACTCAAGATAACTACATGCAGCTAGCATGCAACTCAAGATAACTACATGCAACTGAAGATAACTAAACTAAACTGAATTGAACTAAGTTGATACTGAACTGATAGTGCCACTCCGCTCATGTAAATATCAATCCCTAATTTGTAGGAACAAAACATGCATTACTAAAGTGTTATCAATCCTCCAAACAGTTAATTGAAGCAAGGTGGGTTCCACCTTCCATGTGGGAGCCCCATGTGCTCCAATCTTGTAGGAGCTCTTCTTGGATGTCCCCACATATTCCTATTATTTAGGAACAATCACAAATGTTATTTAATCTCTTTCTAATCCTAGTGTTGGGGAACACTTTCCAAGGTCTTAGGAAATACGTGAAATATGTTTAGGATTGCAATTAAATGACATCTTATTCCCAATAGAGGGGGGGATTGTTGGACTAATTGCTAGTGTCTCATGTGACATGGACTAACTACCTCTCGTGGATTTGTTTATCTCCAATGTTTGTATCGGGTATTAACAGGTCAATCTTTTGGTGCAATAGAAAATGTGTTCCAACAATGAGTTTATTTTTTCTTTTATTTGAACTTGCAACCCTCTTTTCTATTCTTAACAAAAAAAAATAATGAACAATAGTGAGAGTTCTAGTGATGATAGTAAGGAGGTCGAGGTTCAAATGCATGAAAGTCAAAGTAGAACTCATAGAAATATGCCAACCACTGGAGTTTCTTCAGGGAGTGGGAATATAGCAAGGCCAAAAAGATCAAACCCATTTGAATGTCCTTCTGAAGTCCTTAAATTTTATGCAAAATGTCCATTTAATCCCAAGAAACCTCTATTAGAATTTGCAACACGAGTTGATAAAGGTAAGAAAAAAAATCAAGGGGGTAGAGAATGCCTTTGTCATTTGTGCAAAAAAGAATATAGAGGCAGTTGTGCGAGAGTCTATTGTCATCTTTTGTGGATAGGTAGTAAAGGGGTGAAAGGTTGTGAAAAAATAACTCCAATTGAGAAGATTGAGGCAACTAGATTGCACATGGAGGGGGAGGCAAGAAAGCAAGAAACTTCATTAGAGAGTTTGCAATCTAATGTGCCACTACCTATAGGGTCTGTGGATGTAGGATTTCATGGAGGAGAGGGTTCTACTTCAATTAGAGGAAAGAAGAAATGGGTGATCCCACAATACTAGTTTACAATTTTTGGGCAAACTAGACACTGAATTGATTTTTTTAACTAAATCTTCACTTTCGAACTCCTATAGCAACTAAACCATGAGGAATTTGAAGATGATGCAAAAGTAGTGATTTGTGACGTTTTGTCTATAGACTATAAATATATTTTTTTCAAAAAATTTGGAATCAGATTGCACTTATTTTTCCATCTCCTTTGAAAACTAGTTTTTTTTATAAAACAACATTTTTAAGAAGTGACGTTCACCGTATACAACATAAAAAAAATTGTATGAAGGATAAAATTCTAATTTTTCCGAATTTAGATGTGTAACTTCGATATCTAGCACTTTCATTTGGTTTCATAGTGTTTTATTCAATAGTTTTTCCTTAATCAAGTTTCGAAATCAAACCAATTACAATTCAAACATAGGCAAATTGTATACAACATAATTTTTTTCGTATGTATCGAAATTCAAATATTTTTTTTTAATGAATCAAGGACATCAATACTCAGCCTGAACATATTTTTCAAAATTTTACTTTGATAATCTGCTATTTTTCCACATGTGCAGAACAAAGAGCTTGATTTTCGACGAAAAACCTATGTTTAATAAAACTAAAAAAACAAATACATAATAAAACCAAAACATATAAAAATTACATTCGTTGGATAGTTCATTTTGAGGACTACCATCATGCAGTTAGGTTTGTGAAGTCTCCTCCATTTTCATCCTCAACCCGAGCTTCGAAGCGCAAAATTTTGGAATTTTCAAACCCCTTTTCAAAAAGGGTTTCCTTTGGATTTTTTTGCGGGAATGGTGGAAAGTTAATTAAATGGGTTCATTTGAACCCTTCTTCATTCAAACCCTCTTTAGGTTTGTTTGAACCTATACGTTTGTTCGAACCCCAAAAATGACTTTTTTTGGCATGGGGTCATTTTTTTCAACTTTTCCTTCATCGCTCCAATTGTAAACCACTTTTGTGGGTTCACCCAAATCTAGTGTTGCTAATATGATTAACACACAATTACAAGCTGTGGATGATTCCTCTATTGCTAAGTTTTTTTATGCTCATTCCATACCATTTCATGTGGCACATTCACCATATTTTAAACAAATGTTCAAAAATGTGATAGTTGTAGGTACTTCATTTGTTCCACTCGGAGAATATAAACTACGCACCACCCTTCTTGATAGAGCATATTCCAAGGTGAGTGTGTTGATGGAGGATATGAGACAAACATGGATAAGGGATAGTTGCTCTATTATCATGGATGGGTGGACTCTCTATCAAACATCGGCCACTCATCAATATTATTGTTACATGTACAACAAACTCTTATTTTCTTAGAGCTATTGATTGTCCAAGAAAAGGAAGGATGCAAACCTCCAATTTCATATTTTGAGAGATGCCATAAAAGATGTTGGAACTTCTAATATTGTACAGGTAGTGATTGATTCAACTCGTGTGTGTAAGTTAGTTGGATTGATAGTAGAGGGTGCTAATAAGCACATTTTTTGGACCCCATGTGTTTTTGCTTTGAACAATACCTTAAAAGACGTTGGGAAGATAGATTGGATGAAGGTAGTGGTGGCAGATGCTAGAGATGTGCATATGTTCATTTGCAACCATCACACTTCACTTGCTTTGTTTAGGACATTTTTGAGGAAGGAATTTCTCAAGTCCATGGACACTAGATATGCTAGCTACTTCATTTTGTTCGAGAGGATGCTTAAGGTCCAAGAGTATTTACTATTAATGGTGGTCAATGCAGAGTGGGGTTAATGACAAGAGGCAAGCATGCCAAAAGGAAGAAGTGTGAAGCAAAAAATCTTTGATGATGATTGGTGGTCCACAATGAGGTAAAAAAGATTTGAGTAGCTGATTTTGTTATTTAATTTTAAAAATGTTAATTTAATAATTTTAAATTTTATTAATATTTTTTAATTTTTGTAAAATCTTTCCATTATTTTTGAGGATTTTAATTGTTGTAACTTGTTTCCCCTTGCAGATATGTTTGCTCCTTCATTGAGTCTATTGTGTGAGTAATTAGATATGTTGATACCGACTCCCCTAGCCTTGGAGAGGTTTATGAGACCTTGAATAGCATGCTTGGGCAGATCAAACAAGCCATTCAAGGCAGAGACCCTACTTTGGGAATTTATGAGGAGCACATTAGGCCCATTATGATGCAGAAGTGGGAAACTATAAACACCTCACTTCACATGGCAACCTATGCTCTCAATCTCAAATGATATGCAACAAGATCTAGGAGAGTGCCTCCATCTCATGATGAAGAGGTGAAAGAAAGCTTCATAAAGGCCTTTACGAAAATGTATACTGAAGAGGAATCTACTTTACTTCACACACAATGGCTTGCATTTGCAAATCTTCATGGTCCAACCTTCAACAAACCAAAGGTGAGTTCGAATGAAGCTACATTAGCTCAAAACAACCCTATCGAACGGTGGATGTGGGGTGGCAAGGATGCACCAAAGTTGAGATTACTTGTCATTTGTCTTCTTTCACAAGTTGTTAAATCTTCTGCTACAAAGAAGAATTGGTCTACATATAGCTTCATCTAATCAATCAAGAGGAACAATCGTACCTCTAAAAGATTAGAGAAGTTGGTGGTTGTACACAGTGCTTTGCGACTACAGGATCGATAAACTTTTGGGTATCGTCAAATTGTAACCTTACATTGGATGGTGATCTTGAAGATGCTATACAAATCAATAACGAGGAGAAACAAGAGGGATTGGTTGGAGTTCCATTGCCTGAGGCAAACCCTTACAATGGCAATGACTCAAACTCAAACTCTAATTTTGACATAGACCTACCAATTGCATCTACATATTAGAGACAATTGTATGTTTTCTATGTTTTTGTCATTTTATAGTGGAAACTTAGAACCTTTGGGCATTTTGTTATAATTCTTATATAATATGTATGCACATCGACACCGAAAACATTTGAATTATGTTAATTTGTTTGTCAATTCTCATGTGAAATCTCAATTCAAATATAACGTAATGTATTAATCTTCTATAATGTCTATGATGAATGTTTTTATCAATATTATGATATGAATATTTGAAATTTTTCTACATATAAAAAAAAAGTCCTATTTTTTTAATAGTTATCCCGCCATTCCATTGTCCCCCATCATCCCCATCCACGAAACTTGGGGTAGCATAGAAAAGAAGAGAATAGCTTCATGAGAGTTGTACTCAATCTTTTTCATGAAGCTTGTAAAATTCAAATCGATACAAAGCAACTTGCATATAGTAGTCATCCACACTCATTAATTACAAGTCAAATCTAAAACCCCTAGTTAAAGTGGCCCTTATCAAAGGTAGTTTCAAACAGACATGAAACCATTCATTAAACATGAGAAGTATGCCCAGCCTTCCAATTTGTTGCCATTTGCCAAATTATGAAAATGCAGATGGTTAACAATGTAAGAAAATGAACATCTTGCAAAATTTATTTGCCGACATGAACAATAAACTTCGCAAATTGGATTTTTCATGTAACATTACTTCGAAATGTTTAACAGATTCAAATTACCTTTAGTATGTATCCAGCCAATAATTCGTCCCAAAAGGAAATTTTGTTATTCAACAAGGTAGTGCATGCACATCTAGACTTCTTCTATGCTTCTATCATGGCCATAATTGCTCAACTATAACTGACAAATGTCAACCAGATAAAAAACTAAAAATCATCCTACAAAATTATATGCAACACAAAAGCATCATAATCACTTTACTTTACTTGAAACCCCAAAAGTATAATTGCTCAACTATAACAACTGACAAATGTCAACCAAATAAAAAATTAAAATCATCCTACAAAATTATATGTAACAAAAGCATCATAATCACTTTACTTTACTTGAAACCGCAAAAGTTCAAAAAAACTTCAACATGCTTTTGAAAATACCGCTATCTTAGATCTACTCAATTATCTTATATATGCTTTAGTCCTTTCTTGTGTGATGTAAGTCAGAATTGTCAATCACGGGACATGCATTATTAACTTCAAGTTTCACCATATTTGAAATATTTAGTCATAGAGCCTAACAAAACAGTCTCAGAAAATTACAAGAGAATATAATTTAAAATACACTGAAGTTCTTCACAATGTCTCTAAATAAGTGAAAAAATATTTTTCCTCCATATTCAGCCCACCTAATAGATGAGATGTGGATGATATAAAAACCCAATCAAATGGAACATAGACCCGAAAAGTGTTGCACTCAAAAAATCTGCATATCAACCACAATCCAAACTTACACAGTAATCTATAATATCTAACTCTCATGCTTCAACTTCCAATTACTGTAGATTCTCTGTGGTTATATGAATCTTTCGTGAACAAACCTGACTCAGAGCCTGACCTTATCAGAGCCACTTAAAGTTTAGGAATTGCAACTTTAAGATCAGGATTTAAAGTTCTCTCCTAGATGTGTATGTTGCAAGTAATTTTGTTACATTAGTCATGGACAAGTGATGATCATCTTAATTTTGTAAGCTCTTCCGAATTGTAAACCAATGGATCTATATATTACACATGGGTACCAATAAAAGTATTTACAGAAGAGCAAAACTGCCAAATGCTTAGAAAGCATATAAGCTGATTATACAGAAGGAACCATGAACTGGTTGCTACCTATGACCAGCTTCTTGCATTTTCTGATGCATTTTATATTGTAGCATAGTCTGTGCACAATCAAGTGGGGTTTCCCCTGCAAAATGCAAAGCCCGTAATCAACATGTAAGTACAGGCATCATAGAACATTAAGGAAACATAAATTAGGTGCAAAATTGGGCATTACCTTGAGCATTCTTTGCATCCACACTAGCTCCAGCATTCATAAGAATAAATGTGATTTCTGTATGATTAAAAACTGTAGCCTGCAAAACAAAATCATGGCAGTCAGACAACAACTACAAAATGTTTCACAAGGTAGAGGAAAAAGAATAGAGCATTTACCAAATGTAGGAGAGACATTCCCTGCTTGTCACAATAGTTAGCATCCACACCCTGTCACAGACCAGACAACTTCCCTCAGATATCCGTGATTTGTATAACACTTTATAGAAAACAACATATGATGACGTTATAGAGTTCAACCTTCAAAATAGAAGAGGTCAGTGTAAGAGGACAACACACTGCCCGTTACATTCCTCTTTAGTTTTTACTTCTTATGATCAAAACAAAATTAGAGTACTCTAAATGATGTAACTTTCAATTGTCAAAATAAAACACTAGAAGTTAAGAGGAGCTATTCTTAACTTCGTGTTCAGAATATTTTACTTATAAATGATGTTAAAATTGTTAAGAGAGTGCTCAAAATGCAACCGGCAAATAAAATTACTTATCAATGAAGCTGCTTCTATTATTGCAATACAAAGTAATCTCACTCATCCATTTACCTGCATTAGAAGCTCTTTTACAGCAGATACATCACCATTCTTGATGGCCTCCCGTAAACCCTGGTAAACAAAGAAAACAAAAGTTTATAGAAATCAATTATTTGATGATTATATGCTGTATACCTGCCTTTTCTGAAGCACAATAATATCTCTGAAATAATAGAGTTTAAACACATCTGGAAAGAACACTACAAAAACGTCTTGACAGTTGCATACAGCATTGGATATTATGACTATTTATTAACAGAATTCACCTCTCCACTGCTTTCATAATCTTTGGAATTTGTGTCCATGGTTCCATTGGTCGTTTGCCCACTATTGAAAAATACACTGTAAAAAACAATACTTCCAATCAGTATCTAGCCAATTACAAGAAGACATTGAGTGGTGAATGCAAAATTGAGACCTCAAACAGATCAAGAAATTGGAATCCACCGAAGTGATCCACAATTTCTCTTGCTTATAGTAGAAATGCACAAACCACACACCTATACTGCTATGCTGCTTGATTTTCTCAAATGACAGTTAATTAAATGTCAATGTTACTTGGAACTGAAAGAAAGAAATTTTGCAGCACAACACAAGATATTTATCCTAAATAACCCTGGGATGGGGAAAAACCATGACAAGTGCTTGTCTACCTGATTATCATTGCTCAAAACAAATAAGTACGGAGATAGAGATACAAAACGAATATTCCTTCTCACTGTCGAGTCTTCTATTTCACTTTTCAGCTGGAATTATTTTTCTTCTTCTAGTTACTTAACACTGAATCTTGCATCCCCCTACTCTAACTCACCCTCTACATGTCTTCATATAGGTATTGGATGACCCCAACCATGCATTGAAAGGTCTTCTTACCCAGAAATGATGAGATAAAGTCAGACTAGTTTCTTATACTTTCAATTTAGACAAAACTGCCCTGTTGGTTTAGTAATGGCCCCACCCTTTAAGGGAAATGGCAATTTCATAACTGCCCTGCCCCTTAAGGGAACCAGCAGTTTCAAAACCATTCCCAGTTGGAACTGGTGGTTCTGTACTGCAAGTTCCTCTGAGGTGTTTTGAAGACTGAAACTAAAGGTGTGCTAATGTGCTATCCTTTCCCGAATCCTTATCATACATTTCTTAAAAGAGATGATTTTGGTGCCACAAAAGCTTAATGAGACACCAAGTGTGGGAAGAGTTCTCCCACTTTCTCCTTTGAGTACCATTTTGCTTGCTTTGCCACTTGTCCTTTGAGTCCTATCTGTCAAGACTCCTGGGCACCTCTTTTGGTCTCTCTGGTCTTCTTTTGCAACAATAGATCTTCTGAGAGTGTGGTTTATTCATCAAAACAAGAACCTCCAATGACAGCAGCAGTTGCTCCTCATCTTCTTCACCCAACATGGATAGTTCATACCAATGAAGGTATTCACAATTTACCATTTAAGGCATCCTCATGTATGGGGGTAGATCAAGTCTAAGAGTATTGTTTTCAAAATCTTTCAAGATGGTGAAGGACCCATATCTTAGTGGTTAAAGTTTTTAACCTTCTTGGCTGGTCCTTGTAGCCTTTCTTTTCCTAGGACAGTCATGCCTTGTCTCCCATCTTGAATTCATGCTCTCTATGATGCTGGTCATGCCTGCTCTTGTACATTTCATGAGACCTCCTTAGTTGGTCTTTCACCTTGAGCTGGACTTGTCTAATCCACTCAATGAATTGAATTACTCTTGTCACCTCTGAATCTTGCTCTCCTTGCTTGTCCTGCTGTTCCAATGAAACATCAAGTGGTTTAGAGGGCAAATAACCTAAACAGAACCTCAAAAGGTGACTCTTTATTGATGTGTGAATTGCTGTGTATGAGTGTTGTATACACGACAAAGAATCATCCAAAGTCTTTGGGCGTTTCCTGTTATAGCCTCTAATGACTTGCACCAAGGTCCTATGAACCACCTTTGTTTACCTATCAGCTGGTGGATGGAAAGTTGTACTCTTTTGGAGTATTGTAACCATTTTGTCCCACATGTACCAAAATTTCCCTACAAATATGGAATCTCTTACTGAAAGTCTGAAACAATAGATTTTGGTAGCCCAAAGTGCACCCAAACATTTAAAAAGAACAATTCAGCTGCCTGTTTGCCTAAGATAGACTTCTTGCATGATGTTCAAACATACATCTTGCAAAATCTATCCACAACAACTACAAAAAGATAACCATGTCTGCATTTCCTCAATGGTAAACTGCCAACAAAATTCATGGAAACACTTTCCTACGGTCTCTTGGGCACAAGAAGAGCCATATGCATCCCTTACTTTCCTTGTTTTAGATGTAATAGTTCAACCAAGTTTGCACCTCTTATAAATTTAGCTACTCTTTGCTGCATTTTATGTGAACACACAACTTTGCAAATCAGGCAATGTCTTACCAACTTCAAAATGGCCTGCAACTTTGAAGGCATGCACTTCCCTCATTAGTAGAGAAATTTTGGTTCTTTTGATACACACTATACCTCAGCTCCTTACCCACCTCTCCCATCCTACCTACCTCTAGCCAATATAACAAAGGCCCTCTCAAACCTATCTTGCCATGTTTGTCCAACTTTTAGAGAAGGCCATCCATAAGGTGGACATTTTCTTCACTCTTGGCAACTTCTTGAGTTTATAATTGCAAGAACTTCTCCCCAAAATCAGAACCATGAGCATACTACTCTCCATACACCTCTTTGGTAAAAGACTCAAGTTGAGTAACCATGGCCAGGGTTGAAATTGGCTTTGAGATAGGTGGCCTAGATAAACATATCTAACACTACACTTGTGTTCTCCTTTTTTTATTTGATCGCCAAATTGAGTTATTGCAAAAATCCCATCAACTTGTAGTGTCATGTAGCAACATATTTTGTGCATGCAAATATTGTAGAGGTTGGTGGTTAGCATACACAACAGTTTCTTTGCCCAACAAATAATGTTTCCATTTCCTAATGGCATAATGCCTAAATTAGTGCATATAATTCTTTATAATAAAGCAGATATCCTCTAACACTTGATGTAAAAACCTTTGAATTATAATAAACTGGTTTACCTCCTTGCTAAAAGAAGGCACCCATACTCACTAGCATGAATCTCTACTTCAAATGGTTGTTGCAAGTTAGGAAGAGCAAGCAGTGAAGCATGGCTGATTTTATATTTAAGTAACTCGAAGACATCATCACATTCTTTGCCCCATTGAGAACTCTTACCCATGACTACAACTGTATGTAGAGGTGCAGGTATAGCTAAGAAACTCGAAATGAACTTAATCATGTATTGAATTGCACCTACAAAACTCCATGTTTCTGTGGTAGTCCTTGGTGTAGGCCAATTAGTAATGGCTGCCACCTTGTCTAGGTCTACTCTTAGCTCATCTTCTCCAACTACATGCCCCAGACAAACAAGTGATTCTTTTGAAAATTTGCATTTCTGCATGTTGTACAAAAGTTTTTTTTATTTCAAGACTTGCAAGACTTGCAAGACTTTCTTCAAGTGAATGAGATGTTATTCCCGTGTTGCATTCCCATGTCGCACTAAAAACTAGAATATCATTTAGATATAGTACAACACATGTATCTATGAATTCCCATAACATATCATTCATCAATCTCATAAAAGTTGCAAGTGCATTACATGAACCAAAAGGAAGAAATAACCATTCATATAGACCTTGCTTTGTTTCGAAAGCAATCTTTCATGCATCCTCCTTCATTCAAACTTTTGATAATATCCTGATTTGAGATCCAACTTTGTAAGTATTTAGCATGTTGTAGCTGATCCAACATGTTATCTATCTACGGGAGAAGATAGAGATTTAATGTGGTGATCTTGGTTAATGCTTAGTAGTCATCCTCCAAGAGCCATCCTTCTTTCATTACATGACAATTAGTAAACAACGTGGTGAAGTACTTGGTTGAATGACCCCATTTTCAAGTAACTCCAAGAGTTGCTTCTTGACTTCATTGCTTCCCAAAAGTGATTGCCTATATAAACCAATTTTAAATAAAGTAGTTTCGAGAAGCAATTTGATCTCATGTTCTACTTCCCTTCTAGGCAGCATCAGCATCCCCTTGGGTGCTTAGAAAACTTACAGAAAAGATGCTAGCATACCATCCAACTCTTTCTTGTGCTTTTGCAATTGTAAAAACATGTAGCCCATCTTCTTGTTTATCCTTCTAAAGAAGTAAACATATCGGCTTATCTTCTAGAATTAATATAATAGCTTAGTTGGCACTTACCATAGCAACTCTTGTCTTGCTTTGGTGTGCCTTTGTGATGTAGCTGACCCAATTCTTGACCTATCTATACTCGTTACACCTCCTCAAAAAATAGCATCTCTAACATATAAATATGAACTTCCAATTAATATATCAAATGCATCAAGAGGAATCATATCCACATACACTTTATCCATATATCGTGGATTAATATCAAATTGAAGTTTACATTTCCTTGTCACTTGAATTTCCACACACTTTTCACCCAACCCCAAGGACATGGTTGAGGATGATCATATGTTTTTAAACCAAGTTTCTTACCAATATCAGCTGAAATAAGATTGTGGTGAGAGCCAAGATCAACAAGCACATTTACCTTTGTTTTCTTGATGTGCACTTTGAGTTGGAATAACTTGCTCATCTCCTCTTGTTCCTTTTCTGCATCTATGGGTTTTACAGTAATGCACCCTAGCCTTTCACCTACATCCAAACTGTCCTCAATCTCGTCCGCACCCATGAGGGTTACCATGAACTTCTTGGAGTCCTCTTTGGCCCAATTCTCTAAATGCAGTTCCAAATGTAACTTCCAACATTTTATGTCGACATGCCCATCCATAACACAATGACTACAATGGTTTTTAGGATTTTTGGACTGATATACGATAGCAGTAGTCTTTTTACCTTTCCAATTATCTTTCTTAAAGAATTTTTCCTTCTTGGGCTGATTGATGCTTTTTCCTTGCTTTGAAGATCCCCTTCTCCTTCCTTTTCTTCCCCTATGTAATATGCTTGAGCACAAGCCTCATCCATGTCCTTTGGCTTAGTGGTGATTACCCTTCTCCAAATGTGGGTGCAGAGACTTCCAAGGTATTGTATTACTATGTCTTCATCTTCCACATCCAATCCAAGTACCATTTCTTATCTTCAGAACTCTCTTGAAATACAACTATTTTATCTTTTGATCAATTTTATGTCCAACAAGATAACTGTTTGAGTTCATCCCAACTAGTAACAATAGCCTTTTTCTTCTTTCTAGATGTCAATGACTTTCCCACCTTACAAGAACATGGCCTTCCATTTTGAGATGCGCAAAAGAAATCTTTGGTGCCTCATTAACATTATGTACACTAAAATAAACTTCCATTTGCTTAATCCAAGTATCTACAAATTCCGCATTTACTTGTCCTTTGAAATACTTTATGCCCACTTTCATTTCAACTTTCAATACAGTGTGTTCAGATTTTTCCTGAGCTTTTCCTAGTAGCTTCTCCTCCAAGAATGTATCTATTTTGACAATGTATTCTCCATCATCTCCAATACCAAACTTTATAGCTAGGTACATACTATGGAGTTCATTGAGGGTTGATCTTGAGTGATCCGCTCTTGTTGTCGGTTCATGTGTTTTCGTTGTTAGCCCATCCAATCATTGTATTATATTACTCTTTCCATATTGTTTACAAGACAGCCATTCATGCATTTCCATTATCCGAGTTCTCTATCCTCCTCTTCTTATTCCACTTCTGAGCAAAGATTTCAGGATTGTAAGGTAGCAACTCTATTCTTTGAAGATCTGGTCACTCTAATACAACTTCTTCAAAATTCTTGATGATACCAACCTACTCTTATACCAATATGATCCATAATTTATCAAAAAATAGCTGAGGACAGGTCTAAAATGTTGTTTGGAACAGAAAACAAAGAAACTTTTCCAACACAATACAAGACTTTTATCCTACAAAACGCTAGGATGGGGAAAAACTAATTGGCAGTGGCAATAACCCATCTAGCTGATTATTACTGCTCCAAACAAACAAATACAGAGATAGGAGATACAATTCATAATTGTCCTTACTGTCAAGTATGCTACTTTACTTTTCTTCAACATTCAAACTTGTCTCCCACTGTCTACTTCGCCTCCTACATGTCTTCATAAAGGTGCTAGAAGTCCTTAAATGTGCACAAAAAGGTCTTCTTGATTGGAAATGAAGATACAAAGTTGGATTGATTGGTTTAACTTCTCACATTCGATCCGGACAAAACCCCCCCTTTCATCAAACAAGTAGTTTTATACTTGCCCAATCCTTTAAAGAAACCAGCAGTTTTGAAATTGCCTCTATTGGAATCGGTGGTTTTGTACTGCTACTTACTCTGAGGAGTTCCAAAGCCTGATATTCCAGAAGTGAAACCTTCTGCTACTTACCTCTATCCTTATGGATCACAAAGTGACTCAAAGGATCACCGAACCTAATAAAACTCAAACCATAGCAAGAATAAGATGCTATAGGAGAGTGGAGACAGGAGAGTAGCATAATGAATTTCATGTTTATCATAGATTAGCAATCTCAAATAGTGACCAACTGGTATGAAAGCATACATGTTCTAATTCAGTTCCATGCAAAAACATGTCTTCTCAGCTGTGCATGTCCACTTTTGGTCATTGACAGATTTTCATTTTCTATCTTACAGATTTAATAGAGAAGGTTCAATCTTCCAGTGCTTTTGCAAGTCGTGGTTTCCTCTCTTCACTTTAAGTTTTCTTCATAATTTTCTGTTTGGAAGCTTTAATTTTTTGATTGTCTTTATGATAAATAAAAGGAGAATTTTATTGGGTACCCTCCCCCAAAAAGAAAAAGGGGGCAAGTTACAAAAAGTGCCCGAGTGTCATCACTATGTGTCATAGCTTAGACAGGCAACTTAAGAGACAGAAACCAAAAGATTAAATTTTGTGTAAATATATTGAAAACCCAGTCAACTAAAAACTACTAGGTACAAGGAACAAAGGACCAAGAACCCGAACCAAAATCTGAAACTTCATCTTTGGCCCACAGCCACAGCTATAGCATCTCAGAGATTCATGCCACCTCAACTTTTCCCAAGCAACACTTGTAGACCTGTCATTGCTAGTCAAGGCAAGGTCACCCCTGTCAGATTCTAAAGAGATTCATGACACCCACCACCTCACCAGTCACCATACCACCAGCCACTTCACTAGCAGTGCCACCACCAACCACATCACCAATCACCTTCTCCACCTCTGCAACATTGTCCATCAACACTTTGACACCACCCCCACCTCTGCCTCTACATCCATATCCACAACAGCAACAACAACCTGCATTTCTATCACAGCATCTTCCTCAACAAGAGGGAGAGTCCATCTAAGTAATTGCCAAATTCTTCCTCTTAATAACATTTAATAGAGAGCCTCTACATCAATTCCATTCGCTCCTATCATTCTAACCACCAAAACATTGTGCACCTAGATGACCAAATTGTCCTCTAGACCCTAAGCTTTTGCCTCGTTCATCAATTTGTGTGGACCATTGAGCAATTTTGGAATTTTAATTGGCCACTTCCACCCCCACCCCGCACCGGAGAAGGCAAGGAAGTGGTAGGGCACTTGGCTTTAGATTTTATCAAGGATTTAAGAGGAGAGACAAAGAGGAAGATGGTGAAAATTTGGTCAAGGAATGTCTCTCACAAGGTGGTGAGTAACCCCCCCTCCCACCAACCACCACCACCTTCTTAGCCTTGTCAAACTCACAAAAGATATATAGTGACTTTGTAGCAATTCCAACTATTGCTCCAGCAAACCTATTCTCCCTTGCACATCCATGGGACTTGCAACCCCACCCTCACAAATGGAAATGCCAAAAGCGGAAGTACCAACACCCATTGTTGTGCTTGGAGATTTATGAAAAGCCAAATTAAAAGCAACTAAATCCTCCTAGTCCAACACATACATGTAGTACAAGAGAACATCAATCACTCAAACAAATAAGTACCAACTTACAATTTAGGCATAGCTTTGTAAAAACATATCTACAACCAATAAATTTATTCAATTCCCTCCAAAGGATCAAGCCATGTTGTCCTTCTCCAAAATAACACTAACAAGCACATGTGATTTGTCTAGTGTGAAAATAGATTTCAACCTCTTTACGGAGATCAGCCAATCAAAGGGAATTTCACCCTATTTTAGGGGCTTTTTGCTTGCCACAACAATGTTGAGAAAGAGAGAGCCGAGGAGACTCTCCATTGAACAAGCCTATGGAAACCTAGTGTAGAGGAGGGTGAAGTTGCCATTTTCCAAAGAGACAATGTCCTTCATATCAAGAGCCAAGTCAATAGTCCTTTTAGTCATTTTCATCATGTTTTTTGTAGTTTAAGAGGTAATTAGATTTAGTGGGGCCCCTAAAAGGTCAAGGGCACATGTGGAATGGGAACTAGCCTCTAGATCTAACAACCAATCCAAACCTAACTAATCATCCAACTTGAAGCTTGTGAAGGAAGTGAAATCTTCCAAGGCTAGGCCAATGTTTGCTAAAAGGTATGTAGTCTTTCAACTTTCATAGTAAAGCTTCTAGGTTCTTTTAGCATGTGGTCAAGCTTCCAACTTGGAGTCTAGCCTATCTTCATTGCATTGATGGCCACCTACATATCACCCTCTACCTTCAAAGATGATTTTTCTAGGTGAGACATTTTTAAGACCTCCACCAAGGCAATTGCCTTAGCTTTGTACTTGGAGCATTTTGTGATGTGGGCAACAACAATCAAGATTAAACTTCCTTTGGCATCCCTTATTGGGCAACCTACCCCTACAACTCCAAGGTCCCACTTAGAGGCAACATTGAAACTTAACTTCCTAGGGTCCACTAGTGGAGGAGGCCATTTGGAGTCGGTCCTTACAACCTTTGAGTCACTTTTCCCTTTAATGGGAGCTAGTTTGGTGAGGAACCACTCTTTTAACATAAACCAATCTTTATTGACCTCATAATAGTGATGCTTTCCTATGAAGAGACCCATTTTGAAATGGTAACTTCAATTCTAGTGGCACAACAATCCTACAATATGCATGACCTAAAGATCCTTCTATTATACTTAAGCTAGATATTTCACATAATTAGGGAGGGCAGCCCTCTCCATAAGGCTTTGAGCTGGAAATTTTAATTGATGCATGGCTATGAGTGAAACATCATTAAAATGGATTCAAGGATAGTCAACTGCAAGTTGATTTTTTTAGCAACTAGAGCCAAATTATAAGAATAGTGACAAGAAGGAAGCAAATGTCCTGCATTACTCTCATTGCACAAGACACACCAGTTGAGGCCTTGGAGCCTCTTCTCTTTAACTTGTCTTGAGTTAAAATCTTGTGGCACGAAACCAATATTGGGTTCGCAATGGGACATCTTGCAAACATGTCACTTATAGCCCTAACTTACTGAGTATCCTCCACTATTAGATGCTGCCCAGTGAAGGACATCACAATGCTAAACATGTGTCAACATCCTCTCCATCCAGATCCTGTTGAGTTTTCCTTGTTGATCAGTATGAGCCTTTCAAGCTCCTACCAATTTTTGAGAATCTTTCAAAACCTTTGATTTCCACTCACTGTTGGAAGCAATTGAGCAATAGTCTCTATTAGTTTTATATGATCAGATGAAAAGTACAGAAATTTAATTCAAAATAAACTCACAACATAGCAAATACCTTGGGAAAACCCTCCAACCCAAGGGAGAAAAACCCAGCCAATATATCTCTTATATATTGATTATAATGAGAGCAGAAATCTGCTTACAATTCAGACCCAACACAAGGTCTCTTAGAACAATGAACAACACCTCTCCTAGGTGCAAAGATACAAATGATATATTTCTCCTTGAATGGATCTGCTGCTACAAGGTATGATCTGCTGCTCAGATCGCTCTTCGTCTTTGCATACAAACTTGCTTGACTTGATGATCAAAATGAATGATAGTCTCCTTGTATTTATGCACCCGTCAAGTAGAAGGATGTGACTCTTGGCATATGAGGTCGGCCCAAGCAAGGAGGACGACTTTTCAAAAATCATGCCACTTCAAGAGAGAGGTCAGCTTTAATAAATAAATAATAATTGTTTATTAATACTTTAATATTTATTTGTATCATTATTTATGAAGCACCTCTTCAAAAAATCGATTACATAATTTTAAATAGCCTTGGGCTATATTTGAATTTATTCTTTAAGAAAAATCATGCCTGGAAGTATCATCCTGCGGCTGCAATCTTCAACACTCCCTCTCAACTAGGGAGGAATACTTCCAACTGTACAAAACATATCACCTCGTTGTGATGTCAATCAACATGGCTACATCCATGTGAGAAAAGAGCTTATCACCTCATCGTGAAAGCATATCACCTCATCGTGATATCTACCATCATGGCTACCTCCATAGATGGTATGTACAAGTGCTCATCACTCAATGTGATGTTGTCACCTCACCGTGACGTTCACCATGGCTCTCCCAAAGGGTGAAACACAAGTACAAGTGAATCATCACAGACTCCCTCACGTGATGTTTGTCATGGATTCACACACATGACATCCACCATGGCTCTCCCAAAGGGTGGAAACAAGGGCTTTCACCTCAAATCTCAAAGAGAAATGCATTATCAAGGGCTTGCACCTCAAATCTCTTTCAATAGAGAAATGCATTAAAAGAGGATCACTGATACTGAGACTCCTTCTCAGCTAGGGCTTGATTCTCCACCATACCAAGCTTATCTCAAAAATACACAAACTTTATCCTAGAGAGAGGCTTGGTGAGAATGTTTGTCATTTGCTCATCAGTGTTGATATACCTCAACTGAATTGCTTTCCTCAATACCATATTTCTAATATAATGGTATTTGATCTCAACATGTTTAGTTTTGTCATGAAACACAGGATTGACAGAAAGCTTCACACAACTCCGGTTATCACAATGAATGATAGTAAGCTCCATTGATTGTCCAAACAATCCTACAAGGAGCTTTCGAAGCCACACTGCTTCACGAGTTGCCACACAAGTTGCAATGTACTCGACCTCTGATGTTCTCAATGCCATTGAAGACTGCTTCCTGCTGCACCAGGATATCATAGCAGATCCCAAATTGAAGCAACAACCAGAGGTACTCTTCCGATCAGTAGCACACCCTGCCCAATCAAAATCAATAAAACCATGCAGCTTCAAATCCACATCTGAAGAATATCTCAACCCATATCCAACTGTGCCATGTAAGTATCTCAGGATATGTTTTGCTGCAACAAGATGTATCTGCTTTGGTTCACACATGAACTGACTAAGTGCACTCACTGCATAGCAAATATTCAGTCTAGTGTTAACTAGATACATCAATGAACCAATCAACTGCCTATACATCGTGGGATCCACTAGTTTTGAACTAGCTGTAGCCTCCTTCAACTTATGTAAGTTAGTCTCCATAGGTGTGGACATAGGTTTGCAATCAGTCATACCAAACCTCTTCAGAATGTCAATGGTATACTTCCCTTGACTTAGAAAGTAATGCATGAGACCAAGATTCTTCATTTCAAACTCAGAAGCTAGCTCCTTCTTACATTTGAGAATGAGGTGTTCTTCTCCAATGATAATTAGATCATCAACATACAAAACCAAAATCAATGCTTCACCATTAATTACCTTCAAGTAGAGGTTTGAATTTGCATCATTCTTCGAGAAACCCAAACTCAACAGGTAACGATCAATCCTTTCGTACCAAGCACGAGGAGCCTGTTTAAGACCATGCAAGGCCTTCTTCAGCCTGCAAACATGAGACTCCTTCCCATGTACCTCAAATCCATCAGGTTGCTCAATGTAAACCTCTTCCTCTATTACCCCATTCAGAAAGGTTGTCTTTACATCCTTTTGGTGAATCTTCCTCTAGATACAGCAATAGCAATAGTGGTCCTAACAGAAGTATAACGAGCCACTGGAGCAAAGGTTTCTTCATAGTCAACTCTCTCTTTTTGTGAAAACCCTCTAGCCACGAATCCGGCCTTGTACTTCTCAATGCTCCCATCAGCCGCATGCTTGATCTTGAAGAGCCATTTGAAGAGCCAATTAGAAGACACCACAGATTTGCCTTCGGGTGTAGGAACGATGTCCCAAACATCATTCTTAAGTATCGATTGATACTCTTCAGACATAGCATCTTTCCAAACCTGTTGACAAGAAGCTTCCTCAACACTGGAAGGCTCTAACTCAATAATCTGACTCATCAAGGCTACATAATTGGAGAACCTGTTAGGTCTCTTACTTTCTCTGAAAGTTCCTCTTGGGGCTGCAAAACTTTCTACCTCCTACATTATTTGCCTGGCCCAAAGAGGTCTTTTCCTTCCAATCACAATATCTGTAGGCCCATCAGTAGGTTCCAAGGGCTCAACAGGATCATCATCTCCTTCAGGTTTTGGAGCCTCCCTCTGATTCTCAGGAACATGGTCAACTTCCATATCCTGAGGAGGCTCTTCATCATCGATCTCCATATGAGTGCCCTTGGATCTTCTAAATGCAACACACTCCTCAAATGTGACATCTCTACTAATCTCAATTGTCTTCTAACCCGGAATGTAGATTTTGTAGGTTTTTGATGTCTCACTATAGCCTACCGAAATTCCCTTCTTGCCAGAAGGTTCCAACTTTGTCCTCTTTTCCTTTGGTACATGAACATACACTAAACATCCAAAGATCCTCGAATGACTTACTTCAGGCTTCACCCCTGAGAATGCTTCTTCAAGAGTTATATTCTCCAAGATCCTGTAAGGACTTCTATTCTGGACATAGACAGTTGTCTTGGATGCTTCAGCCCAAAGTGAGGTTTGCAGGTCTTGGTCATGAATCATGGCTTTGACCGCTTCCACAATAGATTTGTTCTTTCTTTCAACAACACCATTCTGTTGAGGATTATAAGGAACGTTGAACTCCCTCTTAATCCTTGCTTCGATGCAAAAGTTACAGAAGATAACAGAAGTGTACTCTCCTCTGTTATCGGATCTCAAGACCTTGATCCTCTTTCCAGAAAAATTCTCCACCTGAGCTTTGAATTCTTTGAATCTCTCTAATATCTCCTCAAATTCTTTAGATTTCAAAAAATAAATCCAAGTCTTTCTAGAGTAGTCATCAATAAAGATAATGTAATACAAGAAACCACTCGAAGAAGCAACAGACATTGGACCACATAAATCAGAATGAATAAGATCTAAAATACATTTGGATCTACTTTCACTACTATGGAATGGACCTTTTGTATTCTTACCCAAAGCGCAGCCCTTGCAGGTTCCTTCATGCTTCTAGTTGAATTTTGGAAGACTGGTAACCATCTTCTCCGTAATAGGTAAAGCTTGAAAGTGAAGGTGAGCCAATCTTCGATGCCAAAGATCACACAAACTTGAGAAGTAATGCACCAGAGCCTGAAGAGGACAAGTGCATAGCTTGTAGAGACACCCAGGTCTAATTCCAATCACCCGAGCAGTCTTGATGTTGGAGTTCTTAGCCCATATAAGAACTTTACCTTCTGAAAATGCAACTTGATAACCCTTGCCTTCCAAGGCTGAGATGGAAACAAAGTTTCTCTTAATGCTTGGAACAAATAACACATCATCCAATTGCAAGGAAGCGCCAAAATCCAAGTGAAAAGATGAGGTCCTAACTCCTTTCACAAAGTAACTAGCATCATCTACAATAATGACCTGTTCGCTAGAATCTTTCTCCACCAATTTAGATAGATGCTCCCTAGATCTGGTGTTGTGGCGAGAGGCACCACTATCAATCAGCCAAGTGTTGGTGTCGGTAGTTATATTGCTTGACAAGGCTGAATAGAATAAGTAATCACTTGAATCCTTCTGCAGAGAGACTTCATCAACATTTGCAATGGTGACCTGCTGCCTAGGCCTGGTAGGACATTCCTTTGCAAAGTGACCATACTTGTCACATCGAAAACATTGGACCTTGGAGAGGTCCCTCTTCTTCTTAAATGTGGGGCCACCATCAGCTCCTTTATCTCTATTTCTCTTTAAATAACCTTTCTTCCCATCTTTCCCTTTCTTCTTTGAGGATTGAGTGGCAAGAACATGAATGTCTTCATTAATGGAGTTTTGCCCAATACCTCTTGCAGCCAACCTAGACTCTTCTTGAATACAGTCTGCCCTCAACCAATCAAACTTGGGAAGTTTCGATCTTGCACTGATTCCCTGAATGTAAGACTCCCAAGATGAAGGAAGACCATTAAGAGCTAGCATGGTCAAGTCCTCGCTATCAACGACATGCCCAATAGACGAGAGTTAATCTCTCAACTCGGATATTCTCATGAAATAGGCAATACATATTCTCCTTTCACCATCTTCAAATGATGGAGTTGTTGCTTTAGTGCAAGAGCCCGGCTTGTGTTATTGATTTCATACATCTCCTCCAAAGTTTTGAACATCTCTCTTGTCGTCTTTAACTTGGAGACAATAGGAACAATATGATCCTTAACAAAATCAACTAACATATTCTTTGCCCTAATATCTTTCTTCTTCCATAGAGCCTTCTCTTCCTCATCTGTAGGCTCAGGGGCTGAGCTCTCCACAAATTTTGCCAATTCGCTTTCCTCCAAGGTGAGCATGATCCTGAATCTCCACGAAGTGAAATTTGGCGCTCCCTCAAGCCTATCCTCAATCTTAAGACCATTCACCATCTTGACGAAGTGAAAGAGGAAATCAACAAGGAGAAAGGAACAAAGGGTATCGCTATAAATAAGCAATCTGATCAAGATCTTCTTCAAACCCGCTCTGATACCATGTTAGTTTTATATGATGTGATGTTAGAGACCTTGTGTTGGGTCTGAATGGTCGAGAACTTAACTCCCGATAACAACACATAATATTAACTATAGTTGGAATACTTAGACTCAACACGGACTTAGCAGCCCAAAAATAGGAAACGGACTCGAGAAAAAACTCGGCTAGGACTCGGCAAAAAAAAACTGTAGTTTTACAAAAAAAATTGAAGAAATTAATGCATTTAGAGAACATATGTCATATGATCATCAAACACTCAATAATTGAAATTTCATCATTCATACTCATAGTTTGAAACTTTTAAATGTATAACAGCATCATAAGTGTATAAATGTTTACATATAATCATATGTCAAAAAGAGAAAAACATTAACAACCAAATATAATCTATATTTTTCTCTTTCCCTTCCTAATGGTACTCAATTTTGAAGGCCTGGAACTAGTAGGTGCTATAGTATCCAAATGAGGAGATCGAGGAGTGGTTTCTTGATCTTCAAAAGTGTCTCGTCCTCTGCCATGGTATCCAATCCTACTGCTTCTTCTTCAGCTACTCTACTCTCTCCAATTTAGCAAGATCCTCATCAGTAAGGAAAACATCAGCATCATCATTTTGTTCATCAACAGTCCATTCACTATATGGATCAATATCATCCAAGTCGATGGACTCATGTGAAACACCCTCCACCTTTCTAGTTTGAAGGCGAAGGTTGTACCGAACAAAAACTAGATCATTTAGGCATTGTTGGGTCAACCTGTTTCTCTTCTTTGTGTGAATTTTCTCAAATAAACTCCAATTACATTCACACCTAGAAGCACTACATGGCTGCGACAAGACACGGATGGCTAGCTTTTGAAGATTTGGCATGCTAGCACCATAGATCTATAAAAACACATTTAAAAAATGTATATGTAAGAATCAAGTTTCTAATTTCATATTTTACCTAGTTGTTGTTTTCCTCTCCTTTCAATTGCTTATTGTGAGGAAAAGAGTCTCCCCTCTACACCCTTGTAGACCTTGAATAGATAAAAGAAAAAGTAAATCAAATATAGAAAATTAATAGATAGTCAAGACTCAACATTGCAAATTCATAAATAAGATGTAACAAATCTTACCTCCAACTCACCAAGCACCCTATCTCTCATCTCACAATCAGGCACCACCCTATCGATGCATTTGACAAGACCTGCCATGACATCCTCATCCGCCTTAAATGTGTCTTAGAAGTAGAACTTCGGATTCAAGAAGTAGGCAAAGGCATGTATCTGTTGGTGGAATTGGTTTGTCCATCTTCGATCAATGATGCGCCAAATGATTTCATATTTCATTTTGTTTCCGCCATAGTAACGTGAAATGGCCTCTTTGGCCCTATCCATGGCCTCATAGATGAAACCCATTGGCATGCCCTCTCCATCCACTATACGAAGAACCTTCACCAAAGGTTATGTCACCTAAAAAAATGGAAACAAATATTAAATTATAACAAAATTAACCCCTCAAAAAAAAATAGCAAATAGATTATGGTGTATAATTTTATTTTTTTGTGTTTGTTACTTACCCCAATCAACTCTTCTCCAATTTTGATGAATCTTATCAAAAACTATGCTTACAATCCTCTCCCCTTCATGTCTAGTGGAAAATGAGGACTCCTTCCAAGCATTGGACACAAACATTTTCTTGAGATGAGCAATGGCACCAAGAATGCTTTGCAATGTGAGGAAGTGGCTAGCAAATCATGTCACTCCAGGTCGCACAAAGTCCTTGCCATTTGTGAATTTCCTCATCAAAGAAAGCACCCAAATATGGTTGTAGATAAATTTTGTAACACATTTTGTATCTTCAACCACACTTTTGACCCATCCAATCTTCCCAATGTCCTCTAGCAACGAGTCCAAGCAATGTGTAGCATAGGGAGACCATGCAATTGTGGGATACCTCTCCATAAGTAGTCTACTTGCAGCTGCGTTGCCCGTGATAATTTGGACAACATTATCAACACCAAACTCCTAGATCACCCCATCTAATAAATTGCATAAAGTCTCAGCATTTTTGACTTCATTGGAGGCATCTATTGACTTTAAGAAAACCAATCCACCATTAAAGGCCACTAAAAAGTTTAGGAGAGTCCTATTTCGTCCATCTGTCCACCCATCAAATAAAATGCGACAACCTTTTTATTGCCAAAATTTATTTTGCTCATCAACCACAAGCCATGTATTCTTTACAACTTCCTCTAGCAATGGCCCACTCAAATCTTTAGTTGTTGGGGTCTTAAACCCCTTTCCTGCAACTGTAAGGGCATTCACCAAACCTTCCCAATATGGGTTGCTCGCCACATTGAAAGGTAAATTATTGTAGTACCAAAAGTTTTTTGCTACCATCCTAGCTTCATGATGCTTTTCCTTATTCCAACCGGTACCTTCAAGTGAAGGTTGTGCTCCTGGAACATTATGTGGAATAAAGTAATTTGGTCCTAATGGACCTTGGCCAACACTAGCAGTAGAAAAAGAACCCTCAGAACTCTCACCAAAAGATGAATGTGGATGACGGATACTTGGACTTGGAGTACCATGGGGCATAGAAGGTGTAGAAGGGGATCCACTCATCGTTGCTGCTAGTGCATCCTTTGTTTTTGGTCTTTCATCTTTTTTCATCTCATAATCAGCAAGAAGGGCCTTTATCTCTCTAATAATCTCAGGAGTCGAATTAGGGCATCCCTCCACATTTTGCCCACGTATTCTTGCAAGGTGGTATTTTAATCTATTTATTCCTCTTGTCATCCATTTGTTGCATTCGGTACATGTCACCTCACCCTTTTTATTTCTTGGTATCCCATACTTCCATGCAGGGTCCTTTCTCGTTTCCCTTGGGTTTGAAGATGACATTGTTGTTTGAAGTTCATCATGAAAAAAAAATGAGCAAGGGTTTGGTAAAAAATCAGCGAATAAATGAGATTTAAACATTTGCAAAAAAATAGAATGCAAAACCAAGCTACAAATAGTAGGAATTAGTGTATTAAGGGAAATAGAAAAAATTTTGACAGTATTTCACCGTATTTTTCTTGATTTTTCTGATTTTGAATTCAAGAAAACAAAAAAAAGAATGTCTAAATCACTTACCTGGCTCTATTGTGATCTCCTTAGCTCGTCTTCTCGGCTTCTTTCAACCTCACATCAACTTGTAGACCTGTATTTGGCAAAGTAGAAGAGAAAAATGAAAGAAAAAAGTGAAAAAAACATGGGTTTCTGCCTATTTTAACGCCCAACCGTGCAAGAGAGTCCTTGGTCGGGACTCGTGAGTCCTACCTTAGGAGGCCTCACATGAGACCTGAGCTCGAACTCCCAAGTCCTGACCAAGGACTCCCCTGGACTCGACTCCCGAGTCCGCGACGAGTTGACTCATTTCTCCAACAAACTCCCAAGTCCACCGAGACCGCAGCGAGTTCCAAAGAGTCTTCCAACTTTGATATTAACATTTGCTGCATACAATAATATTTATTTATTTACTTATTTGGCTGACTAAAACAAGATTAATTTACCAAATTTTGTGGATTGAGCATGCCAACTTTCTATTTACTGTATTGTATTTCATGTCTGGTGTTTTTGCCCTGAAAATATCTGTAAGTTTGACTTTATGATTTTCCATCTTCTTATGCTGCTTTACCATTAGTAGCTAGCATTCCATATTTTTCTAATCCAGGCTTGGGAGATATTTCCTTCACGTAGGCAGTTTTGATAAGCGTGGTAATGGAGAACAATTGGCAGAGTTTATTGTTTATAGTATTATACAATTCTGTTTCTCTGCGGTTCATCTATTCACAGATATCTGCATAGACGGGAGATTTGCTACAGAGTGTGTTTTCCATCGCTGGCTGGAAATCGCAGGGGTCCGTTCAGGAATGATTATGTGCCCTGGGTCAAGGTGGAGGTTGACACAGGGCATGTCTTGCCAGGTCACAGGGAATGGTGGGTTGTGGTTTAGTGTATAAGCCTTGGGTTCATTCTATGTTTGTCTCCTTGTTCTGTAGCTGGTCAGTGACAGTAGAGTTGGTACAGGCTCATGCAGGATGTCTAGGGTTTCAGATGGTCGGCTGCTATTGTTGTTGTTTTATCGTTCTTATGTATTTTTTTTCCTTCTTGGTTGCTGCTCTTGGGACTTGAGCTTTAATGATTGTTTCTACGTAATCCGGAAATGTTATGTACTACTTTTTGAATCAAGGGTGGGGGCCCCTATAGAAGCACCACAATTATATCTAAAAAAGACCATTGACACAAAACAGCAACATAATTCAAGGCATCTAGCATTAGATATGCAATAATTGAATCCTTGGACGGGAAGCATTATTAGAGTTAATGCAAATCTTTTGCATATATCTAGCGAAGGGGTTGGTCTTATGGTTAACTCACACTTGAGGTGTGGGATGGAAAGACTAGATTGGTTTTACGACAGGGAGATCTCCATATCATCTTCTAATGGCCCTTTCTCTAGCACATCTAACACCTCCACAAGTTTTACAACTCAATTCCAACTTTTGAGATGAAAGTAGTGTAAACCAAGTGAAAAAAGAAGGTTACAGGTTCAGCTTCAAACATTGTTACATACATGTTTAATTGGTCTTTTCATTTTGAGGAGGCTTTGGCCAAGGCATGCAAAGCACTTTCATCTTATGTGCCTTCATAAAACCAATTTGAGAACTATCTTGAAAAAGATGTATACTAGTGTTAATTTGTCAATGGAGGAGATTCAAGTCACATGGGTGACACGAGTGCTCTATCATTGTGGATAGGTGGATGAACATTAGACACCAGCTATTCGTTAATGGTTATAGTCACATGTAAAGAAGGCCCTTACTTTTTTAGAGTTGTTGATTGTTCTTGAAAGTGCAAGGAATAGTTCTAGATTTTGGGGAATGCTATTGAGAAGGTTGGCCCTTCCAATGTAGTATAAGTGGGTTACAAATTTATCATTTGTGTGCAGGGCAATAGGTAAGTTAGTTGAGGCTACTTATGGGTACATTTACTAAACCCCACATTGATACAATATACATCACCATAATATACCCATAAAAGTACTGTAGAAGCAAAAACTGTGAGAAAATTGCGATTAATTGTAGAAATTGTGAATCATCGAGTTTTACAATTTTTTCCCTAAAAATCGTAATTTTTCATGATTAAGCAAAAAAAATTTGGTCGTGAATCATTGGTTTTACAACTTTTTCCCTAAAAAATTGTGATTTTTTCAATAAATGACAGTCAACACTCTTTTACCAAAATTTTTTTGCATAATCATGAAAAAATTGTGATAAAAACACTAAAATCACATAGTCACAAGTCGAGCCATGGATTCAAACATTTTTTACTACGTTGCCAGTTTTGGTATAGGATATAGGTATGCCGAAATGGCAAATTTTTTATTGGGTACGGCTGTATATATATATATATATATATGCAAGAAATTTAAAAATTATATAAAATTGTAAATACATTTGATAGTATCACACTTCATCATGGATCAATGGTAGTGATAAAGATAAATGCCAATTGATAGTTCAAATTTTCAATATTATGTCATATATCATATATGTCTAGGGTTTAAGTTTCAGTTTTTGCAAGTTTTTTTAATGTTTTAAAGTTTTTTTTTGGCGCCCTTGGGAGCACTCGAAAGTGCCCCAGATGCCTCAGGTTCCCTATGGGTATGCGAACACGTACCCAAAGGGAACCTGGGGTGTTCGAGGCGCTCTCGAACCAGAACGCTCCCAAAGCGGGCACGAAGACTCTTTTAAGAGAACTCGGTAACATAGATATTTTACTTTGGCCCACAGTTTTTTGGTTTGGCTAAGATTTTACATGCATTCCCTAGGGTTCGACCCAAACATTCTCTACAGATTTCGTTTGTTTTGTGTTTGCCATCTGATTTTCCATCATGATTCCTAATCATTTGTGTGCCCTGATTTGTTTGTCATGGGATGGCAACAATCAAACAACAAATCAATTGCCATTTTAATAAACCCCTAAATACATTTGAAAATCCCTCAATCTTTGATGCATTTATTAATATAATAACATTTGACAAAGCAACAACGGAAGGGGAAGGAGAGCGAGGGGTTGTCTATGATGTTTTAGTCTTACTTTTATTTTTTAATTTAGAATTCTTTTTTAAATTCCAACTTTTATATCCTTCGTAAATTATAAATATTTATATATTTTAATATATATTTGCATATTACAAATATTTTTAATATATATTTCCAATAATGAATATTTTTAAAATTACATATATTAATATTTAATTTAAATACACATGTATATATAATATTAAAAATATTCATAATTTGTAAATATATATAGTTATACATTCCCATACTCATACCTGAGGCCCTAAACCCATACCAATTCCCATACTAGGACCAGCAACTTAATTTTTGTCATTTGTTTAAAGCAGGAAAACTTGAGGACGCGTCCCCAACATTTTTTGAAGTATCCCATTTCCAGAACATTTTGGGGACACAAGAACGCCTAGGGGATGTCCTCAAGCCATCATCAAATTGGGGAAAAAGCAAGGGACATCCCAAAAACTTGGGGATGTCCTAGAAAATTAAAGGGGCATAAAAAAGTAACGTTTGTTTACAAAAACACTAAGATTTTTAAAAATACCAATTTCGCCATTAAGTGATGAAATTGTGAAAATGGTGTGTGCCATGAAGGTTTGTGTGGTTTTAAAGGCCTTAATTTGAGGCGCTACCCCCAAACCCCCACGAGGGGTGCTACTCCTTGACCCCATTGGGAGCATTGCCCCTAGGCCCCATGAGGGGTACTACCTCTCAACCCCATTGGGGTCTCCACTCCCAGCCCTCAATAGTTATTGGGATCTCTTGTCACATTAAAAACTTTATTACAATGAGGGGGTTTGGGAGTGGAGACCAAAACTGACAACTTAGACAATTATCTTTATGAGCATCATAATATAATTGATCAACGATGAAATATCATACTATCAAAGATTCAAATGTCATTATTATTATAAAAAAAAATTGATATATCAAATGCATTTGCAATTCTATATATTTTTTTAAAAAATTGCACACACACACATATAATATATATTTACAGTCGAATCGTACCCAAGGAAAAAAAATTGTCATACTGGTGTACCAAAACCCTGTACCCATACCCTCCCCCATACTAGAATAGACAACATAGGTCCAAAAACATTGCAGCCAAAAGGGAGGAAAAGGGCATTTTGTTGTAACTTGTATAGTACTTTTTAATATCGCATGCATATTGACAATGAATTATGAAAGCGAAAGTTTTTACATTTGCTAATTTATTCAACTCATGTGAACTCTCAATTCAGCACAAATGTTAAGTATCGCAGATCTATAAAGTATATGATGAATGCTTTATTGATGTTATCATATGAATATTTGAAATTTCCCTATATATTTTAAATTTTCCTATTTTTTATATAGTTGTCCCCTTTATTGTCCCTTGCCATCCCCAAAAATGACCTGAAAAAACCATCCCCAAAACTCGTCCCTTGTCCCGTAAAATTAGGTTAACATAAGTTTAAAGTCATTTTACCTTGTTTGGAAACCTCTACTAGAGTTTGGCTCTCTACCATTGAATAAATTTTGTATGAAGCATAATTAATGGATTAAATTTATTTAGGGTTTTGTTGGCTCCAAAGTTCCATTTGTAGGTTATGTGTTAGGGTTTCAGGATCTTGTCAATTTCAATCAATTTCTAATATTATAATTGAAAGCTATAACGAATTTATTATATTAATATTATTTAATTTTTAGTTTTAAAAAAAGGAATTAAATTTTGGAAATAATCAAATCTAAAAGTTGGGAAGTTGAGCGTTTTTTAAAGGTTTGGAAGAGTCTTGGAGCTTGGTTAAAAGTGATAAAATTATGAAAAATGGCTGCCCCAAAAAACCCATAAGGGGCACAACCCCTTGACCCCATTGGGATCACTATCCCCAAACTCCCATGAAGGGCATTGCCCCTTGACCATGCTAGGGCTGCCACCCTAAATCATCACTCTCATTTTTATTCTCTCCATATTTCTATGCTATTTAAATGCATTTAAATTTAAAAATAGTAGGTTTCTCTCTTTTATTTACATTTTTCTACGTTTTTGGATAATCCAATTTTTTCACCATTTTTTGAAAAAATCCTATACTTTTTGGTTTGCTGATTTTTTCCCCAAAAGATTTTTGTTGTAAGTGGCTCAAATAGGTTATGACAAATACAAGGGAGGTGCAATTGTTCGTATGCAACCACCACGACTCATTGGCATTGTCTTAATCATTTTTGAGAAAGGAAATCTTCAAACCAATTGAAACCCAATATGCATCCTATTTCATTTTATTGGAAAGGATGTTTGAGTTGTAGGAGCATTTGCAACTAATGCTCATGGCATAAAAGTGGACTATGTGGGGTAAGTCTAAAAGAAATCAAGGGAAAAGAGTCAAAGATATGGTGGTTGGCAAAAAAAGTTTCTCAAATATGGTAACATGATTGGTCAGATACGGTAAGACATAGTAAAATACAAAAAATTAAAAAGTACGATATACTATTCATGAAAATTGCCAAAAAAGCTATTCTGTTATTTAACTTATTCCATGCCATTAGAGTGCATAGACATCAAAAGAAAAATATAACATGAATTACTATTTGGTATGAAAATAGTAAATATGATGAAAAACTCACAATAAACAGGTCAAAAGACTCAAATTTCAATTTTCAATGCAATCAAAGTTTCAAATACTAATCCCAAAATACCTTCAGCAGCCTTTTACAACTGGAAAAAATGCTGTTTTTTTTAAATTTATCACATTTTTTCTCCACGTGCATTTAAATGCAGTTTTTTGAATTCCACGACTTTTTTTTAAATTGCCAGTTTGACCACCATGTCACGCAGCACATCAAAACAAGATGGGGAAATTGTCAGCCCATGATTAGTTGTGTTCTTTTACTAAGTATTGCTACTATGATTTTGATAACCTTAAATGCTTAAATTGCAAATTAAAGTACTTAATTATTGGGTCTAAGGTAGTCCATAATATGTCAAGTCCAGAAAAGATTTCCCGAGTAGATAAGACCACTTACTATGCATGGTTTGACAATTAAAAATTAAGAAAAGATTCTGTTAACGAGCACTTGCATATTGGACGGCTGAAAATACTTTTTAAGATTTTAGTTTTTACTAGTGGGTAATGCATTGTCCTGCATATTTAGTAGCTTTCATCATTGTAAACCTCTCTGGTCACACTTTTAGTATTTAGTTACTTTTCAGAGCCTTGGGTTCTTTTCACTCTGGCATATCCCCAATGTAACTGAATTTACTTCATGTTCTATTGACCAACTACAGTCACTTGTAGACATTAACATAAGTTTTTTACTCTACTTAGAAGAAGACAAGTTTCTAGTATCACATAGCTGATGTTCCAAAATTATAAAAAAGATCTCTTTTGGCATATATACAACAATCTCCTCTGTGCCCATAAATATTCTCTGCTCTACAGGTTGCCTGGTGTATATCCTCCACTTAATGAATCCATTAAATTTGGACATACTTTATAAGTTCAGCATTGAAATGCCATGTGTGTCATAATGTTAACTTTTTACTAATTTTCAGATGTTATTTATATGGTACTGCAAATTCTACTCTGCTATCCTTGTTTTCTATAAATCAGCTTGAATTGTTTTCAGATTCATTTTTGGTGGATACCTTCTTGTAATCAATTCTTCTTGCAAAATGGTTCAGGAACAGAAGTTCAGTCATTTGTTGCCACAAGTATAGCCTAGATTGTACTTCCATATGAGGAAGACCTGCAACTTCCTTAATGTAGGCAGGTGGATATGATTAAATGATAGTGATTATAAGAAAATCTCTTACTAAATGCAATATTTTTAAAACATTTCTAAACATCCTCCAGACTCTCTCCTCTAAAGGTCATCAGTTATTTATATTTTGAATGGTAACTCTACAACTATAGATGAACTAAGATTCAGAGGAAATCTTCATGATGGATAGGAGTATATAGAGTTTCCTAAGTCAACTTAATGACTTCCTTCAGACTCTGAATAGATAATTGGAATTTATGCTTTTGTTGCAGATGGATCCACCCAACACACTCTAACCAAAATGTTGAGCATATATTGCAAACAGTCATTCTATCATATCATTACAATTTTCAAAGAAAAACTAGAAACAATGACATTAGCACACATAACAATTGACTAAAAGTAAAAAATTATGTTCTCGCAGAAAATACGGACTCCACATTGTCAAACAACCTTGGTTTACTGCTTCCAGAAGAGCTTGCAGATGACTTTGAGCTAGTATTAGATGAACCCTGTTGGACATTAGAAACCTTTTTGGGACGCTGATAATTAGATGTTGGGGGCACTACTGGCTGCACCTGCAAAGCATTCATTAAGAAAAAATTTCAGATTGGTATCAAAAAGTCAAGTTGGTTTCCACAGTAAAGCATTTACATTATCTAAAAGTCTGGAATAAGTTAACAAAAACTAGGTATGTAAAACTCATAAAAAATAAATAAACTAATTCCAAACCAAATCTCAAATCATACTGCACCTGAGGAAGAGATGGAGCTTGACATATGCATAATGGCATACCACATTTGCATTCAACAGACTGAGAAATATTCTCAGATTTGGAGTCTTTAACATTATCCTCATTAAAGTCCAATCTAGAAAATTTAGTTGCAGCTGTATCAATGTCATTGAATGCTGCTGCATCAATGTTGCTTGAGGCTGCTACATCGATGTCATTGGAAACAGTCTCTGTATTTACATTTGATGACCTGCATGCCATAAGGAATCCAAAACTAAGATGAGGAATCATGGTTCAATGAAACTAGGTGTTAAATCAAATCTGCTTTCATTATAGTTATGCTCTTCCTGAGCAAAAATATTACCCAAGAAAATTTATTCCAAAACAACAGCAGGATATTACAAGAGAAGTGATTGATGAGAAAAAGAAGACATCAACGAAGAATACAGGAATACTTGAGATGGTAATGAATATTTTAAAACTTTGTCCAGGAAAAACAAGTATAGATTCCAAGTGTGTGGATACATGTCCAGGTAATAGAGCAGTTTCAAATTCCAGGTCTGCTATGGTATGGAGGTCAAATTTATATTTTCTCTTATCATCACCTCTAGAAATTCCTATCTTTGTAGATTCTTCACTTTCATAATCTGCAAGTGATTATCCATAGCTTGAATTGTGACTTAGCATCTTCTTTTTAACAGATTAGATTATACCTAGAATTCTGTTATAGAGTCTTCACCTAGATCTACGTGAAAAAGTAACATATCTATCTTGAATTAGAAAACCTAACATAACTTGGTAAAGATTGACCTAAGCTTGCTATCAGAAATAACCAGTCCCTTATAGAAAGCCAGCATTCCTGTTATTATTTCTTGCAACCCTTGTGTCAATTACTTTGGAAAATACTTCTTTGATTCAATCCTGGATTTTTAAAAAAGTTCAAAGCCCATTTTTAAGGTATTTGATGGGAGTAAAAAACTTGCATTTGCCTTCCAATATTTGGGCAAACATGAGGCTAGGAATTTCATTATTGTACGTCCATGGTGATCTTTACCAATCCCTTCAATGTTATATTAACATTTACCAATATAACAATGGCAGCTCTTAAAATGCTTTTGATTACCCCTAATTGAAGACAGGAATTCTATCAGCAGAATGACCTTGAGGTTTGGTTTTACCATGCTTATTACAAAACTAGGAACAACTTAGAGTAATGAACACTTGTTGATCTAAAACCAAAGAAAGCCTTGATGAAACTTAGAACAAGATAAAGACAAAGGTAGACAATAGAAAGAAAAGCACATAACACAGCATATACGTGGTAAAATCCTTTCAGGTAAAAAACTCACCACCAAAAGCAAACCTCACTATATGACTTTGAAAATAAAGCTTACAATGAAATAAAAAAAAACCCCCACTAATGATGTGGCATGAGTCGGCACTTCTCTAGCATGTGAATACTTAACCTCGCAATGCAGTCAAAACATGAGTCTCCATGCCCTGCTGCCATTGTAGAACACTTCTCGGCAAAATAAAAATAATAATCTAGTTGAAAATGCAGAATGCACTATCCCCATTTCAGATTATATTCAAGACAGTTGCCACTTCCACATAAGCCATTAATATCAGAGGGCTACACTGCTTACTATATATCACACCCCATCCCTAAATTACTATTTAATTTTCACTTTAACTTGAATGCAATGTGAATTTATGTGACTATGAAGCTTGACAAGTGGAATGCTATGATGAATTATATGAAATGCAATAGTTTTATGTATTGAATAGAAATATTAATGAATATGCAATGAAATGGATGCAATATAATGATATGGCTAACTACGTGTTTTGTTGTCCAAGTGGATATTCAGGAATGCATTTCGCGCCTCCAGTGGATGAGAGAGAGTATCACCCGACAGAAGGGTATGGATAAAAGTTGAATAGTAAAGCCATCTAGGTTCGTTGAATTGTGCATAGGTCGTGTTTGGATGTTGTCGTAATTGAGTAAGTTGTCTTTCAATTACGTAAACCTAAGTCAAATCAAGTTAGGTTCCTTATAGAAGGCTATAGGGTTATTGGTGTTTTCTATTAACATATTGAACATACATACATATACGTGTGTGTGTCATTATTGTCAAAGTGGATTTAGTATTTATATTGTCATGATGATATTCATATTTGGAAATGGTAGTGTGTATATCTTGGTATGCGAGAATACATTATGATTATGTGGTTTAATAGTTTAAATACAATTTTATATATATATGTGGTATGTATGAATACGTATACACGTATATATTTATACATACCAGTAAATGAGCATGTATATACACAACTCAATAGTAATCGATAGTCAATGTACATATATACTCATTTCGTATAAATATATATGTATGTAGATATTTATGTATATACATGATTATATATAAATATATATATATATAGATGAGAAATAATATTGCAAGTATATATCAATTATTTAAATATTGCAAAAAGGTAATAAGAATTAATAAAGTTGACAAAGTCAAGAGGCTTAAAAAGCCAAAATAATAAGCCAATATATGGGGCTGCATTATAGCTGATAAGTAGCATGTAAAAATGCAAATAAATGGCAATGTGGTTAGACACGGATTGGCTGTTAGTAAAGCTTAATTAATACTTGAAACAGTCCATCACGTGGGCTGCAAATATTGCATGAAAATAGAATTCAGAATGGTCTATGAAAGGGGCGCAAGACTCGGTGTAAATATCTGTAAATAATAACCTTTTAAATCTGCTATCATTTAGCAACATGTGCATGAGAAAAGAAGCCTCACGTGCCTTTAAAAAGGTGGATTTATCCTCAAACAGTAATATGAACAGCCACTATGTGGCGAATTGTATTCAGCCTTTAAGGCATTGAAATCGATTAGCTTTGAACAATTCAACCAATGGAGTTTTATTTGTAACAAACTAAAATCAGTTATTAAGGAAGTTTCCAACACCTAGATGAGGGGCATTTTAGTCGACCAACATATGCTAGTTTCCAGCCACTTTGTGGCAAATGTTTGCTATTTAAATAGACTCTATATGAGTCAATAAAGAGCATATTTCTAACATGGGTTTTGAGAAAACATTGGAAGTTTAATTTCTACATAATCTGCAGCCATCTCAGCATGGGAAAAGCAGCCATAAAGACTCTCCAATCTGATCTTTAAATGTTCTTAAACTGTTTTTGCATTATGGTCAATTAATAGAAGATAGTTATCAGCATTATGGTAGTTTAATTCTGCATTAGTGACGAGTCATTAATTTACAATAGTGGAGAGCAAGGTAGTTGAGTCTTTTGTCTATAAAATCAAGAGCTTTGCATTGTATTGAGGTTGGTTACCAAGATAGCAAAGGGCATAGAGATTTTGTGTTATATTGTTCTCGAGTTATAAAAGTCTGAAAATCAGACTAGTTTAGTTTGGAGCAGCATATTAGAGGTCTGAAAATCATTTTCAAAGCAAGAAGAAAGCTGAGCAGGAAGGGAAGATTAGTGTTTTGGAAGCTAGAGTTATCAAGGAACAATTGGTAACAATTCGGAAGTAGAAACTACAGGCATGTTTTATACATTTCTAAATTGATTTTATTCTTGTTTCCAAGTTTGAGAAAAGATTGTTTGAATGTGAAAAGAAAGAGGAACAAATGAATGTTTTGAGAATGAATATGTTTAGTTGGGTGTTAAGAGATAAAATGTTAATAACTTGTTATTGCTGAATCTGAAAATATGTACAGTATGATACTATTTGTGTATTATAAATGCATTCTAAAAGTATATGAGAAGGAAGTCAGTAATATAGTTTAAAGACTGGAATAAAAGTATCTAAAATGCGTATATCTCCAAGAGTGTTAAATAAGAAGTCATATTACGTTATATTGCGTGAATATGAGTTTATGGGGTTTGAGCACTAATGCTCATTAACTTGATCTTATCGTATATCAGAAACCCCCATTATCTTTTGTGTTGTTTTATGAACCCAACCTTATGATTGGTATATGGAAGTCTTATTCTTGTTTAAGAGGAAGTAATCCTCTAGTTGGCTCAAACTATGTTGTTTCTATGTATGTGTGACAAGATGTCGATGATTTTTGAATGACCATAGGTAGGTCAAGATGTTGGCATAAGAGTCATCTCTATTTGTTTAAATAATCTAAGGTGAATGGTGAGCCCTATGGGTTTGAAAGGACTTGATTTAAAGGCAGTAGCCTAGACCCCAAATGCTGCAAGAATCGTAATAGGGGAGAATTATATTGTCCGTGAAGTTATAACTTTCTAGTTATTTTGACCACCTTAGTGTGTATGTTTTATGAATATAAACCTTATGACAGTAGAGTCAGATGGTCTACAACATGTCAAGCCTTGGGTCAAATAAAGTCTCCAAGTCGAGTAAAGTGGGTGAACAAACGACTTCGCTCCAAGTAAGTAGCGATTGTATTTAATCCAAATAACTTTGGCTGAAGTGAATGCATTAGTCTCTGCATGCACTTGTCGATTGTGTTCCGAATACTTAACACAATCAAAGTTGTCTTTCATTGTTGGAAAGTCTCCATAGTTGATAGACGGTATTGGTTAAATGGGGCACAACACCAAAGCTCAGCTGGCTATTACTAAGGGGTTCTTAACCATTTCTTTTGTTGAAGGGCAAGGCCACTTCTAGTTAAGAAGGTGTACGAGGGACCGTTGGTCCGTGGTTGGAGGTAAAGCACTTGGGTGATGCTCTCCCTCTTTTTGATGACTTGCCGAGTCTTGGGAGATGGAAAGAAAGAAAGTATCCAAATATGGATCTTTGACCTTGTACCTTATTTATTTATGTTATATGAATTTGAAATTGTTCATGTGGAAAATGTTGAAAAGAACTTTCCAAGTTTGAAAAGCTGAAACGAAATTGTTATGCTATGCTTATGTTATCAGTCATGCATTTGTAACTTTCAATTATTGAAGAAAAATTTTATGTCCTATTTTTATGGAATATGTACCTTTTACTTTATGGTTAAAAATTCCATATAAAATTCCTTGTTATAAGGTTGTGGTTGTTACATAAAATCTAAAAATATGCTCCTAAGAATGTTCAAATGAATACAAGTTGAAGTCAACCCTCAACTTTCAGTCATTTCCATGGTTGTCTGGCTGTAATTAGTCCCATAACCACGCCTATATAATCTATTATAGTGTCCTCAGCCACTAATGCATGGACATATGTTTTGGATCCAATTTCAAGCCTCACCAATGACACTGGCTTCAAGTCTATGGAAATGAGTGCTATCAGAATCAACTGGCATTGCCACAGTTCTTCCATTTACCTTGTTTCTTACTCATAAGGACTGCTTTTGGTTATTCTCAACATGGAAGAAAGAGAGACTGTATAAATCTCTTGATGATCCTGCTCTTCAAAATTAGCAGTTTCCTCCTTGTCTTCTGTTGTTTTCCTTTCTCTTTTTTTCCACTTTCAGATTTTTCTCTTTTAAAGCTCAATTATGTGGATCTTCCCAGGAGCCCAACACTTCTGTTCTCAGACCTTTTCTCTTTGCAGTAAAAAAAACCTTTTGAGCTGAGATCAACAATGAGAGCTAAGCCTACATTCTATATTTGAGTTGCCAACAGTATTTTGGGGCATCTTCTTAATGAATGGAAGGCATCAATGCCTTGACATACCACTGATGGCATCTCCAATCCATCAATATTCGTAGCAACTGCACATAGGATAAGATATTTTCTGCAGCCAAACTTGCTTGCCAAAAATGCTCCAGAATATCATGTCATTAATGCCTTGTTTCATGGTGTTTAGGGCCAAATAGTAATCTTCTTGAGTACAGTCTTGAAGTTGTGATCAAATGCAATCACAACCTGGTTCCAAGAATTTTTTCCCCTACTGATCACCTTCCTCCCATGCCATTCGATCATTTGTCACCAAATTGCCCTTAGAGGCATATGCTAGTGAATTCAATAATCTTCCTTATAATCCAAGCTCTTTGGTTTGACATCTTCACTAGCCCCATCAAACTTAGGAATAGGGATCCTCTCAAGCAGCCACTAATCAATGCAAGTATCATTTTAGTTTTCTAAAACCAAGTTATCCAATAGCTAGAACACTAGCTGCACTGTATTTTCCCATATCATTATTGACCTTATCAATGATAATTACATTTACCAATCTTTAACATATTGTCATTCTTCTCAAAAAACAACAAAATGTCTTTTTAATTTTCAGACAGTCAGTTAAAACTGAAAGTATGCAATCCCAATATTATTATGTACTGGGCAATGCACATATCTCATAAATATACATTACCATAATAGACCCATAAAACAAAGCATAACGTGTGCTAAATTGGGAAATTTGTTACCTCAATAAACACAAAGATACAGGTATTAAATAATGATAATCAACGCTAAGAATGACAAAGCACAACTGTACTAAGAGTGATGAAAGCATAGGCTCCAATAAAAGGGTTGACCTTCGATATCAAAATATTTCGGTATGTTCACAATTAAAATATCAATTCCATGATTCTCCACTTGAATAGCAGCTGTTTTATGTATAACAACAGGATACCATCATTAAATGCATACAACCTAGGGCTATATGTTAACCATTGAGCCAACATGGATAACTGCTATGGTTTGTATATAAAATAATTTCAAATACTTAGCACTTGATGGGACAAGTAACAAATTTGTAAGATGTTCTTAAATTGCATGCAATTATTTCCATGCTTAATCATTCATCCATCCATAACTCACTTTCATTTACATTAAATTACTTGTTCTTCATCTCCATGCATGTTTGTATCTGTGCCAATTTGTGGCTTGACATGGTCACTTTTAGTCTCTAATTACAAGGTCCGCTTCTTTGACTCCATTGTTTTATTGTTTCTCTAAATGATGTCCATTATGCTATCTTGAATATCAACTTTCATAAGGATGAGGATTTTGGCATATATTTGCTTACTCAAATGTAAACTTTTATAATAATGTAGATGTCAATATGAATCAACTTTTATTCATCTTTGATCTTCAATTTAGACAGTCTTTGTTATATGATCCCAAGACCTGCATTCTACAGTCACACCATTACTTCAATAAGAATAGAAATTAATATAATTTCTTCTGCTCTTTCATTCCATCTTTGACAAGTATTTCAACAACTGTAACCCATCTCTCACAGGAGTCTCATTCCACTGTGCTTTTACTTTCTATTGAAATTCACTTTGAAAGCTATCTATAACATTTTCTACTAGAGCTTCACTAAGTGTTTCTCTGTCATTGTATAGAAACAATTAATGCAATCCAAGTTTGTATGATCAAATCTCTGCTTCTTCTATTTTACCAATAGAAAGAACAAGGAAGTTCATTAAATAAACACACAAACATAAGAATGATGAAGGAACTACAGCTTCCAATGAAGTGATTGACAATTGCAAGAGAGTCAATCTGTAAAACCAAATGTCTTCTGTGGCTATCGATAGTTAAAATAACTTCTGTGATAAGTCTGCAATTGAATCAAGCCTACTTTATATAATTATTGGATACATAAGGCATACAACCTCTGAGCCACATAAATCTTTAATAGCATGATACAATAGAAGTAGAGAAAAATCAAATTGGATACAACCTCAGAGCCACATAAATTTTTAATAGCATGATACAATAGAAGTGGAGAAAAATCATAACAAAGAAGGGATAGGAAGAAAAATGAGAAAAAGTTCAAGAAGTCCTTAAAAAGATGAGATAAAGACTCACTGTGTAGAATTGTTGAAACAGTCGTTGCATACTCTAACAGCAGAATGTATTCCAAACTGTGGCAATGGCTGTGAAGCTCAAAAAATCTAAGATTCAGACCATAAAAACAAAAGAATGAAGTGAAATAATTTATAACAAAGATCAAGTACCTTTTGGGCCAACTTACAATTTGCTTTGATGAATGCTCATTACACAAAGTCCTCCCACAGCAACGGCAATGATGCTGCAACCTCAAGTATTAAATTTTAGTTGGCATAGTATCTTTCAGGGACCAGTAGATATATGTGTATCTCATTTATAAAGTATGCAAATGCTTTCAGAAAGATGGGTCAAACCGTATGGACGAGGTTTAAATTGAATCATAAAAACCCACATACTAAGATAATATATGTAAAAAACGACTGTGTTTGACCTATTCAAACTGCAGATGTCATATCCTTTTCAATGAGGTAAATTGTCATTCATGCATTGAACTAACAGCTTAACAAAAATCACAAATGATCAAATTATTCAACAAGCTTTAATTAAATTAAAATATTGGCATGGAACACTGAGGAGAAGCAAGCATCTGAGAAAGAAAGTATCTAAAAAAAAAATTATGCAGGATTGTGCATCCAGGTGCTTCAGGCCTCCAGGGAATCATGGATGGTATTCAGATTGTGTCAGATCTTGAGAAGCGGTTATTTCTTAGGCAATCAGACTTTTGGAAGACGGAGCTTGCTAGTGATAAGAGCAAAGGCAGTTCCTGTTGGGCTTCACAGGTTCAGGAAAAATATGTTTTCCTCTCCATTTTTTCCTTTGGAGTACAGGTGGGTAGAAGATTCTGGAGATGTACTGCTGGTTTCAGTGCCACAAGCAAGCATACAGAAGTTGAGGGAATCCATGCTGCAAATGGGTGCGATAGGTTTCTGCAGAGGCAAAAGATTTTCAAATGATAAGGCATGGACAAATGAGGTATGGCACCATGATTTTTCTGTGACTTTTCTCCCTGGGGACATTTCTTTGTCAATTTCTCTTCTCAATGAAAGCATTAAGAGTTGCTTCAGCGTACTCCTCCAGAAACCAATGGTTATGGGGTTGAGCAGGATGTCCTTGAAGCTATTTTGCAGTTTGCTGAAGTATTACGAGCAGTATGTCCTTGAAGCTATTTTGCAGTTTGCTTGGTGATGTGATGTAATAGAGGTGAAACCCCGCTCACTGGAGAAAAGGCATGCTTTCTTTGAGAGGACAAAAAATTCAGGTGAAATAAAGATCTACCTCTTACCAAAAATGTTTGTCTTTCATCTCAATCAGGGTGTTTCTTTCAAGAACTAGGCTTTCAAGGAATCCCCTTTGTTGCTATAACCGCCACAGGGTGGGACATCTGGCCTCCTCGTGTGGGAATCAGAAAACAAAATCTCACCTCAGTCATCATGCCCTTTCCTCTCAGCAAGCAAAGTTATGGAATATGAAACAGATTTCCAATGGAAGGAAGGAGTTTACCTAAGAAATCATATATGATTTTTTTAGATGAAGCAGATATGCCAAAATGGAATGCTTTCAATGTATCTGTGGCTTCCAAAGGAAAATATCCTCTCCCTCCTTGTTTGCCATCCATTTGTGTTGCATGTCCAAGTGGGTTGAAGTTGCCAGTTCAAGTGAATATAATGATATTTGAATTTGGTTGAATTGTCAGGTGAAAAGCATGAGTCGTCCACTCCCATGATGGACACAAAGAAGTTTTCCTCCCTGATTTTGGATGAGTCAAATTGTGGTGAGGAAGAATTTCAGTTAAAAAGCTGCAGGAACAAGCCAATCCTTTGGAGGAGGTTCACAGCTTGAAAATGTAGAGGTGGAGGAGTTTCAGGCAAGCTTTGGTGGTTTGGCTGATTCAAATGTGGATCTGAATTCAGTTACCAGTTTAGCACAGAAAAGAAGAGGTGAGAAGACAGAATTGGAGAGGACCTCCAAAGCAATAATTTTCATCTCTTGGAATGTTAGGGTTCTGAATGCCCCTAACAAAAGGCATTTGCTAAAACACCAACTAATGCTTGTCAGAACAGATGTTGCTTATTTTGCAAGAGACTAATTTATCCCCACAAAACATTCTTGAGTTGTTATCACAGTCATGGAAATCATAGAAAGGAGTCGCAGTGGATGCCGAGGGCACTTCTGGCAGGTATGTATTCTTTGGAATTGCAGCACTGTTCATATTAACCCTTTAGCTTCAACGTCCAATTGGTTAGCTAGGGAATTCAAATATCTCCATGTTAATATTGCTAGCATTGGACTGAACATATATGGTCAGAACAGTTCAATTAGAAGACTGGAAGATAGTCTGTTTCTATTCAATTATGAAGCCTGGAATTCACTCTCAAAATCTTATTTCAACAAATTAATAAGTATTACTTTCCAAATTTTAGATCTTAACATTTTGATATTGGTAAAAACCTGTTAAATCACAAATTTCATTATTTCAGTATATTAAACATAGTTTACTATATTTGGAAATTTCAAAAAAATATAAACCTAGCCTGTGCTATCTAATATACAGGTAGCAGGGAAACTTTATCTACAACTAGAAATCTGAGTAATCTGCTGCTACTGCAGAGGGTCTAGTGCAAAAAAAAGGAAGTTCACTGAGATCAGCCTTAACGCAACAATTGTTTGAGTTTCCAAGCCTGCCAATTAAGAATTTATTGCTTTTGAAATATTAACAATGTTTTAGTTACAAAGCCTTATCTAATATTTTGTACCTAGGCACAACAATTATTAAACTTATGGTTTATTCCTTAGTCCATAGTCTTATTACTATTTATGTCTGGTTTCATCTACCTAGGATTAATGAAAGGTTAAGTCATGGGTTAATTACTTTTCATTTTCCATTGAGTATATATTGAGAGAAAGCCCTGATAAAAGTTATCTCTTTCAATCTTATTTTGTCAATGCAACATATAGAGTTGTCATTTTGTGAGTACTCTTGTGTTACAGTTGGATTTGTAGGTGCAATGCATCTCCAGTGAGGAGGTGCCCCCATTTTCACATAGTTCTTTTCTGTTCAATATTTTCCATGTTTGATTCCTGAGAATCATTTTAAGAACACAAGAAATGATAATATAGCTACAGTCAGTTCTCACTGCCACTGTTAAAAAGGTAGCAAGGGGAGGAGAGGAACAGAAGGGGGCAGGCACCCATAGACCTGATACGGATTTCAACTGCAAATCCAGTTGCAGCACAAGAATTCACACAATGGCAACTCTCTGTATTGCATGGACAAAATAGGATTGAAAGAGAGATTTGTTAGGGCTTTCCTTCACCATATACTCAATGGAAAATGAAACCATAATGAATCCATGACTTAACCATTCATTAATTCTAGGTAAACAAAACATTAAATTATAACAATAAGATGAGGAACTAGTGAATAAAAATAATTTTAATAATATGGTGTATATACACAATGTTTAACCATTTCCTAAGTTCTATGAACCTTCGATAGCACATTCATCATACCTAAAGTACAAACTATAATAAGATTCTAAGCTGGTTACATTTTATAATTCAATTCCTCTCTTCAATTTTTTTAATTTGTAATAACTGAGACTCTGTAGACTTGAACTTGGGGCAAATATTAGTGGTTCACATGCACCGGGAGTTTGATAAGTCTAAAGCAATACAGAGCTGCTAAGAATGCGGACCTATGTTTGTAATTAACCTCCTCCATTATATGGACTGAAAAGATCACAAGTTACTATCAAATTAATATGCTAGTTTACTACAAAATGACATAATCTTGAAAACTGTCTAAATTCTGATCAGTATGATATAAGAATGGTCAAAAGGAGTATCAGAGATGCCACTTAAAATTTTATTAAAATCACATAAAGTTGTAGAAGCATATCAATTGATCATTCTTATAATCAAAATTGATCAGTTTCTAGAGGAAATAATCATGAAACAAATCTAACTAGCCTTCCATCAAAACATCATCTTGGAAGATGTCATTCACAACTCTGCATTACAATGAATGCATGAGACGCATGTAGTCCAATGGTAAAGCAGTATACACTCCAATGGTAAAGCAGTATACTCCCTTGTTAATGAGGATCGAAGTGTTTTCTTCAAAAAAAAAGGAAAGAAGTACAATGGACCCCTCCACCTCACCCCCGCTCATCTACACCCCAAAAAAACTGGTATAAGATGAATTTCAAAGGAACATCCAAGGGAAATCTAAGAGCTTCAGGAGCCGGATGCGAAATTAGAAATGAAGACGGTAAATTGATTGGAGCAGCTTCAAAAAAACTTAAAGAGGGAGCCAACAATGAAGCAAAAGTCCAAGCCGTCATTCTAGAATTAAAAATATGCAATGTTTATTGTTCTAATTTTTTTTTTTTTTAAAAGTAGAAATTGGGAGCAACTCTATTATAATTGTGAATGTGGTAAAAAAGAAAAAGTCACAAAATTGGAAAATTAACAACCTCCTCCAGCAAGTTTCATCACTCCTAGACTCACTGGATAGGTACACCATCACATATATCGGGGAAATTAATGAAGAAGCAAATATACTTGCCAATTGTGGAATTGTCATGGTTGAAGAAAGCATGATAAATTCTAATGCCGACATGGCCAAAACTAAAACTTAATTTGGAGAGGCAATCAAAGAAGGAGAGGACAATAGACTAAGGTTTCAACTTGCTCAAGCATTAATTAGAGCCATCACGATTTAAAGAACTGTAGGATTCCATGGATGGCAACCTTTAAACAAGATTCATTGTTGAGATTTTGTCCATGCCAACCTTGAATATCTCCTAAACGCAGGCTACAAACGAGGCCAAATGATGATATGGAATGCCTTAACCCATTTATGGAGAGGCACATTCCCAAAGAAATCAAACCCTTGTTAACACTAAGAAGCCCGATGGATACCCCTATGAGTTTGGTGGGTGGCCAACAACAAATGGCATTTCTTGATGGCATAACAAAGAAGCAATTGAAGAGCTATTTCCAAACTCGAAGTGGATTGCTCCTCTATGCAATTCAATGGGTGCTGTGGGAGGAACTCATCGTGTCTAACCACCAGTATAGGGTTAATACAAATATTTCATCAATGTTTGTGGCAGTGCTCCTTGACCTTGGAGAAGCCAAGGAATTGGTAGAGAAAATGGCTAAAACATTGATCAAGATTTGGTTCCTTGAGGGTTTGAATGAAGTCATCCTAACAGCAGTTTATGGTCTCCGTTTAGTAGGTTACCTTCTTTGGACAGAACATTACTGGTAAACAATGGCATTGTCAGTGGCCCATGAGACCTTTCATTGTGACATGTATGCTGCAGAAGGAGGCAAGAAGACGAAAAAAGGCATCCAAAGGTACAAAATTCTTGAAGCAGGTGATGGGACTGGTGTCAACTAAAGGTATTGCTTGGCTAAGTTCACTCATATCTGATAGCTCCAATGATGAAGTTGATATGTAATCCAATGATACAATAGAAACTTAGATGGCTGTTGCTGATCAATATGTAGATCATGAACACAACTATAGGAAGACAGAAAGTAAACAAAAGATAGTAAGATAGAAGCTTTAGAAAGGGGTTTACTAAGCAACCACATTCCAACATCTATCACAAATCACAAAGAGCACATCAAGTGGAGCTTAATGGTGCACTTTATTTTCCGCATAATCAGAGGAGCAAAGAAGAAACAAGGTAAATGGTTCCATTATTCACTTTAGCATCTTTGTGTTTCATCCCTTGTTTTTCTCTTGTCTTCACATATAATGATATTTAGTCCATTTGCATGAAAATTGGCAGTCATAACCTAGTACATTAATATCAAAATGTTTGAAGGATTTATCTTAATACCAGACAGTGGACACTAAAAGAAACAATCTTCTAAACAAATAATGGCGATGTGGAAATCCTACAGGTAAATTTCCTTAGAAGACATTAAAAGCCATCTCATCTCACTAATCTACTAAATTTTGTAAAAATGCAAAAATAAAATAGTGGCATAAATGTTACAAAAATCTCTGGATGTGTCATTAATATTGAAGCTAACGGATAATTTAGGGCAAAGAACAATTAGAAGAAGATGTTGTGAAGCCTTTTGACTTTGGTGAGAATCCAATGCGTCGTGAATTGTTTTGTCGTAGAGAGCCTCTTTTCTTTGATGATAGGTACTTAGTTGTAGATTTCTTAATCAGCATTGAACAGTTTTATTCTGTTTTGCACTTAGCTTTCACAATTTTAAAAGTGAGAACATTGTGGCATTGACATTTTACACAATAATAGATATCCGTCTTCAGAAGCCTGAAATATGCATTTGTATTTCACCAATTCCAATATGCATTACCTCTGGAACACTGGAACGGGAAGAACCCTCAACACCAAATTTGGCAAAGGTTCGGTAAATATAATTAGAAGTATATGCAACAAACATTATTGGGTTCGTTGCATTGAAGATTTTTAACAAAGGATGTTGAATCAACCACCATTTCTCACAATATATGTTCAATTTCAATAAAAATATTATAGTCTGCAGTCAATTTCAACCGAACTGTACAACAATACAAGCATTTATATTGAAATAATCAACTGGGAAAATGTAGCCATACCTTACCTCACCAGATCAGAGAGCTGTAAAAGCAATCAGATCAACTTCAACAATGTCTTATCAAATCTTACTATAAATACATGCATGTATGGTAAAACTTTACCAGTGTCGGAATTCCCATGTACTATATCAGAGCCAATTTATTGCCGGGATTAACAATTTCACAAGAAATCGCACTGGAATACAAAAAAAAAATCATCCACGAGCAATTAACCCCAATTAGACCTAATTGAGCCGTACGCAAGTCACACAACAAAGTTCGACTCTTGCACCCAACTCCATAAATATCGCGAAACAATTAATCGGTGAACACCCAAATACCACATTGGCTTAAACAACAAACCAAAAGAGACATACAGCAGATTAAGCAAATATATTTGAAGGGAGATTCAGATACACGGAGGATGAAGGAGATCATACACGACGCCTGAAAGCATTGAAACTGCATTTGCAGACGTTACATCGCAAAGCCTCTTCGAATGGCGGAGGTTCCATCATTTCTTCGGAGCAGCCAATCGATATCCGTGCAATAGAATGCAATGCCTTTTCCCTGCTACGATTTTGACAGGGTCATATATATGGATATTATTCAAGGCTTTTTTAAACTAGCACAACAGAACAACAGAACCAGACAAATGCCTTCGGAAAAATACACGAGTTCGCTTAATTTTTAATCTATCTTTGTTTCCAAAACAGGTGACCTTACGATCTATCACTACATGGTAGGGAGAAAAACAAAAGTACAATAATGATAAAAATGTGCACTACAAACTAGCGAGAGCAAATAATTAAATAAACAATAAGCGCAAGGTCCTATGTCGCTGCTCAGTTTTTGTTTTTTTAGGGGTTAAATTGTTTTTTTAATCATATAAATTGTATTAATAAGGAAAATTTTAGAGGCATATGTATGGTATATTTTCCATTATAGAGTTGCATAAATTCAATCTTTTCATTTTTTTATTTTCAATCTTTAAATTGTAGTAGTTCCATCATTATAAGATAAGATTTCAAATTATTTTTTGTATTTATTCAAAATATATTTGGAATTATATATACTATTAATATGTAAGCACCAAACTTAAATAAGCAATAGCATGGGACCACCCTATAGGTAATAATAAGATTTATGAATTTGAACTATATGTACTTAATGTTTTTGATTAACGTAAAATAGGTTTTGAAAGGTACCTAAAACCCTGTACAAAGAGAAGGCAACACAAATATAAAGCAGTAAAGCTACCCCAAAAAACAACAAGCTGATTAAACCACAATCAATTGACCATCAACAAAAAACAAACAAAAGGCAACCACAAAATAGCAACTAGAGAAGCTCTTTTAACATCCTTGTTGCTTCCTCATCCTTGGTTATCACCTTGGCATGCATCTCCATGATTTATTTGACGTCTTGCATAGGAACCACATTGTTTTTCTTTATTTTTTTGCGAGTACGAACACTCGGTCCAGTCCCCAAATCAGTAGCCTACTTACCCATCTTAGATTCCTCACCCACAACCTGCTTTGAAGGGTCAGGGAAGAGGGACTTGACAGTCCATTCTTTTGCTTTCTCATTTAGTAGCACCAATCCTTGAACTGTGGTCTCAAGCATATCCTTGCTAAGGTTAATCAAGGAATTAAGATCTTTAAGAATTTGCAAGGAATTCCTTTCCAAAGCAGAAAGCCTTAGATCATGGTCTCTTTTCAATTTAGCAAAATCCTCCACCATTAGGCCAAGAGTAGATTTCAACGACCTAACCATGCTACAAACATAATCCTACTCCCTAAAACTTCTCAGAGTAGAGATGTTACAACGAGCAATAGTATCTCTTGAATGAGCCACATGAGTAGGTTAAAAAAGACATCTGGCCCTTCCTTCACCAAACTCGATGCCTGATTAAAATCCAACAAGCCCCAATATAGACCCCTCCCCTAATGAGAGCTCATCGGAGGATCCTCTTCTTGAAAACCAACATGTGAGACAAACTATTCTTTGCCTTTGCCTTCAGAAAATGACACTACAGGGGACGCTTCCAAATCAACAAAAAAAATTGGATTCACCTCCCCTTCAGCTGGGACCCTCCTCTCCCCACCATAGTCTAGAATTTTTTCATCAATAGAATTTTTCGCCACCCCACAAACTTTAGTAATCCCAAAACCCTCTTACAAATTCTCCTCCATATCATGGGAAACAATAGCACTCATTGACTCTTTTTTAGGAACCTTCCTACCACTTCCTTTCCCCTCCAAATCCACCTCTTCAAAATCAACTAGAATTTTGCACTTCCCACGCGAGGAAGAGGGCTTAGCATTCTTCACAAAGCTTTTCCTAACCCCTACTGAAGGGTTAACATAATCCAAATCCATCTGGTAGCCATTAGACCAAGTCGTAGAACCATCCCCAAACTTCGTCTCGCTATCACCTTCCTCCTCCTCTGACCAACATTTCCCTTTCAACTATATGTACTTAATGTTATGATAAGTGTGAAAATAAATAAATTTAATGTGGCATACTTAGCTTTATATTTGATGAATATTACATTCATTAGGATGTCAAAATATAAAAAGCTTGTCAAATGACTATTGTTGGTCTAGAAATTCAACTATATATTATCCTAGTTCACTTTCATGAGTTCAAAGGTGATAATGCTAGTGTATATTTGAACTTATGTGTGGAACTAGACCTATGATTCATAGATCTTGTATGGTCAAACTCTATCAATTGAAATTTGTTCACATATATGTAAAATCTCTAAAACTAGTAAGGAAAAAGTGATGTTTAGAAACATGTTTGGGGAAACTATCCAATTGTAAGAGTCGTGTTCTTGGTTAGACCCTTGGATGGAGTAATCAAATGATGGTGAACCAAGGTCAAAAATAGTAAGCAAGCATGTAGTATGCTCCTAGGAGGATGATCCAATGTTGATGTAAATAATTTTCTAATAGATTATTTTATTCACTAATGCTTGATAGATTATACTTGCTTATTCCTATATAACTCTAGATGGTTCTTTTTTAATTAAGGTTGATCCTTAAATACACAACCCTAACATGTAATTTGGAATAACTTACACTTTAATCAACTCACAATAACTAATAATAAAAAAGAGGCAAGGTTTAAATTTTAAAATTTGGGACTTGGGTACACAAGTGCAAAAATGCTCTTAAGTCAATTCCACACTCACAAACTTAAACCAAAGTAGTGAATATTGGAGTTAGGGATGGGTATCAATTTTTTGAGGAATAGTGATGATGGGATCAAGATAAGATAATGTCATTTTCCAACTTCCATATGAAATACACTATCTTACACACTAGTTGATGCATAAAGGATGACTTAGTCATCATGGACCCAAAATATAAGAGAAAAGGGCATGGATATATGATTTTTACAATCACATTTTGCCCCCACTTTCAATTGCATGTGAGCTACTATGGGAATGCATGCCAAAAGTAAAATCAAGCAACCAACATTAAACAAAAATATTTTTTGAACACTCAAAAAGCATGAATATGTGTAAGTATGCAGATCATGAATCTAAGTTATGTGTGCTCTTGTCACCTTGATGTGAGTGTTCCATCAAGAACATGCAAGCTTAAAAGAAAAAGTTTCAATGAATGGCATCTATCAATAATTTAAAAATAAGCATAATCACAACTCACTAAAACTATTTCTAGAAAAATAAGAGTAGGGTGAACAATTGTAACCAAACATAAAGTAGTGTCAACATAACCAAATGCATAAATGTGAAAGATATTGGGAAAACATGTGTTGTAAACATTGTATAATGTTATACTGTAAAAAAAATATGATTTTAAGCCACCTAGAGATCTAGGGATGCATGCATCACATGGGTTATACATTCTTAATGTCACTTTATATGGTGTATGTAACATTGGGATAACTATTTAATATAGGTTTGTGCATTGGGAAAATATTTAATAAAGGAAAAAGTTAGTACCAAAAATTTAATAAGAGAGAAATGGTTTTTATAAGCTCATGGTATTAGTCACATAGTAAATATTTAATACCACTTAGTGGTTTTGTGCAAGCTCATTTCTAAAAAAGAAAGCACATAAATAGTTGTTGAGGTTGGCTAGTTTCAGCATCTCTTATAGGTTGCACATATAAGGAGATGACGCGTGGAATGGGATGTGTGGTTACATTATTTTAATTTTCTTGTTTGTATGGAGTGCATGTAGAGAGCTTGATGTTTCATAGGTATTCATGGAGACTTTATAGGTGTATTGTAATATTTTTTTGTGAGATGATACATTGATTGTGGATGCTTTTAGAGGCTAGGTTTTTCCCTTGTGATGGTTTTCCTAGGGTGCATATTATGTCATATTGATGATATTTTTATCTATTATTTTGTATTGTGGATTCTGAAAACTTATTTGTGTGATTTTCTATCATGGGGTTATGTGGAAATAATTTTATATGGCTATAAATTTCCTTTCAAAGGACTCTAACTAAGTTGATAAGACACCAAAGGAATCTTACCATGTGGAGCAAAATCTCTTTGTAGAATATAGATAACATGATAGGGGCTCTAGCTAAGGGGGCATGTACTTCATCTAGATATAGTGATGAAGCTTTATCTAATACCAAAAGATATTCATAACTATCATAAATACGTCAATGCAATCATAGCCATGAAGTAACAATAGTCATAGTTTATGTCCTTTCCAACTAGTTACATATAATGGACATAAGAAATTGGAGCTAAGGGAAAAATGATAGCATCATGCAAAGCATAAGCACATAATACTATTAGGGATAATATCATATAAGACACAATAAATATTAGTAGATATCGATAGATAACGATGTGTAAGCATGTAATGAATATCAATATTATGTAATCAAAATGAGTAAAATAAAATAACATCAACACATATGAGATGAGCATGTAAGCATGTAAAGTTAATGGGATGAATACCCTTGGGATTTCCCCTAATGAAAATGTAACATGAGAAATAGTTAATAAGGATAAGCACGTAAGTGCAATGAAACATATCTTGTTGGATTTAAACAATGTGAATACCAATATGTAGGATGCTCATAGATGAATATGTGTCTTTGAAGATGTTAACAAGAAGGCATGTGGAATCATCAAGATATAGGATCACCTTGCGTTACAAGTATAGCAATGAATAAACTATGTGGGAAAAGAAAACAATGGTTGAAGGATGTCAATAATGTAAAATTACCCTCTTATGTAAGCAATTTGTGAATGTAATGTCCATGATAACCATGTGATCCATAAATATTTTTCCAACAAAAAATAAGAATCATTATAAATGTATCATTATATAATTCATCAAAATTTGTGTCCATACCTCATGGAACTACCAATAGCATTGAATAATTGTGAATAGTAGTGTCCCATATTAAGTGTTTGTGATTACTACAAAAACTTAGTATGGAGCCATATGCATCCTAGGTATATATGGAATGGAAAAGGTTGAAAGAGATTTTACTTGCAATGTCATGCACTAGAGAGAACTTTAAGCACAATGTCATGGTTCTCCATAGAGTCCATAATCCCACAAACATTGAGATCTAGTACATTCTTAGACATATGTAGGAAACCCCTCATAGGAAGTAACTAATAAAAAAAATCTTTCAATTTCATAAAATGATTAGAATTTCGTGAAACTATAGTAGGATATGTTTTTATTTATACTTGATACTTATGGAAGTGGCCTTCAACCTTTATAAGTGACATTAGTTCTATAGGGGTGAATTGATATTCATGGAGGTGATTGATAGGATTTATTGATACCCATTCTAAAGTGATCCAAATTGTTTAATTGTATGTCTTATGTTCTAATGAACTTTGTTTTATCAATTTATGCATTTTTCATGATACTAATGACCTTTTTTTTGTATTGATTTGGATTTTGGGTGAGATCAAAATTATGGAGTGGTCTAATAACCACCTACTATAAAGTGTGTGATGTAGATCTCATACCTACAAACATTTAGATGCTAGAGAGATTTGGGTTAGGCACATGAGAAAGTTGGTTTCATTTGGTTATTACTTATAGATTCTTAGGAGATGGTAGCATTTGGTTATGATGTATTAATACAAATGACACTTATGAGAGGTGAAACTCTAGTACTAACAGCTCTAACTCTCCCAGAGAAATTATTGTCCTACTTGAGGACATGTGGAAAATCACAAGGTTATTGATACAACGGAGGTAGATAAACACTAGCTATGCATTGCATGTTAGTAGGATAGGGCATTGTATCAACATTGTACTAGGAAGCCAAGAAATGCACAAGGGGGGAATCACTATGAGATCCTCATAGGCAAAACATCGAAGGTACATAAGTTTTATTGGTGATATTTGATGGTTTGGTTCTTATAGACAATTAGGGGTCCTTCATTTCTTATAGCTTGATTCACTTGGTTCAACACATGGATTAACCCAACATAATTTATTGATGAGGGAGATACACGTTGGTTCATATTTATGGAATTTTACATATATTTACTAACATGAGGGGGTCAACACTATAGATTGTAACACTTTTATAATATTAGGTGTATGAGCACACAAGAATATATCACTCCTTAGGTGTGCTTACTAATAGAGTATCTAGTCGAATACATACTAGTATGATTCTTTGACATCTACCCAAACCTAATATGATTACAACTCTAGTAAATTTATTACTTAAAAATAAATCTCAACTACTTGGGTTCCAAGGAACTACCTAGAGCTAATAGATTTATTAAATCTAATTTTACTCCCAATATAAGGATACCAAATAATTTTTGCATATCTAGGTACCCTAACATGACAACACTTTTCCCTATCTTGCATGAACTTTGATACATGTGGTGTAGTATCACACATGCCCCTAAATGTACATAAATAATATTGTAGAGGGCCTAGTGGGTTTAGTAAGCACAAACTACTCTTTTGATGACACTTGGATTCTCACAATACATTCTTGGTTAACTCGCAAATTATTGACCTACTATTTATCTTAACCAAATCAAATCTTAAGATTGAGTAAGCTCTCCATATTGGAATTTTTATATGTCAAAATAGGGTGTTAATGGTTTGAACTATATTTTAGACCTACCATTTATTTTAATAGAATTTATTAATGACTAATAATTAGTTCCAAGGTAAATGATATAAACCCTAACTTGAATATGGGGTGAATGGCTAACACATGTCATTGTATCTATAGACACTTAAAAATGTCTTGAATGATATAATGCACTCGAATTAGATATACTAACATCATTTCCTCCTAAAACCCATCCTCTTTTCGCTTAATTAATTAAATTGGCCTAGCTATTTAATTAATTGCATCATTTGCATCTATTAATCTGATTAATCTAACTAGATTAATTTACCCTCGTTCATGCTAACATTTTGTCTTATTTAAATTAAATACATCAAATTATTTAAATTAAATCCCTAAGTTATTTAATTAAATGTCATCTCACTTTCCATTTTTCATTAAATCATTTTATTTAATGAATATTGTCTAGTTCCCCTAATTTGTATAATTAAAACTTTATTTAATTATCAAATTACTAATAAATCTAATCCCCCCAACTTGCAAAGGAATATTCCAAGGGAAAATTCCTCCTTTGAACATTCCTCCAAAAGAATTATTCCTTCCCCTTTTGCACATTAAAACTTTGTTTTAATTTGCTAAATATCTAATTTTCTTCACCCATGAGAATATTCCTCTTTCTCCACTCATTTGAAAAGGAGAATATTCATTTTTTGCAACAAACTCTCAACAAGAATTTTGTTCAAGTTTTGAGAGTGTGTTTGTTTAAAATAATATGAACCCTTGATTTTTTCCTTGATCCATGTGATTATTGATTCTCATCCATTGATGAGAATCCATGATTCATGTTTCATCTTTCCTCTAATAGGTCACTATTTGGAGACAAATGGATCCACCTTTTAAAAGAAAACTTATGTTGTTAAAATCACTTTCACTTGCACTCATATTCAACACTTATTTAGTATATTTTTAGCTTAATTCACTTTCATCATTAGCTTATCTTACATTAATGGCTTCCATGATAACATAAATGCATCCATTTAGTATATTGTGTAATTAGGGTTTCAATCTTTTTAGCTTAAAATCCATTTAGATTAGCTTCGCACTCACCCATTTCGATCATCTTAGCATAGATCTTTTAAAAATAGCTTGCATCATGTTAATTTTGTTTTAAATCGTGTTTTTATACACATATATCAACGGTTTCATCGATTCTCTTCAATAGAATCGATCAAAACAAGCTCATTATCCATGGGATTGGGAAAGGATCACCATTCCACATCAATGTGACACCACTCACCCAACAGGATAAGTTTCAATGGATTAGAATAGGTATTTTTAAAGCTTTCATGATTTAATATGTTAGTTTTGATGGATTCATAGTTTAGTTTTTATTGATTGATCTAATTGGATTGATGTTTAGTGGCTTAAATACACTTTGAATCCTCATTTATTAAGTGTAGTTAGCCCATACTAATCCGTCGATCACATTTTGGCACTAGAAGGAGGGCTCAAACTAACCAATCTAACGAATTTCTTGTCAAAAATATATTTTTCTTGTGTTTTTAGGTATAGAGACGCTATTGATTATCCATCGACACATTTGATGGTATGTTGCTCTACAACGACACACCTATGATTTTAATTTATCAATGCATAATTAAAATAGCGATGCATAATTAATTTTGTCATTGCATTTTAAAATAGCGATGTTAAATTATTTTTTAACGTAAAATGAATTATTATTTAGTGACGCAATTGATATGGTGATGCAATTGACCTCCCTATTTATTATAGAGGGTTGCTATCGATTTTTCAATATAGCAATGCATACCCTATATAATGACACTATTGATGAATTTCAATGACGCAATTGATTTCAACGTCGCGAATTACTAGTAAATAGAACGAAACTAAATTTTTTTTACATGTATTTGAATTTTTTGGCTTTATCTGATCACTAAACATGTCTCTGACTTCTTGTTTTGGTTTTTAGACTAACTGGTTTTGTAGGTTTGGATGATAAAATTTAAAGTGAAGGAGAATTTTATCATTAATTGTATAATTATAATAAGCGTTTCGACACTCATTGGGGCAATTATAACCCATTTATGATGCTTTATTTCATATTTTAAGACCAAACTAAATTTCCTCTTGGGCTTTAAAATGGACATTCAAATTGGTTAAAACTGAACCCTCATATCATTTTACTTGTTGGATTAAAATTGAACAATACAATCTAACACTTCAAATTGGTGCTTAAAATGAACTCACTTTGTTATGATGGATTAAAATGAACATGTGTTTGATTTCTTTACATATTCTTGTTGTGTGTATCCAATCCCCTTGCACTTTGTGCGATCTTGGGTGAAGAGAAACACACAAGTCTACTTTTTCTGCTTGGAAGCCCTTATCCTCTCCCCTTGTTCCTATTGGAAATCTTGGGTGATGAAAAGCATTTTACGCTTCAAACATGTGTTACCTTTAGAGGGCTTGCCTCCCAACTTGTGAGAGGGAATGACCCAAGCGATGCTTTCATTTCGGTTTGCTATATAAATAATCGGTTGTGACTAAGGTCATTGACTGGCTTGTTGTGGTTGTCCCATACCAAAAAATGTCTCCCTTAGTATCCTTGTGATGCGTTAAAACCCTTATATTTTTCTAAGGGTTGGGAGGCCTCTTAATTGAGTGAATCATCGCATGTATGGCACCAGTTTATCTCGAATATGATCATTAAAATCCTTTTTTGTAGTGGCTAACCAAGTCCAATTTTGAAACACATTTCAAGGTAGTGCATGGGAGTAGCACCATGCCCAAAATTTACTTACCATGTCTAGTTTTTATTGAGGCAATAAAGAAAATGGGAAAGGGACTCCTTTACTTGGCGTGTCAAGACATTACATTTCCTTGACATAGCCTATTTGTCCACTTCATCTTCACAAATTAATCATCTCTTCCGATGATGGTAAGCCTAATAATAAATACATACCCACTCTATCTTGGATTGTAAATGCTTGAGAGTCAGTTTAACACTTGCTTGGTTCCAAAACATTGCAAACCGTGTCACCAAAAAGTGTAGTCTTTGGCACTTTTTCACTCATTTTGGCCTTTTCCCTTGGATTTTGGCCATGTTCTGCCTTGGTTCAATATTGAATGCTTGCAATTCAACAACAATCTAATGGTGTTTTACTAAGGTGTTGTGAAGTGTTGTAACACATCTTCCCACTTTTCTAAGACCCTTTCAACACAATTCACCTAAATAACCCCCTTTACCCCTTTCCAAGCCTTGTGTCAAGGTGTTGTAAAGTGTTGTAAGGCATTTTCACATCTTCCTAGGCTTATCATCAACCAATTAACACTTTCCTTATGTTAATTTATCCCCTTAATGTACTTTTAGGCCCGACTTAAGTGTGTTTCGGGAGGCAAAACTAATAACCATCATTAATCATCATTTTATTCCCGACCACCACTTGAAATTGTCCAAGTGGACTAGGTCGCCACCTTGGGCGACCTAGTCCCTTTTGACATAAATTTCAAATTTAAGACAAAAACCTAACGAGAATTTGCCTCCAAAACCCTAGTATCGGCATATCATGTTGCATTTTTGGGAAATTAGAGCATATGTTGTATAAATAAGGGTTTTCACCTTCATTTCCCTCTCTCCTAAGCTCATTTTTACATCTCTTCACAAGTACTCTTGCACTCAAACTTCCCAAGCAAGAAAGCAAGCACAAGGGCATCACAAGCAACCTCCATTGGAGTTGATTCTTGCATGTTGCAGACTTCAACAACAAAGGATTTGGTGAGCATTTACATTGTTTTATCATTCAAGCGTCTCTCCTTTGAGTTCTATTTCATTTGGGTTTAAGTTACCATCAAAGGGGTTTGACTTAGGCAAACCCCTATTCCCTAACCCCAACATTCTCTTTTTCTTTGCATGTGTTTTGTAGGTTGTACTTAGATTTAGCAAGATTCAAAGTGTTGGAGAAAGTATAAGCATTCCATTCAAGTCACATCAAGACATCAAACCCTAGGAGGAGCAAAAAGACAAGTTACAGGTCATTTTTGGGAGATTTAAACACGAACTACTGCAAAGAAGGAAAGTACCAACTGGGACCCAAAAAATTATACCTTTAGGCTTCAAAAAGTACCAGAAGGACTAGGTCGCCATTATTGGTGATCGTGTCCCTGTACTGGGCTTGAAACAGGGTTTTTGAATTTTTGGGTACCCTTTTCCCCGAAACACAATCTGACAAAGTTTCTCGATAGGAGGACTAGGTCGCCCAACTTGGCATAAGTGTCCCTCTATTGATTTCAGACAATTTCTAGAACATTTTGAGGCTCCTCATCTACAACGCTCCATTCCCAGGTACACAAGTTCTAAACTTTACAGTTTCCTTTTTGTTTGCATATATTTAGGTCATTAGTTAGCTTGCATTTAGTTACATTTGCTTTATTTTCATTTCATAGTTAGCATTAGTTTCATTCAGCCACACTTATCACACACACACACACATCACAACCTAATCAATCAGCCCTCCCTTTGAATGCAACTGCCAAAAACAACCATATCACCAAGTGGAAAGAGAGCCATTCCTACAACAAAGTGCTCCTAGGTGAAAAACCCTAGGGGCCTAGTAAAGGGAATCCTCTTTCCCTTGGTAGAAATATCCATTTTTGGTGGTTCAAAAACAGACATCAACAAGTCTTTTCAAAATTTTAAACCATTTGGTCTGAGTATGGATACCCTTTGAAAAACCTTTGATATTGATGCTTGTCATAAGGATTTATTCTTAAAGACTTCTAAATATTTTGGTTTATATCTCAATCCATACTTCCCAAAGTTAACCTAAGTAACTATGCCCTTAACTTCATCCTTTTCACAAAAATGGACTTTTTGAAATTTATGATGTTTTTGACATAGATATTTAGTTTGAACTTAATCAAGACAAAGTGTTTGTGGTAAAAAGAAACTCATTTAAGCAAGATAAATTGAAAAATTGAACCCCACATGACCATTTGGTGTCTGATCACCCCAGTTGAACAACCAAACCTTACACCTGCTATCATTCAACCAAACTTTGAACTAATTAAGAAAGAACAAATGAATATAATTAGTAGTTTGAGAAGTTTCACTTTTGAAACAAAGGAAACACCCACCTAGTGGAGAAACACAACATAAATCTTAGACGAACAAGAGGAACAAGCTGATTTTGTGGCTGGAAGGCCCATATTACCACCTCCCACATGGCAATAAATATCCTCTTTTCTATAATCTTGGGCTTCTCTTAATGATCTCTTAAAAAATCAAAATCCCCAAGAGAAGGTCTACATGTCGTCACTTCAAACTTAGGCATCATAGTCCAAAAGTTGTCAAACAATACCTTCTGGCTCTCTACCGCAATAGGAACCGATGGGTAAGAAATTTTATAAACATGTTTCAATGAATGATCCAAACATGTATGCTCAATATGCACCCCTCATTTAAGTCAAACATTGTTCTTTTTCATAAACTTAGGCTTATCTTAAATGATCTCATGCAAAATCAAGATCCCTAAGAGAAGGTCTACATGGCACTATTTCAAACTTAGACATCATAGTTCAAAATATATTAGAAGATGTATCCTAAGGAATTACTACGACTGGGATAAATCACTAAGGAAACATTTTCTACACTATTTCATTAATGAACCAGATCTGCACATTTCACAAGAACTTTTACATGATCATTAAGTTTTTAGGATTTGAAAACTTTAGAGGTCTAGCATGTTTCTCACCACCTTGGTCTTGAAAACAAAGGTTAATTCTAGGTCAACATTGGGTTAAACATTTCATCCACCCCTTTATCAAATTTCATCCTTCACTTCACCTATCTTTGCAAAAAAATTGAATACACCAACACTTTTTGACTTGGACATCTATCAACCCAAACCCTAAATTTGTTACTTTGTATGTGAAATGAATCCTTTTCCATGCACCTAGTTAAGTTATTTATCATCCTTGGACTAGTTTATCTCGAAGGTCATGATTCTACCCTAAAGATTCACAAGTTCATAAATATCCTTTATCCAAACATCCAAACATCAAACTTAAGTCAAAAGTGTTTGTAAAGATAACTCTCCATAATCATTCACCTTTTCATCTCCAATTATCATTATTGCTCCAAAAAGACTTAAAGTGTCCCTTTTACCTAGATTTGAGTTAGCTAAAGAGCTCAAACATTACAAATCTCAACATAACTCTCCCATAGGTGACCCAAAATTTACGGTAAAGACAAGATCACAACACAGGAGAATCATGGAGAAAAACAAAGTCACATTCACCTCAAGTGATCCAAATCCTCAAGTATTTGATCTGAGGATTCAAGTTACCCCATCATAACAACCCTCGTCTCCATCAATACCATATGAAATAGAAGACATTACAAACAACCATTTGAACTTGCTAGGGAGGAAATCATGGAATACAAACAAGAGCATCAAGCCTTAGAAAACATAGTTCCAATTTCCCCATATTTTATTGTGCAATAATTGACACAAGTCTTGACTTCATGCACCTTGCAAACAACTCCATTGCTAGGGCTAAATCAAACACCATTCCTAGTCTTGCAACTAGTCTTGCTAAGGACTTTGTCCATACTCTTCCATTTGAAAGCAACACACTTATGGGTACCCTAAATACCAATCCACCTCAAACCACCACTTGAACACCTACCTTTGGTGCTCCCCCCATCCCTAAACATTCCTTACATCAAAATAAACCACTTACACTTCATGAATCCAAGACAAACTCAACATATCGAGGTCACCCATCCTCATCTATCCCCACAAGTACCACGAATGTGCCCAACATAATGCAAGGAATTATAGGCCAAGTGTCTCAAATAGACCAACAAAGGCATGCCAATACCCTTACACAGAGTCAACCCTTAATGCAAATAGGGACATCTCTATCCAATCCATGAATTGGTTCGGCCGCACCATTGGTTTCACAAAACACATCCATCCCATCCATCACTAACCCAAATCAAAGCAATCCCTTGGTCACAAACCCCATCAACCCAGGTAATACCTTGATCACATCCCTAACACAAGGAAATCCCCAAGACATCAGTCAATGGAACCTTTTCAATCAATGGACTCAAGGTCCTAATGTGTCATTACCATCGTAATACCTAATGACACCATCATTATCTTTCCCCATGGTCCCTCTCACCCTACAAAATCAAATGGGACCTCAAACTTACATTCCTCCATCCTAATCCGCCATCTTACAAGGAATGTTAAACCAAGGGAACCCCCAACCTCTCATCAACAACCCATAATCCGTGTAAAACATCAGCACCCAAACCCCATTGCAAATGTCCCAACAACCAACTAATCCTACATTACAATCACATGCCTTAGCTTTATAGCAAGAACAATAGGATTATCAGCAAGCCATCCATCAACAACAACAACAAGCATCCATAGCAACACAAAAAAGCAACAACAACAACAACAAGCAACATTAACAACACAACAATAGCAGCAACAACAAGCATCCCTAGCAACACACCAACAGTAGCAACAACAAGAAGCCGTAGTGGCACAACAACAACAGGTCCTAGTGGTGCAACAACAACAACAAGCACAACAAGCCCTTATAGCCCAATAATAACAAGCAGCCTTACTAGCTCAACAATATGCCCAACAATAACAATAACCAAAAAGTTCCTACTATAATCCTCAACAAAACATCATCAATACAAACACGTTAGGAACATTTAAATCAACACCATAATCACCTTCACAATATCCCATGCCACCATATACACCATACAACACCTTATCATATTAGAATCAAACATACACCCCATCTTCCATCCCACAATACGCAACATATGTTCCTCCACCAAACCCACAAGATGATGTAGCATCGCAAATTAAGGTGTTATCACAAGAAATGCAAGATCTTCGGATGGACAAAATGAAGAAACCCCATACACAAAACTTATGTCCATATCCATTCGATCAAAACATCACAATGGTACCATTATCTCTCAGTTTTGAAGTCCCAAAATTTGATAAATACAAAGGGAGAGGAAGTCTCGTGGACCATATCAAATATTTTAACATCATGTGTATGGAGGTTTCCTATAATGATTCCTATTTGATGTGCCTCTTTCCACAAAGCTTGATAGGCCCAACTATCAATTGGTTTTCTCAATTGCCTCCAAGTATCAAAACTTTTCAAGAAATGATCGATAAATTCATATATCACTTCTCCTTTAATCTTGACATGGACATAAGCTTAGAAGAGTTATATACTTTAAAAAAAACAAAGGAGAATATTTCACCAATTTCTTGCAACGCTAGAGAAAAAGAGCTAGCAAGAGCAAGTGGCCCATTCCCGATGAACAAAAAATGGGGATCATCATAAAAAATCTAGATCCGGATCTATCCTTCCACTTAAAGATGTAGTGTAATACATCTTATGGTGAGCTTGTCCCTAGATCCCTTAACATCGAGAGAGCTCTAATCTCACAGGGAAATACTCAAGCTTACAAAGACAACCTCCCATCAACCAGTTCAAATGAAAACCCTCGTGTTTAGGATAAGAACAAGAACGTAACAAATGATGGCATGGTATATGCTAAGGTGGTCCTAAGTGCTCCTAGGCCAAACAATAATCAAATAGCCAACGTTTAGCCAACTGTACAAGAAACAACACCACCTCAAAACAATTAGATCAATAACACCAAAATGCAACAACGACAAACTCCTAACAAGAACAACTATCTAAAATGAAAGTACACATAGTTGTCAGAACCTATCAAAACCATCATGAAGAATTTGGTAGAGTCAAACCTTATAACTCTTCCGAACTTTGAAAACTACCAAGAACCACAAGATAAACCACCCTAGTACAATGAAAAAGATCTTTATGACTTTCACAAAATTAAAGGACACAAAACAATGAACTACATGAGACTAAAAAAAATATCCAAGATCTTATAAAGAGCGAAGCCATATCTGTGGAGGTACCAACCGGCAATCAGGATCTCAATATATACAAGAACCCTATGCTAGATCATAGGAAAGGAAACAACACTGGAAAAGCTAAGGATTACACAAATGTGCAATGTACCTATTCCAATGTAGTCACTTCCTATGATAGTCTCATCACCGTTGTCACCATCAAAGGACCTAGTATAAAGTGTGGGTTCACCATGCGATGTGTCAAAGTCACCATCCAAGGAGTCCCATCTCAATCTAGGGCACAACCTACTTTTCCAACATCAAATCCCAACAAGTACAATCTCCTAGATCAACTTAAGAAGATGCTTGCACAAATTTATATCTTGGAATTGTTAAGGCTATCACCCACACATAAGTAAATATTAGAGGAGGATTTATTTTCATCATTCATCCCCGAAGATATTGATATAGAACAATTTCAAGCTATGGTAGGGAATATCACTAATCATCTTCTCGCCGTCTCAAAACAAGATCTACCATCACAACCACCCAATAATCATGCTTTACACCTTGACGTCATTATTCATAAGAACAACGTTAAAAGAGTCTTAGTATCTGGAGGTGTTGGTTTGAACATTTGCACCCTTCAGTTGATCAAGAACCTGGGCTATTCAAAGGATGCTATTGAGAAAACAAATAGTACTACCATTAGAACATATGATGATCAAGAGCGGGTATCACAAGGCATCATCACACTACCCATCCAAGTGGGACCCATCATTTCCAAAACTACATGCCATGTATTAGACCTTGATCTCCCCTATAACATCATGCTTGGTCAACCATGGATCCATGCCCTAAAAGTTGTAGCTTCGACCTACCATCAGTGTGTAAAGTTTCCTTTTGAGGGCAAAGAAGTTACCATCCACATAGATCTTGAGCCTTTTTACTACTGCAAGAACCTTGAGGCTAAGTTTTACAAGATCCCCTAGATCCCTAGAATTGATGAAGGGCCTACACCATCCTCTTCATTTGTTGACCCATCATCCCTTGCATCAACCTCAGAAGCAAAAATACCCATTGTACAAAACATTCCCGATATCAAAGCAGTGATCTAGGATGATGGTTGTAGAAACTATAAACTAATTATCACCAAAATTTCACCTACAAATCAATTTGGTAGAGCTAAAATAACTATTACATCTAAGGTGAAAGGTACTCAAACATTGTTGCTAATTTATAACATTGCATAATAGGGATGCAAACCAAGGAAATTCAGTTTTATTATGCAAGATTTACAACAAAAGGAAATTATACAAATTGCTAATATTGCAATCTTTTATTCATTTTGTAATGAAAATATTTATAAAATTGCATAAACATTATTGTTTCATGCTTTGAGATCAAAATAATGTTTGAATATCCCACACAAGCCATGGGAATGACTGAATAGAATTAATACAACAGAATATGCAAGCTATACATCTGAAGATTAAGTAAAGGAAAAACACATGAGAAGGGATCATATCCATCATTTCCTTAAGGGTTGGTGTAGATGTTGGTCCTTCAATCTTCAGTTCCTCTCATTCCCGATCTCCAGATGCACCTACAAATGATTGAAAGATTTTGTTAGAGCTCGAGACATACAATCTAATCACATGTTTCATTAACAGAGATATAACTTACAACTATGATGCATTAAATCAATTAATCCATTATTAGATAAATGCAAAGCAGCCAAATCAGATCATCAAATGAAAGTGAAATCATTAGGAAGAGCATAAAGCTTCATTGTTTTATCTAATTCATTTGTTAATTGTGTAGGTACAAGTTCATATTTCATTTCATGCTTCATCTTTTTTAACATTTTAGCATGTGGAGAGAAATGTGGCTCCCACAAGGGTTGAGCCCAACATGCTTAAATGCACAGTAATTCAATTTGTAGTCTTTATAGAACGAAATAAAGGAGCATCATTTTTCACCAAGGAAACCATGTTTGCATACATGTTCTTACGTTGTCACTAGTTTTTCATCATGTTTTTATATCATTTATTGATTGTATCATCATCATTTTTGTTGTTTATATCATAAGGATGCATACATTGATGCTATAGTTCATTCATAAACTGCTATAAGAAGCAACACATTTGAATATCACCTTAAGTGTGGGGCAATCAACAAAGAATAGCTAGTTGCCTTTAGGGTTTAAAAAATAAAGATGCATTTATTTAGCAAGAAACAAAGTGCAGACATAGTGGGTAAGTTTCTTTTGAAGATACAGTCATCATAATTATTATGCATAATGAGGGCCCATTCTACATAATACAGACTTGCAGGTCACAAGGAGAGAGATAAAGGCAGTATACAAGATTCTACTTCATATACCAAGACAACAACCCAGGTGTGAAATGACAACCTTAAATTCATAATTGTGACCCTAATCAATGAGGATATTTCATTTATGGAAAAAATTGAGGTTGCCTTGGGTCATTTTAATATTCACGAAACATGTTATAGTGATTCAAGTTTTCAGTCAGTTATGATATGCTCAATCAAAAATATATGAACTTCCTTGATATAGGAGAGGAAAATAGATCTTAGTCACTGTGATAAGGTAAAATGCATTTATGTAAGTAGCTAAAGAAATTTCAAAGAGAGGATAATCATTATTGTCCAAAAGTCACAAAGATACAAATACAGGTGTAAGAATGACTATGAGAATCAACAAAAATGAAATACATGGTTGTGAGTATCTAACAAAGGTATGTCAAAATAATTCCAATACCAAAGAATATACAGAGCAGTATTCAGCAAAAGAAACATTCTATGAAGGAGGCAATGTTCCTTAATTTTATGCAAGCAAACATTTACAGCTTTGGTGTTTCATCATTGTGTTGCATTCCTCACAAATACATTGAATGGAAGTTATATCTAAGACTAAAGCATGTACGGTCATTATTTGCAAAGAATCATTTATCTGAAGGAGAGTTGCAATCATACATTTGATGCTCTTAAGGAGATTAAATGCACTTTTCCATTCAATATGCTGGAGCACAAACACCCATAAAAGAAAATGCATAGTCTAGGGTCGAATGAAGGCACAATTTTTTTTATTTTGCAAGAAATAAATCAAGTTTCCTAGAATGCACAATATTCACAAGTATAATGGAGAAATCATGACCTGCATGACAAAGATGATACCCTTGAAGGTGCAAATGGAGGGAAAAAGAAGTTGCGGCCAACAACAAGGTATAAACCCAATGCAAAGAACAAACCTGTGGCCATGAGGAAAGCATGAAATACACATTTTTTCTCATACTTCTACAAAATAGCATGAAAGAAAGTTTTTTTCATACAAATAAAGAGGAAAAAGAGAGATTTATGCCACATTTTCCTTCTTTTCACAATAGACTGTGAGGTTTTTTCCAAAGTCAAATGGCAGCTCACAAAGAACAAAAGGCTCCAAAGAAACACACATGTTGAATGTCGAGCTTCCATTCACAAACATAGCTCCAATAGTAGCATAATCAATACTTTGAACCCTAGCTATCCACCATGGCGACGCAAAAATATGTTGACAAAGTGATAAAATGCAAAATGACAAGTTTCTAGGATTCGAGGCTTCTTACTCGATGCCCTAATCTGATGGGTATTTTTTTTACTATGTTTTAAAGATAAATCATTGCATTTGAAAGATGCCCATGTTCTTGACTTTTATGTCAATTGACCTAATAATAAAAAAGGGGACCTGTGAGTTTGATGATGGATCTTAGGAGTTATAACGGGTTTTGTAATTATTTTTCAAAACTTTTGAAAACCCCTTTTATATTCTTGCAGGCATTTAGGAGAAATATTGTATTTTAAACAACTATTAAAGTGAAAATTTAATGTTGCCTTAATATTTTTTATATAAATTCGCCATAAGAGTGAAGGGCATGCTTTTAACATTATTAAAACAATCACTTTGATTGCTTTTAATAATTGTTAAAATAGATTATTTTTGTCAAATACATATGCAAAAATAGAAGTGGAGTTCAACTAAGGTTTTGGAGTCTCATTTTTAGTTGATGGAGCCTTTTTTGGAGTTCTTTTGGTCATGCACATTGAGAGGAGGAGTTTGCAACTATTTGAGCTCAGCTTGCTTCAATTGTGGGCCCCCTTTTAGTGGGTTTTCATCTTTGCTCATGAGAGGGATTTTGGATATATTTTTCACTTTGAGTTAGCTACTAGTTCCACCTCCTAGCTCTTTGAAGCCCTCCATTGTATATATTGAAAAAGATAGTATTTTTCTTAGTTCTTGATTCCTTTATTCTCTTACACATTGCAAAGAGATTGGAAAGACTTGTAACTCAACTTTATTTTTACAGTTTTGATACAATAGTACCTTTATTTTCAATAGATTTTTTAGAGTTTTTTAGAGTTTCCTTCAGGATATTCAATAAAAATAGATTTACCTTCATAATTTTTGGTGTTTTATCTCTTTGAAATGATTTGATGCAAGTTTAATGTCTTTCAAATAATAAATATTTAAATTTATGTCTCATTTACTAATGCATGTACACAATAGCAGTTTATCATAGGTCATTGATTATGCTCTTAACTTTATCTCTTCTCTTAATTTGTGAAAAACCTATTTTCCTTAGTAAAGAAAGATTAAACAAGGCCTTTTAGTGAAATATTTATGTGATCAAGGTGCCCAAGTTGAGTTGTGTTAACGGATTTATGAGAATATTAGTTGTGAATAAATCTGCATAGTAGTATTCCTTGACGCATCACCTCCTGGAAATAATTCACCCTTCGAATTTCCTTCAGTTTCATAGATTAGTCTTTCTCCCTTTTCCCACACAAGTCAATAAATTTTAGGAGATCAAAAGGGAACCAACCCACAATCCAGAGATTCACCTTCAACATGAGAAATCCAAAAGCTCGAAGGTGTTTCCATGTTTCAAAGGATTGTTGAGCTTCAAGTTTAGCATCTAGGGTGTAATCCTCGTGACAAAATTTTTTGGCACGCTCGGTGGGACACTGAAACTCATTTTAGTGAAGAAGTACAATTTTTTTGTTGTTGTTCTGGTATATGCAGTAGTGTTTTTGACCTCAAGGAGGTTGTAATATTATACCTAGCGACTCTAGTCTTGGTTTTGAAGAAATCAATGCAATAAGCAACGTATGAAAGAGTGGCTCAAATATCAACAACAACTGGTTTCAGCAGTTCACATGTTTGCAGTTGAAAGGTTTTTGTATTTTATTGGTATATTTCATTCTAGTACATTTCAAAGTTTTGGCAAAGATAATTGATGTCTAAAAATTATATTGGATCATGGATTATTCATCATATGGTTATGCTCAACAATACTATGCTCAAAGTCAGTTTCAAGAGGTGTTTCCTTCCCCAAAACAATTGGTTTACCCACCTAATCAACCCCAAAATGTTGAAAATATGAAGAATAGCATGAATGACATCAAGGACACATTGTTAGACTTCACAAAGTAGATAGAAGAGATCAAAAGATAGCAAGAGTATGATCGACAACAGGAAGAGATGGCTTATTAGGCCTATCTCTATGAGCAAGACTTGTTGATGCAAAAGAAACAATATGAAGAAGATCTTGCAAGGGAGGTTGTATCCAAAGAAGAACAAATAAATCACTTGCTTGCACAAGTAAAAAGGTATGGAATCCAATCAACCCCTTGCATTCCTAGTTTCAAAGTGTCAAATATTTTTGAGGATAGTAATCAGGTACAACCTAGTGTAGTTACAAAGCAACCCTTTTATCAAGATAGCTCACTCATCATGGAGAAGATGAGAAGTATAAATCCACTACATTTAGTTGTAGAGTATTACCAATTAGAGTAGCAAAAGGCAGATGTAGAGCAAGAGGTTGTTGTTGATTGTACCTTCTTCTCAGCTAAATTTGAGAATGATGCATGTGAAGAGAAGGTTGGTTCATTGGATAAGGCACCACGTGAAGATGAAGATTCAATTACTTTGTTTGATTAGCTACCTAATTTTGATGACAATAATGAGGAGAACATACAAATTCTCATCTTACTAGTTGATTTGGAGCAACAAGCAAACATTATGGAACAACATAATATTGACAATTATTTTGAGGTATCCAGTTGGTACAATGATGAAGAAGATCTAGAAAGTCTTTCAAACGAAGAGATCCCTATTTACAAAGAAGATCACGCTCTCCATGGATGTGAAACATTTGATTTATTTTTTGAACTCCCTTTATTTGTTTCTATTGATGATGAAAATGTATGTGAGCTAACAAAATTGACAAGTTGTGATAAGCAAGAAGATGAAAATGAACAAATATATGAAAGCAACCCTGAATTGAATGATCAAGAGCTTGAAGAGGATCTGCTTTAACATGAAATTAAGCTTTTCTGCTCATACTTGGATTTTATGCCAACACCTTTGGAGGAGAAAAATCTTAAGCAGCTAGAACATCAAGCTTTCAAACAAATTGGTGATGACACTGAAATGGAAGATTTGTTTCCTTCTTTGGATCAACCTTTGTATCCTTTTGAAAAACATGAATCTTCTTTTAATTGTTCCAAGGATGAAGGTTGTATCCTTCATTCAAGAAAAGTTGTAGAGGAAAATTCCTTACAACCTATAGAAGAGGACAACATGAACTATTTTGAAGAACTTCCCCACTTTGTAGAGGAGGAGTTGAATTCTATCATGGACAAAGAACATAAGTAACAAAAATTTGAGGAATTGTTTTCAATAATCCAACAAGGATATCAACTCCTTGATGAAGAATATCCAACCATTGAAAACATTAATGGCTTCTTTTTAGAGACTATTATAGATTATGCAAAGAAACATGATTCCCTTTTCATTGAAGAGTTGAAAGAAAGAACAATTGATCCTCTTATAAACAATAATAGGAAAATCATTCAAGAAGATCACATTATAACAACCAATGAACAACCTGCATATTACTTCCAATCACCACCTTTTCAAGGAAAGGATGAAGTCTTCAGAGATCAACAAAATGGAAGCTTAACTTCATTTAATTTTCTTGAAAATCATGAAAAAAAGGTTGAGAAAATAAAGCATGGGCATGAGACTGAAAGTTACAAATTGAGTGTCATGATAAGGGGATGTCTTATCAGACACCTAGCATAGTTGGAGGGCAATCAAGAAGAATTACTAGTTGAGTTACTTGCTTGGGAGCACAAGATTGAGCATCAAAAGGGATCAAAGAAGGTTGCTCACCCTATTCAAAATAGTTGCATGCATCTCTTGTCTAAGATAGAAAGGGAGGTGGTTTTCATGATTGAAGAAGTGTTTAATTTGAGCACTCAACATCTACTTTTCCTCCATCTTTGTTGGACAATTTGCAAGCATGAAACATGTCTTGAGTTGGTGAGAAAGGGCATTTTTTTCTCACAACCAGTGAATGGTTATGTTTGAGCACTACCACTGTTGGTTATTGTAGAGTAGGATAGTTTTCAAGTTAATAAGTTATCCTAGCATATTTTCTTTCAGTACTGTTTTATTTTTTCAATAAGTACAGATGCACTGTTTGTTGGCCCTATCCTAAACAAAGCCATGTTATTTTTTTTTCTATTTTGTTATGCTATTATATAGTTCCTAATGACCAAGTTACAATGGTTTCAAGAGTTTGAGGAGGGAAAAATTCAACTCCATTCCCAATGGATTATTTAGGTAACTGGTCTGACATGCTTAGCAAGAAAGAATTCAATGGAAATCACTAGAAATGTTACCAAAATTTCACCTACAACTCAATTTAGTAGATCTGAAATAGTTGTTGCATCTAAGGTGAAAGGTACTCAAACATTACTGCTAATTTAAAACATTTCATAATAGGGATGCAAACCAAGGATATTCAGTTTTATTATGCAAGATTTTACAACAAAAGGAAATTATACAAATTGCATAATATTGCAGTCTTTTATTCATTTTGAAATGATAATATTTACAGAATTGCATAAACATTGTTGTTTCATGCTTTGAGATCAAAATAATGTTTGAATATCCCACATAAGCCATGGGAATGACTAAATTGAATTAATACAACAGTGTATGCAAGCTATACGTTTGAAGATTAAGTAAAGGAAAAACACATGAGAAGGGATCATATCTACCATTGCCTTAAGGGCTGGTGTAGATGTTGGTCCTTCAATCTTCAACTTGATCCTCCTATCTTTAGTTCCTCTTGTTATTGATCTCCAGATGCACCTGTAGATGATTGAAAGATTTTCTTAGAGCATGGGACATGGAATATAATCACATGTTTCATCACACAGAGATATAACTTACATTTATGATGTATTAAATTAATTAAGCCATTATCAGATAAATGCAAAGGAGCCAAATCAGATCATCAAATGAAAGTGAAATCATTAGAAAGAGCACCAAGATTCATTATTTTATCTAATTTTTTTGTTCATTGTGCAGGTATAGGTTCATCTTTCATTTCATGATTCATCTTTTTTAACATTTTAGCATGTGGATCTAGAAATGTGGCTCCCACAAGGGTTGAGCCCAACATGCTTAAATGCATAGGAATTCAATTTGCAATCTTTACAGAACGGAACAAAGGGGCATCATTTTTCACCAAGGAAACCATGTTTGCATACATGTTCTTATGTTGTCACTAGTTTTACATCATATTTTTATATCATTTATTGATTGTATCATCATCATTTATATTGTTTATATCATAAGGATGCATACATTGATGCTACAGTTCATTCATAAACTACTATAAGAAGCAACAAATTTGAATATCACCTTAAGTGTAGGGTAGTCAACAAAGAATAGCTAGCATCCTTTAGGGTTTAAATAATAAAGATGCATTTATTTAGCAAGAAACAAAGTGCAGACACAATGGGTAGGTTTATTTTTGAAGATACAGTCATCATGATGATTATGCATAATGAGGGCCCATTCTACATAATGTAGACTTGCAAGTCACAAGGAAAGAGATAAAGGCAACAAGCAAGCTTGTAGTTCATATACCAAGACAACAACCTTAAATTCATAATCGTGACTCTAATCAATGAGGGTATTCCCATTCTATGACAGTGAAGTATCATTTATGGAAAAAACTAAGGTTGCCTTGGGTCATTTTAATATTCACCAAACATGTTATAGTGATTCAAGTTTTCAGTCAGTTATGATATGCTCAATCAAAAATATATGAAATTCCTTGATATAGAAGAGGAAAATAGATCTTAGTCACTGTGATAAAGTAAAATTCATTTATGTAAGTAGCTAAAGCAAATTTCAAAGAGAGGATAATCATTATTGTCCAAAAGTCACAAAGATAGAAATACAGGTGTAAGAATGGTTGTGAGAACCAACATAAATGAAATACATGGCTGTGAGTATCTAACAAAGGTATGTCAAAAGAATTCCAATACCAAATAATATACAAAGAAATATTCAACAAAAGAAACATTCCATGGAGGTAGTGTTCCTTAATTTTATGCAAGCAAATATTTACAACTTTGGTGTTTCATCACTATGTTGCATTCCTCACAAATACATTGAATGAAAATTATATCTAAGACTAAATCATGTATGTTTATTATTTGCAAAGTGTTATCATGGAATCTAGAAGCACTCCATCCATGGATAACCCCCTATGAAACTTGTATGTTTCATAGGTTCATGGTGTTCAAGCATGTAAAACGAGTCCATTTTCAATCCACCTTGATGTGCATTCCAAAATCTTAAATAGTTTGTTTGAGTGTCCTCCCTTGTCCGTCTTTTGAAGATCTTCGAAACGAGAATCTTCATCAGCTTCCAAACTTTGGGAGTTGTTAAAATTGGCAAACATGTAAGAGCGGTGAAAAATCAGAGCTCCTACATATTTCCTTAGTCAAATTTCCAACTCAAAGTGTTGGAGCGTTAATTTTCAGTGCTCCTACACTTTATTGCTTTGTCAAAATTGCAGAAGCGGTGAAAATCAACTCTTGTGCACTTTTTGTCCAAACTTAACTTCAACATGCACGAGCAGTGATTTTCACCGCCAATGCATTTTTTGCAACTTTTCTCGCCAAAATTTGTGCCTTTATTAATACATAAGTCGAGTTCATTTATGATACTTTTAAAGTGACTTTTAAGTCATTTTAGGCTAATTATTCTTCATTTCATCTCGCCTTTCCTTCACTCTACATTCTAGGCGATCTCTTGACCAAAAAAACTCGTGTTTAAAGATTTTCTAAGCCATTCAAACTAAGGTTTTTACGTTTCTTTCTAGGTATGACATTTTTCTCTTCTTTCAATTTGTTTTTAGGAATCTTTAGAGATTTTGATTCGATCTTATCCATACATGTTCTTTTCTTCTTAGGATTTTCAAATCCCTTCGTGTTTTGAATTCGGTTTGTTCTTGCATAGTCACACCTTGCTCTCTTTTCATTTTGAGCATTTATTTTGTGCCCTAGTCTTGATATCACACCTTGTTCTCTATTTTTCTTACTAGGGTTTTTTCTTTCATTTTTCTTAACATCCTAAGTCTTTTGTATCCCTAACACTTCATGATTTTCCCAACTCACTGAGTGGTGAAATTTTGAGTCTAAGCATTCAAAAAATTGATAGCTTCCACATTTGAAAGACTCACTCTTATTATTCGAGTGGTGATTTTCAACTGTCGAACACCAAGCCTTCCATGAACTTAAATGTTGAAGTGGTGAAATTAACTACTCTTACACTATCAATCAATCTCCAATCTATTGAAGTGTCATAGCTCTATTTTTCCCCGTGCCTACACTTTGAAGATTTTTACTCTAGCTCCAAGTGTAGGAGCAGTGAAAATCATCGCTCCTACATGGAGTGACTTTTCACTAAGATGTGAGAGCACTAATAAAACCCACCTCTACACTTCATGTTTTCTCCAAGTCATGCTCCTACACATTTGGCAGTTTTTCATCCTAACACTTCCAAATCACTCCATTTTTGCTCCAAACCTCGTTTCTTCGATCACACTCCATTTTTCGTGCCTAATCACTCATTTTGCACTTGCTCCACATTGCTCAATTGCTTCATGCTTCCCAATGTTTCAATTTTTCCTATGTTGATTCACCATCTTTACAATTTTATTCCAGATTTCATCAAGTGATCTTGAAGGTGATATCCTTTGATCTTGATTCTTCTAGATGACAACAAAGAAGCCCCCATTGTCTTCTAAAAAGTAGGAAAAGATGAAATATAAATACCAAGGTGTCTTTCCACCTATAGTGGTGATATCGAAGGTGGATGAAATAAAGGACACCGAGGTTGGTCATCATGACCTTGTAGACTTTGTTAAAAGAACTGAACAAAAACCCTTAGAAGATAGTTTGAGAGCTATTGTCCACAACAATCTACATCTGGTGTCTACATTCCCGACATCTGATCATCACACAAAGTTCGTTCTGTAGGTTGCATCCCACTACATCTGAGAGAGCAAAAGTGTAATAGATTCCTCTGGACAAGTGATGATGACCCTGAATTCTTTGACATTGTTTTTAGAGTTCCACAAATGGAAAAATACATCGATATTTCAATGCAACAAGTGTAGGAGGTTTATGATGTAGATCCCACCAAGGCTGAAAATTTGATTAATAGCTAATGGTTGAAGACACCTAGGCCTACTATCTCAAGGTGGCCAAAGGGGATTCCTAGGAGCGACTTCAAAGAAGATGTCAAGGACATGATTACTCTCCTAGCAGGGTTAAAGGATTGCCTAATTCATCTCATTTTTAGGAGTGGATGTATGAATACATTTGGATCATAAGGGGGAAATATCATATTGATTGGGGAACACAAATTAGTGACAAAATTCATGAACACTCAATAAATGTGCCAACCACTTTGAAGTTCTATATGCCTTCTTATTTGGTGTATGTTGCAGCCATGATGAGGCAATTCCTAGGGTTATCTACAAAGGGAAATTGACACTCGGTGCCTATGTACAAGTATTTCTATTAGTTGGAGCTGAGGGAAAGTCTTCATCACTTCAGGAGGGTTATTGATGCCTTCTTTGCACCTCTCCTTTTTAGTTTTGACCCAACTCTCGAAAAGAAGAGAGTATTTGATGAGGCCTACAAAGTGGTGAGTAAGGTCAAGTGTATATTCTTGCAATTTCCAAATTTCACTTACATGAGGGCAAGTTGCTACACTAGGTGTCCTTACATGTTGCCCAGGTATCCCTCAGATAAGTGGATACTCATGGAGCTATGCAGACAAATTATCTTAGTTCACAAGGAATGAATGAGAATTCACAAACCAGGATTCAAATTTCCACTAATGATTGGTAGATATTCCATTGAAAGTGTACAAAAGGCCAAATCAGTCTATGCAAAAATGAAATTCATGACAATAAGGACATACAAATACAGATTTGATTATGATTATCGAAATGTGAATAGGAAATTAAAGAAGGATCACAACCACAAGTACCACTTCGAAGACATATGGGTTGAATGCAAAGATGAAGAGGACATACACAAAATGGATTATTGCAGGTTAACCGTAAAGCAGATCAGGGATCTTGTTGTTGCTGACCTACTAGAGGGTTTCAAAGACCATGGAAACATCATGAACACTACTTATGATGAAAATGAATTTTCTAAGATACCTTTGCCCCTAATTCAATGGTCTAAAAAGGAAAGTATATCCATCAAGGAAAAGCTTGTCCCCATATTTTCCAACACAACAAAATGGTTGCACAAACATGGTTTTTAGATGAAAGCTTTCAAGATATAATTAGAAGGAGAGGTACCTAGATTAGAAGCCAACCAACAACAAGAATGCACAAAAGAAAAGCATGCGGCTACTCCCTCCTCTTCCCATAAAGGTCCTAAAATCAAGTTTACTGTTGGAAAAAGGGATACACGGGAAGTTGAAGAAGAAGAGGCCACAAAATTTGAATCAACTCACTCAAAAGGTAAAGGACTAGTTACTATAGAACAAGAGTCCGAAGGTGAAGGAAATGAAATTGAGGAATCAATTTCTGAAGAAGATTATGAGGAAGAAGAGTCCGTTGAAGAAGAGGATTCTACAAAAGATCAAGATTCTGAAGAAGATGAGGGTGAACAAGACGTTGAATGAGAAGGTGATAAAGAGGAACTCAGGCATGACGAAGAAAAACTCTATATCCACATGAGAATGTTGTTGAAAACCTTCCCCAAACGCCATTGCCCATTGCTTCAAATGTTCCTTACACACCTCCTAATCCTAACACTCCTCCACCTCCTCTTCCTACATCACCTCCTCCCACATATACCATACATGCAACATCAAAAGTGCTTGCCACTCCCCCTACAGTTTCAAATATTCAAGTTGTTGAAATTTTGTCAATCTCTCCATCATCCATTCCCAATTTGTCATCTCCATCTTATGACATCACTTCTCTAATCTGAATTCAACAGGTTTATGAATGAATCTTTGCAAGGTCAACTTGGTGTACAATCTACTAGAGCAGTCATGATAGACACTACCCCAATTGTCACCATACCAATCATTTCTACAGAAGCATTTGTGACACAAGAGTTGACAATCAACCAAGAAACATATACTTCCTCTCTTCTCCCTTGGTTGGTATCTCAAGTATCGAAGTGAAAGAAATAAATGATCTTTCTAGAAGAGCTCAATCTTGAAGAGATGGCCCCTCCAAAAGCCAAGGGGAAGAAAAAGGCCAAAGTAAATTCAAGGGTTCATATTGAGAAAGCTAGTCAAAAGTTTGTAGAGATTGGTCTACCCCCACGAGAAGAAGGTGATGTTTCCATGGAGGACTACACGGTCACAAGAATCCAACTCAAAGAAGTGACAAACGAAAGTGCCAAGGCAGATGCACAAGTGGTCCTAGATGCATTGGCAGGAAGGCTTGACAAGATGGAGTAGGCTCGAGATGTGTACAAAGAGAAGGATGAGCGTTATGAAGCTATTTTGAGAAAATTAGCAGGCTCTTCAGGAAGTACACAATCTATGGCTATGATAAGCATTGAGGAACCAATAGTGCTGAAGGAAAAAAAAAATTCCTCCAAGGGTAAGGTGTTGTATGATTTTATTGATGAAATGATAAAACATGGTTCTCAAGTTATCATTACTGCAAATGAAAAGGATACTCAGATAGCTAAGTTGAAATCATTGTTGGATAAGGAAGAAAGCATACTTTCTCGAGAGCAAAAATAAATGGACAAACGCATCTCATTTTGGTCACAAATGAAAGACGCAAAGCTAAGTAAATTGGTGGAAGTTAGGGTAATTCCTGACAAAGAGAAATACGTGGAGGTAAAAGAGATGTTCAAACATCGCATTCAAGTGATCAAATGTCTTATTGAAGACATCCACCAAGTACAAGAAGATGTCGAAGGACATCAGGTTATCTTAGAAGAATAAATTAAGGAGTTTCCAGGTAATCTCCTTGATAAAGATCATATTTTCCTCCCGATCGGTGAACTTTCGAGGATCTACAAGGAAGTCTTCCTGAAGCAAGTAGAGGATGCCAAATTTTCAAAGGCATCAATGCATACAATATGTGACTTACGACTTTCTCTGGATAATCTCAAAATGCATCTTGATAGATGTAAAAATCTTCACTCATATTCCAAAAGATCAATCACTAGAGTTCACACCATTGTAGATTACACTATTGGTCCTGATGAGGCATTTGTCCTAGAGACAAAGAAGAAATATGAATACTTTCACACCCAATGCAAGGAATCATAGAGACTTATTTTCTTCTCCAGTTTTATATGGTTTTTGCTTTCATTTACACATTTTGTAAATGTCTTTTGAGAAAATGTAATTACATGCAAAATCTGAGATGTTTCCCCAAAAAGTTGGACAATATTTTTGACTAAGTCAAAATTAGGTGAGATTTTTCTAAATTAGCTCACCTACTTTCCTAATTTTGCTCAACTAATTTCCTATATTTACTCTTCCCTCTCTTTTATAAATAGGAGGGATTTCTATTGTAATGGGGATCTTTTATCTCTAGCAACAAAGTGTTGCTCATTTTGAAACAAATGTATGAAACTTTGTGTTCAACTTTGTGAATCTAAATCTGATCAATAAAGAAGAAAGTTGCATACCAAACTTTGTGTTCGAATTTATTCTCTTAAGGTTTGATTAAGATTGGTGGTGATTAGTGTTTGAGATCTAAGGGCTTTGGATAAATCTATGTAGACTTTGTGTTACACTCTTTATTCAGATTTGTGTTTATGTTTGAATACTATTGTTGAATGATCTACAAGACTTTGTGCTTGTAATTGTTCATTCTATTCGTGGAATTTTTGTGTCTAAGAATACTTTGTGCTTCTAATACAACAAACGTTATGTATCTCAAGGGCCCATCAGTGAAAAGCTACATAATGAATTTGTGCCTTCATGAGCTTTTCTTTCTCATTTTATTGTTTATTATTATCATACTAGTATCTCTACACTTTGCTTTGACAAGATAGAGATATTGGGATTACTGCTTGTTTTTAGTTTAAAGTTGTATTGAATAAGAACTATCAACTGTGAAGCATTATAAAACATCTTCTTTGAAAAAAGAGTGAAGTATGAATGTGACACAGACCCCTCATATCGTAATTCTAGTGTACATTTTGTGAATATTTAATTAGTTTTACTTAGATTTTGTAAGCAGTAAGAAGGGCGCCTCCCCTTTTTGAGAGGAGAGATTACATCTCACACAATTGTAGTTGAAATCAAGGTTGTGTAATCTGTTGAAAAGAGGAGTACATAATTTTCACCCAACAATTTTTTGGTGACTCCGTTGGGGAACGACACACACAATTAAAGCCTCATGCTTTGATTGAAGTAATAATTTTTCTAGTATCTTATTGTACTCTTGTATATTGTTATTTTTGATCTCTATCTTGTTCAAATCTACATTCTGGCGAATAGAAGGTATATGCGAGGACTAAGGGCTCAAGCAGTAGAAAATCCACTTTTCGAAGACTTGTTGCAATATAATTCTCCACTTACTCCTTCGTGAGTAAGATCTCTATTGCAATGAACTATAAGCTACCGTTCGCGAAGAATAAGATCTCTTTTGAGCGAATCTTCCATCTTCCATAGAGTCCCAATGTAGATACTTGTTCAACCTACCATGGCCGCACCACCTACACGGCCTTGGGGAAATGCTTTTGGTTCCCTTCGTTTGGCTGCACCTCTTCATGAACTTCCACGTGTTTTGAGAAAGCATCTTTTGAAGTTTCTAGGTGGTGGAAAACAACATCCTGATAAACATATCTCTTCCTTCTACATCATTTTTGGTGTTCTTAGCATAGATCATGAAGATGTTTCTGTAAGATTGTTCATTGAATCCCTCTAAGGGGTTGTTGTCGAATGGTTTTATACTCTTCCAAATGCTTTAGTCACCAACTGGACCACTCTTCGTACCAAGTTTGAAGAAAGATTCAAACCTGCTGAAGATACACATGCTTTGTTGGTGCAACTCATAACCATGCGAAAAGAGGCCCATGAACCCATACACAAGTTCGTGGCTAAGTTCAACAAGTTGGTGATGCAGATCCCAAACGATGCAAGACCAACATATCATAATCTGAAGTGCTTTTTCATCAACACACAACTCCCCAAAGTAAGTTTCTTCTTACGTAGGGAAAATCTTACCAACATTGAAGCAACTCAATAATTAGCTACTAATTTGAAAGATGATATGATCCTTGCTGGAGAAATAAGACTGAACACCAACACTAACAAAAGGATGCAAGCATCAACATCTTCAACATCTAATGCCAATGCTCCTAACACCAGTTATAACTTTTTTGATCCTATGGTCCAAAGGCTGGAAAATGAAATCTTAGCTTTAAAAAAGAAAGTTCCAAACAACAAAAATACCTACAAGGATGTCCCGAGGAGGAATTTCCCCAAATATACTGGAAACAAGAACCAAAATCGCCTTCCAGCACCATAAGGGAGACTTGCACTTGAAGCTCCACCTACCAATATTGCCGCAGGATATTATGAGGCTGAATAAGATGAATGTGCATAGCCGAATTATCCTGTAGAAGAAAGTGTTGATCTCTTGCAAGATGAAGAAATTGAATCATTTGGAGACTCCAACATTTGCTACTTACAAATGGTGAATGAAACTGATGAGGAGGACCTAGTGACAAACACATACGTTGTTTTTACACGACAACAACAAAATCAGATTGATCAAGCTCAACCTACTGCTCCACCAGCAAAGGAGAAGCTACAAATTAATATTGCCAAAAGAGGGTCTCCTCTCCCTTGGAAACCAAAAAAGGCAGCAAACCCACAAGTAAATGCTCCCCATCCCCTTCCGTCTGTTCCCGTCATTCCTAAAGCCAATCTCCCAATTCCAAAGACCAGTGTGCCTTTTATTAAACCAATCAATGAAGTTACCTCATCTACTTTAAGAAATTATTTCCAAGCTTTCGACATTATTGACCATGCCAAGAAAACCAATGTCCAAATTTCTGAGGTTGAATACCTTAAAGCCAATCCTAACCAATTTGACAGGCTCATCAAATTTGTGAAGGATAAAGGAATTACCCCAAATCAGGATTTGTCTCCTAATATTCCTGTTGCTCCAAAGCTCCAGATGCCACAAAATAACCTTGTTTCTACCCCTCTAGTTGCGTCAGGGCATATGGATCCATTCTTCATTTCTTTGCTTGTTAATGGCTTTAAATTAAGCAACTATGTTATAGATTCTGGTGCATCAGACAATGTGATGCCAAAAGGTAGCTACTACCTTAGGCTTGAATTTTACCAAAACCTTTAGTCATTGTTTCTCCATGGAGAACAAACAAGTACCTTTGATTGGTCAGATCAAAGATGCATAGTACACATTTGCTGTGTACCCAGACAAGAAATTAAAAATGACGGTTCTAGTAGTTGACATGGCAACATCTTACATAATTCTCCTTGGACGCAATTTGTGTAAGGATGTTGGAGGTGGACTAAACATGGACATGTCCAAAGCTAGGATACCTGTGAAAGGCTTGATGCAAAAGTTGATTCTTGAGAGGGAGTATAAATTTTCAGTTACTCAATCCGATGATCGAAGAGCTCAAATTCTATTTGAGTCTTTAGGCGTTGGAACATATTATCTACAAATAGAAGAGGTTCATGAATCTTCAACGAGACATGAGTTGGAGAGTGTTGAATCGTTTTTGAAAAAAATGAATCATCACCAAATGATGTGTCAACATCATATCCTAAAGCTTCATCAGATGATAAGGCTATATATTTTGACACTGTCAACCTTGGTGATCCAAATGGTGTTTGGTTACTAGAGTTTGATGGTAGTTGTTCTTCCATTGGTTCTGGAGTGGGAATGGTTTTTATTTCCTCTAAAGGATTTTTTTTCCCTTTCTCTTTCAAATTATAGTTTGACAACACTAATAACACTGTTGAATATGAAGCATTGTTGTTAGGAATGCAAGTTGCACGCAAGAAGGGTATTAAAAATATTTATGCTCAAGGAGATGCTGAGTTGATAGTATGTCAGGTAAGGAATGTGTACCAGACAAAAATGGAAAACTTAGGCATTACTGCAATCTTGTTTGGGATTGCATTGAGGAGTTTGAGGCTTTTGATATATCTACAGTTCCAAGGGAATACAACAACAAAGTTGATTCCTTAGCATGACAAAGATGATACCCTTGAATGTGAAAATGGAGGGAAAAAGAAGCTGCAACTAACAACAGGGTAAAAAACCTAATGCAAAGAACAAAATCGTCGCCATGAGGAAAGCATGAAATACAAAATTTTGCTCATCCTTCTACAAAAGAGCATAAGAAAGAAAGTTTTTTTTCATACAAATAAAGAGGAAAAAGAGAGATTCCTGCCATAGTTTCCTTCTTTTCACAACAAATTGTGAGGTCTTTTCCAAAGTCAAATGGCAATTTACAAAGAACAAAAGGCTCCAAAGAAACCCACTTGTTGAATCTCAAGCTTCCATTCACAAATAGAGCTCCAACAACAACTTAAGCAAGACTTTGAACCCTAGCTATCCACCATGGCGGTGCAAGAATATGTTGACAAAGTGATAAAATGCAAAATGACAAGTTTCTAGGGTTCGAGGCTTTTTACTCGATGCCCTAATCCGATGGGTATTTTTTGACAATGTTTTAAAGATAAATCATTACATTTCAAAGATGCCCATGGTCTTGACTTTTAAGTCAATTGACCTAATAATCAAAAAGGGGAATAGTGAGTTTGATGATGGAGCTTGGGAGTTATAAGGGGTTTTGTAATTATTTTTCAAAACTTTTGAAAACCCTTTTTATATTCTTGCATGCATTTAGGAGAATTATTGTATTCTAAACAACTATTAAAGTGGAAATTTAATATTTCCTTAATATTTGTTATAGAAACTTGCCATTAGAGAGAAGGGCATGCTTTTAACATTATTAAAACAATCACTTTGATTGCTTGTAATAATTGTTAAAATAGATTATTTTTGTTAAATACACATGCAAAAATAGAAGAGTGGAGTTCAACTAGGTTTCAAAGTCTCATTTTTAGTTGATGGAGCCTTTTTTGGACTTCTTTTGGTCATGCACATTGAGAAGAGGAGTTTGCAACTATTTGAGCTCAATTTTCTTTAGTTGTGGGCCCCCTTTTCGTGGGTTTTCATCTTTTCTCGTGAGAGGAATTTTGGAGATATTTTTCACTTTCAGTTAGTTGCTAGTTCCACCTCTTGGCTCTTTGAAGCCTTCCATTATATATATTGAAAAAGACAGTCTTTTTCTCAGTTCTTGCTTCCTTTATTCTCTTACACATTGCAGAGAGATTGGAAAGACTTGTAACTCAACATTATTTTGATAGTTTTGATACAACAATACCTTGATTTTCAATAGGTTGTTTAGAGTTTTGTAGAGTTTCCTTCAAAATATTCAATAAAAATATAGTTACCTTCACAATTTCTGGTGTTTCATCTCTTTAAAATGATTTGATGCAAGTTTAATGTGTTTTAAATCAGAAACCTTTAAATTTTTGTCTCATTTATTGATGCATGTACACAATAGCAGCTTATTACAAGTCATTGATTGTGCTCTTAAGTTTATCTCTTATCGTAATTTGTGAAAACCTCATTTTCCTTAGTAAGGAAAGATTAAACAAAGCCTTTTAGTGAAATATTTATGTGATCAAGGTGCCGATGTTGAGTTGTGTTAATAGATTTTTGAGAATATTACTTGTGAATAAATTTTCATAGTAGTATTCCTTGACGCATCACCTCCTAGAAATAATTTACCATTCAAATTTCCTTCAATTTCATAGATTAATCTTTCTCCATTTTCCCACACAAGTCAATAAATTCCAGGAGATCAAAAGGGAACCAACCCACAATCTAGAGATTCACCTTTAACATGAGCAACCCACAAGCTTGAAGGTTTTTCCATGTTTCACAAGATTGTTGAGCTTCAAGCTTAGCATCTAGGGTGCAATCCTCGTGACAACACTAATGAATGACACTTTTGTGTTGAGGGAGCTACCTCTTTCTCCCAAATCTCATGGAAAACCCACATCTAGTAACAAAAAGGATGAAACAATCAAAATGGCAGCTACCACCTTTAGCAAGTGGGGGGATTTGAACAAAGAAGATGTCAATGAGGAGGATTCCTCTAAACTACTCTATCAAGATGAAAGAATCATCCTTGTTCTTCCCATGGAAGATGACAAAAAAGGCTTACAACTAATGAAGAGTTGGGGATACAACAAGAATGAAAAACTAAGTCAAAATGACAATGGTTTGCTAGAACCCATCATTCCTAATAAATGTCCAAAGAATCTCAACTTAGGATGTACTACTAGCAAGGTAACCCTTATTGGAAAAGGTACTTCTGCTAAACGGGCCGAGGATTCCTCTTGGTTACCAATATTGGGTGACACAACCTTCGATGACTTCCCCCTTGATGTTGTCGAACTATTTGAAAATAACTCTCTTCATGATATCCACAACATCTTTCACCCCGAGCGATCAACTAACTAAAATAAACCTTGTATACCCACAACTCATTGACTTATACCAATGAGGACCACTGATTATACATTTATTCAAAAATGATGAGGTGATCTCAAAATCCACGGGACTCCACAACAACTTACTATGGGTAGATCAAAAATTCGGTTTTGATATAGAACTAGGAACAAGGGCATACTATGGGGAGACAATTGAATCCTTCAGTTGTAAAATTGATGAGATGCAGCTAACATGTAGATCTCTAAGTGAAAACCACACTGTGGCACTTTTTGATCCTAAAATAGTAAAAGGAAAGGACGCATCCAAAGGTGAAAACCTTTTTGAGGTGCCTGAGAATGAGGGATTCAATCTCCCCCTTAGTGAAATGCATCCAAAGAAGTCAATAGTTCTAGCAGAAAAGGCCACTCCAGTCAATGTGGGAACAAAAGAGGCACCCAAGATCACTTTCTATGTTGAATCCTTGTTGGATAAAGAACAGAAAAACCTAGCAGCATTCCTGAAAGAGCAAAGAACCAACTTTACATGGTCATACATAGATATGTTAGGGATCAATCCAGAAGTGGTTGTACATCATTTAGTAGTCTACCCTGAAGCCAAACTAGTAAAGAAAAAATTACGAAAGATGCACCCTCATATAACACTCTTGGTGAAACTTGAGTTACAAAAGCTTCTTGATGTTGGATTTATTTGATCGATAGATTATCCTAGGTGGGTTTCCAACCTGGTACCGGTCTCTAAACCCATTGGGGACATCAAAATATGCATGGATTTCAAATACTTAAACAAGGCATGCCCAAAGGATGATTTCTCTCTTCCTAACATCGACCTCATCATGGATTTAATAGCAGGGCATGAAATGCTATCACTCATGGATGGTTTTACAGGCTATAATCAAATCATCTTTGCCAAGGAGGATCAACAAAAAATTGCATTCACTTGTCCATGGGGAACATATTATTGGAATGTGATGCCATTTGGGATGAAGAATGCAAGAGAAACCTATCAAAGAGCAATGACCATCATCTTTCATGAAATGATCCAAAAAATAGTTGAATACTATGTGGATGATATTCTGGACAAGTCAAGAAAAAAGAGTGGCACATAGAAGTCTTAGGACCCATCTTCGACAGACTTGAAGAGTATAAGGTACGACTGAATCCAAAAATGCGTGTCTTCAAGGTTACATCAGCGAAGCTTCTTGGCTACATCGTATCATAGATGGATAGAAATTGATCTAGCAAAAGTGAAAGCTATCCTATACATGGAACCACCGTAAACATTGAAATAGATGAGAGGGTTACAAGGAAGGCCATAGTCCATTCGAAGGTTCATAGCACAACTATTAAACAATATTCACCCTTTTTCGCACCTTCTACATAAAGGAATAACATACAAGTGGGATGAGAAGTGTGACAAAGCTTTCCAACATATCAAGGACTACTTATTAAAACCTCTACTGCTCATGCCATTGATCCTATACATCACAGCCACATCAGTAGCACTAGGTGCTCTTCTAGCACAACATGATGAAAATGAAAATAAAAGAGATATCTATTACATCAATAGGACCTTAGTGGGATATGAAATGAACTATTCATCCATTGAGAAAGCATTCTTAGCAGTAGTTTTTGCTTCACAAAATTTTAGACACTACATGTTGTCACACCAAATCAAACTTATTGCAAATATCGACCCATTCAAATACCTATTATCCAAAGTACGTTCTCTCACTAGGTGAATGGCTAAATGGGTAATGATATTGACTAAATTTGACGTAGAGTACATGGAGCGCAAGGCAATAAAAGGACAAGTGATCACAAACCAACTGGTAGAGGCACCTATCTATGCAGAGGACCCTTTGATATCTAAATTCCCTAATGAATCAATGTTCCTTGTTAATCTAACAGATCAGTGAAAAATTTACTTTGATGGATCATTCACCCAACATGGATAAGGGGTGGGTATTCTCTTTATCACCCCTCAAGGTGATTGCATTATGAAGTCATACAGGCTATCATTTCCATGTACTAACAACATTGAAAAATATGAAGCCTTAATCATAGGTCTAAGAATAGCAATTCAATGGCAAAAATAAGAGTTGAAAGTCTATGGAGACTCACAGCTAGTTATCAACCAAGTCAATGACGACTACCAAACTAAGGATGATAATCTTACTCCTTACAAGAAGATGGTAGAGAGTCTCAAGGACCTTTTCATTGATATAAATTTTGAGAAGATTCCTTGCACGAACAACCAAGCAATAAATACTATGGCAACAATTGGATCATTTTTAGACTTATCGTATAACATCCTTCATTGTGAATTATGGGTAGAACAACTTCTTGTACCAAATTTAAAAATCCCAAAATGTAAATTTGTGTGTGTCATTGTTGGTCATGGATCCTCCTGGTATTATAACATATTAACCTACCTTAATAGAGGAACCCTCTCATCTGATATCACCTCCAACCTTAAAAAGACCTTTATTAAAATGACATCCTGATTCATGATCCTAAGTGATACCCTTTTGTTGTAGAAGCATCGAGGGGACACTACTACGATGTATTAACCAACAGGAAGCCTTGACCTCTTTAACATAAGTACATGATGGTATATGTGGTTCCCATTCTAGTGGTATGACTTCAACTAAGAAAATATTGAGGATGGGGTACTACTGGCCAATCATGGAAAGAGAATCCCATCAGTATGTGCAAAATTGTATCCAGTACCAACAACATGGAGATCTTATTCATGCTCTACTTTAGGAGTTGCAACCAATGATCACAAATTGTCCTTTCTCGTAGCTCATAGGCAAAATTACTCCCACCTCATCTAATGACCACAAGTTTATCATAACAACCATTGAGTACTTTACCAAGTGGGTGGAAGCCATTTCGATGACCTACATAATAGGTAAGCGAATTTCCAAGTGTATCCTAAATTATCTCATTTGTTGTTATGGTGTTTTGCAAGCCGTTATCTCAGACAACAAAACACCCTTCAAGAATCAGGATGTGAAAGAGTTATGTCAAAGATTCAACATCCATCATAGATTCTCTACCCTGTATTACCCCTAAGGAAACAGTCAAGCTGAGGCTACAAACAATACCATTCTGAAGATCCTAAAGAAAATGGTCAGTGAAGCTAGTCGTGACTGGCATCTGCAGTTAAATATCACCCTTTGGGCCTATCGAACCAATATCCACACACCTACAGGTGCAACCCCATTCTCCTTGATCTACAGATCAGAAGCCATCTTGCCTATTGAGGTCGAGCTTCCATCACTGCGAGTGTCACTACAAAACCTAATTATTGATGAAGAATACAGTGTATCTCGACTGAATGATCTAGAATTATTGGATAAGCGTTGTCTTGATGCCCTTAATCACTTGCAAGTATACCAAAACCGACTGAAATGGAGCTATAACAAGAAGATCAAGTGTCGGTCTTTTCAGGTAGGGGATCTTATTCCAAAACAAAATTAGAAAAATCTTTCAGATCGGGATAGTAGAGAAAAGTTTGAGCCTAACTGGTTAGATCCCTTTGTCATCACAACAAGCTATGGGTCAATAGCATACCAATTATCAATGCCTTAAGGTGAAACCTTGCAAAAACCAACCAATAGTTTGCATCTTAAAAAAATTTATGCCTAGGCTTAAATGGTGTAAATCTGAAAGTAAAAAATAAAAATGATCAAAATCCAAAAAAATGAGAAAAAGGATTGAAAAAGAAAAGAAAAATAATCGTCCTCTAGTGCAAACCAATTCAATGGCACTTTGGGAAAGTACGTTGGTAAAAACCTGGCAAACAGGTGCCTCGCGTAAACAAAGCACCTCCATCCATCTTTGGCTCTTTATCCTATCATTCTTTGCATCACATCCATCCATCAGATCATTCATCCTATTTATTCCATCACCCATCTGCATTTGTATCATAGCTTGATATTGCGAAGTGCCATATCCACTTTAGTACTACTTGGTATATTCCTAAGGTCAGTTTGTCTTGCCTATATTGAGGTAGTCTATCACATCACACTAGGGACAATTCATTATGGATCATATCGGGTTCTTGTTTATCTTAATGTTATCAAAAATCACAATCAAAAATCCCAAAAACATTCGTAAAACATTCATTTGAAATTCAAAAACATCCAAATTCCTATACAACTAAAATCCAAAAACATCCAAATTCTTATATAGATAAAATCCAAAAACATCCAAATTCCTATACAACTAAAATCCAAAAACATCCAAATTCTTATATAGCTAAAATCCAAAAACATCCAAATTCCTATATAGCTAAAATCCAAACAATCCAAATTCTTGTACAACTAAAATCCAAAAACATCCAAATTCCTATACAACTAAAATCCAAAAGCATTCAAAAATTGTAAAGTCAAAATCTAAAACATCTAAAACACATCAAAATCCCTAAAAAGGTCAAACATCAAAAATCCAAAAATAGTACCTTGTCAAACTACAAGTATCTGAGCTTGAACGTAGGCAAGGTCATCATTGATGTGCCCCCAAGACACCCTAGGTCAGTCTTTATGAGTCTATCATAATAAACTGACAATCCATCAACTGTTTATGTACCATCATTAATAAGTCGAGTCAGTCAAACTATGTGGTCTCTACATTTATAACATAGGCAAGGCTAATCTTTGATATGCCCCTGAAGCCGCTAAGATAGTCTTTTAGGTTTGGTTCTTGGTCGAAACTTCAAAAATCCCTAAACATTCAAATATTGAAAAATCTCCAAACATTTGGAAAACTTGGAAAACTTGGAAAATACAAAAACATTTGAAAATTGAAAAGCCCAAAATATTAGAAAACATTCAAAAGACCTAAACAACATCAAATATCTTAGAGAAAATCCTAAACAACCTCAAATAATCGAAAACCAAAACATTCAAATAAATAATTTAAAAAGACCTAAACAACCTCAAATAATCGAAAACCAAAACATTCAAATAAATAATTAAAAAAGACCTAAACAACCTCAAAACATTTAAAAACATCAAAAACATTGAAATATTCCAAAAAATCCAAAACCATCCATCCCATTTTTATTTGACCCGCAATAAACCTTCACCCATAATAAATCAATCATCATCTTCAATCTTGGGCAAAACAAATAGAAAACAAGTATAGCAAGTCATAAAGTGAAAACCTAAAGTGTCAAAATCTAAAGTCTAGATCATAGGTAAATGATTCATTGAAGTTTGTATCAACAACTTATTACACACCTTATCCAAATCAAAACACTTGATCAACATGTCTTAGGATACATCCTTCCTACGATGGACATCAACATCAGAAATCACCTTAGCTACATTAAACTGGAAAGAGATATAGATAACACTAACTATTTGTCTTTGTTCTTTTCTTTTTATTTATCTCAATGACCCATTCTAAGGACCTTGTTGGATGTTGTGGTTATGTTGTTGATATGTGGTTGTCATTTATGTCAACACTATTAGTATTGGTGATTTTGAAGGCTGTATATGTCAAGGATATTGAGAAAATTGTAATAAATATATTATAGGTAGCCAGTGAAGCTGAGAAGGTAAGAGTGATGAAAATTTGTGTTTGTTGATGACCAAGAGGCACACACTAAAGGGTTTGTTGTTGAGCTTATCTAGTATGTTATCCGAAGGTTTCAGTGGTTCACATCAAAAATTGAGAAAGTTATGAAATTATGTGTTACTACGGTTATTCAGTTACTATAGCAAGTGTTTTTGGAAGATGAGATTGCAATTCTGGTGAATTGGGTTGTTGTGTATGTTCTTGAGGTGTTCAATGATGTTTCTAGATCATGCTCTATTAGTGTGGTACACCCGCGTTGATTGGTGTGTTCGTGATTGATGATTTTTCCTTGTGTGCTTAAGGTTTTCATGTTCTTGGCCGACATGATGGTGGTAGCGTGTTACAAATCCTTATGGATTAATCTTGTATTGTTTGGCATGTTCGAGGATGTTGATTTAGGTCCTCACTATGTTGTGACTAACTTAGGTTGGTGCGCATTAAGATTTTTTCATATATCGAGGCCGACAATTGTAATTTATTCTTTATTTGTGGTTGACAGAGTTGTTGATGTAAATCCGTGTAGCGGATATAAGAGCGATTGTTTACTCATTTTAAAGTATGCTCGGTGAATGTATGTGAAGTATATACAATATATGTGCGAATAAAGATTAGATCATTCGAGTGCAGAGCAAAGTGTGAAGGATATTGAGCGAAGTGTGAAGCAGTGTTTCTGTGCCTAACCAGAACTGTAGTCAAGATTTTATAGAAGCTAATTTCCCAGTTCAACCTCATTAGATGGATTTAATCTAATTGTCTTATGTAAGGAAGTGAGCCTTCCCTTTGAGTAGTGAGCTATAGGTAGTGTGCCTAAATGCATGTGCATTCCCTATTCATTTCTTTCATTATACTTCTAATAGGGTATAATCTTGTGGACTAACATCCATCGTAGTTTTTCCCCTAATAGGGTTTCCATGTATAAAAATCTTGGTGTTCATGTGTCTCTGATGTGTTGTTGATTTATGCTTTCAATATTAATTATCAGATATGAGATTAAAAGTTGTTTAAGGTTGAATAAGCTTAAATTATGTAACAAATGATTCACCCCCCTCTCAGTTGTCTATCCTCGTTTTGCCAACAATTGGTATCAGAGCTAGTTCCTCTAAAGAAGTCTAATAGCTTGAGGTGATCTGAGATGACATCATACAAGAAGGATAGTCCTAGATTCGATGGTACAAACTACTCTTTGTGGAAAGTCAAAATGGAGTGTCATTTGAAGTGCATTGATGAGCCTTTTTGGAAGATTACAAAGAATGTATATACAATTACTTAGAATGGTCCCTCTACTGCTGATGAGATCAAAGAAGTAGAAACTAATACCAGGGCTATAGAAGAATTGCTAAGTGCTTTGATATATTTAGAGATGACAAATGTAATAGGTCTGAAGACTGCACATGAGATTTGGATAAAATTGGAAACACTGTATGAAGGAGATGCACTAGTGAATGTTGCCAAGCTGTAAAGTTTGAAAGGCAAGTGGGAGAACATGAAGATGAAAACATCTTTTCGTTCTCGCAAAAGGTAAATGAATTAGTGATGGACATTAGATGTGTCGGTGGAACCTTGGAAGAAGATGATATTGTGGCTAAGATACTTAGATCTATGCCTTCTTACAAAACAAAAGCTCGTGCTATTGAATAACTCAAGACAATTAAAAATGTGACAAGAGACATGCTAATTGGAAAACTTGCTGCCTTTGAGTTGAGTGAATTTGGTGAATCCTTTCCTAAGATAGAGTCTGCATTCAAAGCTATTGTATCCAAAAAAAGCCAACAAAGATATGATTCGAGAGAGAGTTCCAAAAAAACATTCAAGTATGAAGAAGAGATGAAACTGATTGAAGATGAAGAAAGAGAGCTAGAAGAACTAGAAGCACTGATTGTGAAAAGAGAAGCCAAAGGACAAGGTAAGTACAAAGGAAAGTTTCCTATTAAATTTTTCTCTTGCAGTAAGATAGGCCATTTTGCATCAAGATGTCCTAGAAGAGTCTCTAAGTATAAAAATGATAAGACTAGATTTCAAAATAAATTTTATTATGCTGAAGAAGGAGTTACTGATGATGAATCTGATAAAGAAATTGGAAATGAAGATGAATGGGTATTCATTGCTATCAAGGAAAATGGTTCGGTGTCCACTGAACTAGCTGGTAATCAGAATATTGAAAAAGCTCTTGCAACCAAAATTGATGAGAAGGATGAGTGGGTGATCGACAATGGATGCTCACATCATATGACTGGTGATAAAAGCAAGTTTCTAAGCTTGGAAAAATATGACGGTGGTGTTGTAATATTTGGAGATAACAATGCTAGTGTGATTTATGGCAGAGGCACTATTTCTCTTGGTGGAAAATGCAATATTGATGATGTTCTTTATGTTGAAGGATTGAAGCATAATCTGTTGAGTGTTGGTCAAATGGTTGACAAAGGTTACAATATTTAGTTCAAAGATGGTAAGTGCAGGATATTGGGAAGCTCAGGAAATGTGATTGCTTCAGGTACAAAGACAAGAGGTAATATTTTTCACTTGAATGTTGCTAGTGAAAGTTGTTTGATTGCTCAAGTTGATGTAAGTTGGTTATGGCATAGAAGGTTGTGTCATGTGAATTTTGATAACATTATCGAAATAAGCTCCACACAAGCAGTCAAAGATCTACCTAGGTTAGTGAAGCCTACTAACACTATATGCAAGGAATGTTAGATGGTAAAGCAAACAAGAATCTAATTTCAGAGCAAACAACATCATTCCAATGGAGTACTGGATTTGGTACATACCGATCTATGTGGTCCATCCATAATCAAAATTCTACAAGGAGAAAGGTACTTTATGTTGCTTATTGATGATTATTCTAGAATGGTTTGGGTTGCTTTCTTAAGAGAAAAACATGAGGCATTAGAGAAATTCAAGAACTTCAAAGCTTTGGCAGAAACTGAGATAGGTTTGAATATCAAATGTTTAAGATCAGACAGAGGTGGTGAATTCACTTCCTAAGAGTTCAATTCATTCTATGAAGAGAATGGAATAAAAAGACAGTTATCTGCTCCTTGGGCCCCACAACAGAACGAAGTTGTTGAGAGAAAAACAAAACAATTTTAGATGTTGCCAAAACTATGATGTTGGAAGGTAATGTTCCTCATTTCTACTGAAGAGAAGCTATAAGCACTGTTGTGTATACTATCAACTGGGTGAATGCCAATAGTAATTTTGGTAAGACTCCTTTTGAGCTATGGTTTGGTTACAAACCTACTGTTAAGTATTTCAAAATCTTTGGAAGCAGATGCTATATTAAAAGAGATGAAGACATAGGAAAGTTTGAAGCTAGAAGTGATGAAGGAGTCTTTCTAGGATAATCTACTAAGAGCAAAGCCTATCGGTGTTACAATAAAAGATTGAAGAAAATGGTTGAGAGTGCAAATGTTAGAGTTGATGAGGATATTGAAAGATCATCTAGGTATTGCGGATATGACTCAGATGACCAAAAGGATAGTACTGATAATGGAAAGAATGCATAGACACACAATCAAACTCAAAGTGTTTCGGTGAATCAAGAAAATCATGAATAAGAAGATAGTGGGAACGCAGAAGAAAGAACATAAACCAAACTCCAAGGTATGTAAAGCGAATTCATTCTGAAAGTCAGATCATAGGAGACAAGAACAAAGGTGTGCAAACTAGAAGAAGAATTGCAGAAGAATAATGTTTGATATCCAAGATTGAGCCTAGCAATGTTGATGAAGTATGTAAAGATGAATATTGGATGGAAGCAATGAAGGAAGAACTGATGCAGATAGAGAAAAATGATACATGGATTCTTGTTCCTATACCTCAAGACAAAAATGTGATTGGAACCAAATAGGTCTTTTAGAATAAGCTGAATGAACAAGGTGAAGTGATTAGGAATAAAGAAAGATTGGTATGTAAAGGATACTCACAGATGGAAGGTATTGATTTTGAAGAAACTTTTGCTCCTGTTGCTAGAATTGAAGCTGTAAGGTTATTTCTTTCTTATGCTACATTCAAGAATTATAAAGTCTATCAAATGGATGTGAAGTCAACATTTCTGAATGGTGAACTAGAAGAAGAAGTTTATGTTGAGAAACCAGATGGATTTCAATTGATTAATGAAAAGGACATGGTGTGTCGATTGAAGAAAGAACTATATAAACTCAAACAAGCCCCTAGAGCTTTGTATGCTAGACTGGATAAATACTTGTTGAAGCTTGGATTCAATAAAGGTACTGCTGACAACAATATGTATTTCAAACTAGATCAGGATAAAGAGTTGATCATGGAAGTCTTTGTTGATGACATTATTTTTGAAGGTGATGATGAATTGTGTTTGAAATTTGCTGATGAAATGAAAAGTGAATTTGAAATGTCAATGATAGGAGAACTAAAATTATTTGTAGGATTGCAAATTAACCAGTTAGATGATGGAATCTTTATTTCTCAGTCCAAGCATGTGAGAGAGTTACTAAAAATTTTTGGCATGGAAGATGCAAAGCTATTTGGTACACCCATGGTAACCGGATGCAAACTATCTCAGAATGATGATTCTCCAAAGGCTAATAAAACAAGATATAGGTCAATGATTGGTGGATTTATATATTTGACTCATACAAGGCCAAGCATTATGAATGATGTGTGCGTGGGTGCTAGATATCAAGCTGATCCAAAGGAATCACATGTGACTGCAATAAAGAGAATATTCAGATACTTGAAAGGAACAGTTGACTTTGGGTTATGGTATCCAAAGGATGATGATCTTACTATGAATGACTTTACAAATGCAAATTGGGCAGGTGATGTAAATGATAGGAAAAGCACAAGTGGTGCTGTGTTCTTCTTGGGAAAGAAGCTAGTGTCTTGGCTAAGTAAAAAGCAGAATTCCATTTCCTTATCTACTGCTGAGGTAGAATATATTGCTTCTGCAATTAACTGTACCCAAGTGTTGTGGATGAAGCAAATGCTGAGAGATATCAAAATTGAGTATGATGAGCCAATTTCTATATTTTGTTACAATTCAAGTGCCATAAACATTTCTAAGAATCCTATTCTACACTCAAAGACAAAACATATATATATCAAGTATCACTTTTTGAGAGACAAGGTGAGTGATAAAGAGGTCAGATTGGAATATGTGCCTACAAAGGAAAAAATTGCAGATATCTTTACTAAACCGTTGCTTAAGGATACTTTTGAGTATCTCAGAGGAAAGTTAGGGGTAATTTCCCCTCCTAATTTGAACTAAGATGCAAGTCTTTGTATCAATCCGTGGACTTACAGTTAGATCTTGTTTTAGATTGATGTTGTGGTGGATACTACTCGGGGGGAGTAGTCAGATTATTCATATAATATGTAGATTAGAGCATGTGTACCTTTGCCTTTGATGTCAAAGGGGGAGAAGAACAATGTGAAAAACTCTTCAAGTAAGGGGGAGAAGAGTCAAGAAAGGGAGAGAAGAGATATGAGAGGAGAACTGTAGATCAAAGGGAGAGAAGTATGTGGACAACTAGTTGTGTTGATGGTATTATTTTTTACATCATGTGTTACCATCAATGCCAAAGGGGGAGATTGTTGGATGTTGTGGTTGTGTTGCTAATATGTGGTTTTCATTGATGTCAACACTATTAGCATTGGTGATTTTGAAGGTTGTATATGTCGAGGATATTGAGAAAATTGTAATAAATATATTGCAGGTAGCCAGTGAAGCTGAGAAGTTCAGAGTGATGAAAAGTTGTGTTCGTTGATGATCAAGAGGCACACACTAAAGGGTTTTTTTATGATCTTATCTAGTATGTTTTCCAAAAATTTTAGTGGTTCGCATCAAGAATTGAGAAAGTTATGAATTTTTGTGTTCCTACAGTTATTCAGTTACTATAGCAAGTGTTTCTAGAAGATGAGATTGCAATTCTGGTGAATTGGGTTGTTGCATATGTTCCTAAGGTGTTCAGTGATGTTTCTAGATCATGCTCTATTAGTGTGGTACGTCTGTGTTGATCAACATGTTCGTGATTGAATATTTTTCCTTGTGTGCTTAAGGTTTTCATGTTCTTGGCCGACATGATGGTGGTAGTGTGTTGCGGATCCTTATGGATTAATCTTGTATTATTTGGCATATTTGAGGATGTTGATTTAGGTCCTCACTATGTTGTGACTGACTTAGGTTGGTGTGCATTAAGATTTTTTCATGTATTGAGGCCGATAGTTGTAATTTATTCTTTATTTGTGGCTAACAGAGTCGTTGATGTAAATCCATGTAGTCGATATATAAGAGCAATTGTTTACTCATTTTAAAGTATGCTCATACATTAAGATTTGTTCATGTATTGAGGCTGACAGTTGTAATTTATTCTTTATTTGTGGCCAACAGAGTTGTTGATGTAAATCCGTGTAGTAGATATATAAGAGCGATTGTTTACTCATTTTAAAGTATTCTCGTGCATTAAGATTTGTTCATGTATTGCGGCCAACAGTTGTAATTTATTCTTTATTTGTGGCCAAAAAATTTGTTGATGTAAATCCATGTAACGGATATATAAGAGCAATTGTTTACTCATTTTAAAGTATGCTCGATGAATGTATGTGAAGTATATACAAGATATGTGTGAATAAAGATCAAGTGCAAAGCAAATTGTGAAGGAGATTGAGCGAAGTGTGAAGTAGTGTTTTTGTTCCTAACCAGAACTGTAATCAAGCCTTTTTAGAAGCTAATTTCGTAGTTCAACCTCATTAGATGGATTTAATTTGATTGTATTATGTAAGGTAGTGAGCTCTAGGCAATGTGCTTGAATGCATGTGCATTCCCTATTCATTTCTTTCATTATACTTCTAACAGGGTATAATCTTGTGGACTAACATCCATCGTGGTTTTTACCCTAATAGGGTTTCCACGTATAAAAAAATTGGTGTTCATGTGTCTTTGATGTGTTGTTGATTTATGCTTTCACTATTAATTATCAGATCTGAGATTAAAATTTGTTTAAGGTTGAATAAGCTTAATTTTTGTAACAACTGATTCACTCCCCCTCTCAGTTTTCTATCCTTGTTTTGCCAACAAACCTCTCGATGATGTCTATCAAAATTATTTATAGAGAAAGGAATGGGGCATCAATCATTATCTTTTGTTTTTTGTGCTTGTGGATATTCTTGTAAAATAATCTTGGCGCATACTTGCTTAGTTGTGTATAGGGAGGTTGTTTGGAGTAGATTGTTGACTATTGCATATACTTTGGTCCAATATATTTTAAACTACTAAACTACATTCTGACAAGGTTTCCGTATGTCAAGATGTGAATGAGAACTATCCTATCTATTCGCAGAGGCAAAGTCCATTACACTAGATACAATGCCATCCTGGTTTTCAATACCATGATGCATCATGCCTACGTGTTATATCAAACATAAGGAATGATGGAAAATCCCAACCCCAAGATATGATAAAATCATCATCATTATCTCTCATCACCATCTCTAATAAATTCTCGATGGATCATAAACTTGTTAGAATTTTGAATCAATCTCAAATAAATGGTCAAATCATTCATTTTATTCTTCTATCTTCTTTCCACACTAACTTGGTATCATGACAGCCAACAAAAACATCATCAAATGCATCCATCCTGCATCCACAAATCATCAAGATGAATCCATATCACATATCATACACATAAGCATACATTGTATTATCATATCATAAGCACTAACATCTACATTATCAATATCTACATCCACATGCATCATCGTAACATCATAAATTGCATAGAAAAGAACACAAAAAGAAATGCGTCCATCCATATAATTTGCATAATCATCTCATATCATAACATCAATGTCATAGCATATCCTAAAAAGCTACTAAAAAGGAGTATGACACATCCATTGCATTACATCGCATATCATATATATCATAGATCATCATCACACAACACAAATAAAAGCAGTGCATCCATCACATTGCATCCATACATAATCATAACACATATCACATATCACATCATATGCATCCATACATCCATAAAGCATGAAATAAGGCACATCATATCATGAATATGTATCATCTCGTATATATCAAAAAAATGACTGTCATGGTACATATATTTGAATCAGTGTATGTATATCAATCAAAATGTACAATGTACATGAGGCTATAAAAAATGAGCCTATGAGTGTATGTATGTATAAAAAATTATGCTATACAAAAAGGTATTTGCAAAATCAAAGGAGGTCTATCCCTCATTGGCTGTATCACCATGCCCTAGTTGATTTGGCTGCCTAACTGAGGTGGACACACTTGGTTGCACCTGGCTTTGATGCTCAAAATCAGGCTACCTATAGTGTCGAGGGACGCCTCTATAATACAAATTCCACCAGTATGCCACCTCCTCCCTTGTTGTCCCATACAATTTCACTGACAGTATTTGGCTCACTAGCCCCTATGCCTGCTAAGAGTACTGCTGGGACATGACCTCTAACTACTGTCGTTGGTTGACCTCCTATGCCAACTATACATCAAAGGTCTACCTTAGTTGTCTATCATGATCTCTCTTCTGCCAGGCCTAGTCTCTCTCAGCTGTGACTGCCATAACCTACTGTCGAGCCTAGTCTTGCTTAGCTGTCACAACCTGCAACTGTTGTATTTGAATATCTAAGGGATCTAGCCCTGACGGTGGTGATTGTACTGACTACTATTGTACGGGTGGTTGTTGCTGCTGTTGATGTAGTGGAGGTGGTGGTGGAGGTGCACCTGGGACTTTTCCATCATGTCATTGGCCATCTTGTGTTGAGAAATTATGTCTCAACTTCCAGCTTGAAGTCCTCATTTTCATGCCTTGGTGATTTTGTGTTGTTTACAAAGTTTTGGCGGAGGCGGAGCTAGGATGGAACTTGACATTGTTCTGTTTGCCTAAAGTTCTGAGTCTCTGGCGGAGGCGGAACCGGAATGGAATTAGGCATTGTTATGTTTGCCTAAGTTCTGGGTTTCGGTTCTCGTTCCTGCTCCGACTCCACTTCCTATCGTCTATTTCGCTTTGCAAGTTTTGGCAGAGGCGGAACTAGTTTTGGAAGTTGGCAATGTCCATTTGCCAGGTTCCTGTTTTAGTTCCAGTTCCGACTTCGAGCCCGACTCCTGCTTATACGATCTGGTTCTGCTGGATGTTTGGATTCTCCTTGGGGAGTTTTCCTCCGCCTTGTCCTATTTTTGGATTGTTGTTTCTTGCAATTGGCGGAGGCGGAACCGGAACCGGTTTGGTTCTTGATCTTGGACTTTTGGTAAAGTCCTGTTTCTGTTTCTGCTCCGACTCCGGGTCCGGCTCCGACTCTAATGTTCTTGACTTGGTTTGACCCTGGGTTGACTTTACCCGGTCAGAACTATTTCTGATGAGTTCCTCTTTGGCGTGGGTGGACGCGGAACCGAAATGGTTCCCGAACCTGTATTTTCGGTGGAGTCCTATTTTGACTCCTGATCCGACTCTGACTCCGGCAGTGTGCATTTTTGGTGGAGTCTTGTTTTGACTCCTGCTCCGACTCTGACTCCGACTCCGACAGTGTGTATTTTCAGTGGAGTCCTATTTCGACTCCTGTTTCGACTTCAACTTCGACTCTGATTCCGGCAGTGTTAGGTTTGGCATTGAATGCCTGGGCGGCTCGTTGCAGGGAGATCTTTCAAATCCAACCAGATGCGTGATTTGCGGATGGTCTTCCTTGCTCTTGTTGAGTTGGTTACATTTGGATGAGAGATATGTTATTTCTCATAAGTTAGACAAGTTAAGTTGGGTCGAGAAGTTGCAGAGCAAGTTGAAGTCACGAGCTGAAGGATGTGAGTTCTTAAAGAGGGTTTTGAACTGTATGTTGTGGAAACATTGTAACAGTGGATCTGAGTCTCTCTGGGTGATTGTGAGTTGAGCAAAGAAATCTGGATATTGTATGTAATCATTTCATTACTCCAATACAATAGATTTGACTTTGTGTGGTGGGTTTTTTACCTGAAAGGGTTTTCCCACGTAAATACTGTGTCATCTTTGTTTGCTCATCTTTCTGGTTTCTCATTGCCATGGTTGTATGCATCTCTAGATGTTTTATAAACTATTAGGTTTTCATTTTTGCTTCTCTCCCCTGTAGTAAAGGTGTTAACGGAATGTATTCCACACTGTTGGGTCACTAGATCCGCATTCTTTTCCCTTCAAAGTGGTATCAGAGCTTGGCCAGTTCGTGTTATCCTTGTTAGGGAAAATTAGTTTTTTGCACTAATAATGTTTCAGTGGGAGACTTGCATTGTTAAACTTGTTTCTGTTGTGAGATGGCGAGTACATCTGGTAGAATAGATATTGAGAAGTTTAATGGCAGCAACTTTGAGTTATGGAAACTCAAGATAGAAGACTTACTTGTGGATAGAGACCTCTGGATTGCAGTGTCTGGAACTAAGCCACAAACTATGACCCAAGAAGCTTGGGATCTTGTTGATAGAAAAGCAAAAGGATTGATAAGACTGAGTCTAGCCGATTCTGTGCTCTTGAATGTTCATGAGGAGACGTCTGCAGCTGCTTTGTGGAAGAAGCTTGGTGATATTTACCAAGGAAAATCTCTGGTAAACAAGTTATTCCCGAGGAAGAAGTTATACTCCTTGAAGATGGACGAAGGTGCATCTGTTGCAGATCATCTGAACTCATTTAATGAGTGTTACTCAGCTAGCATTTGTAGGTGTAAAGATTGAGGAGGAGGATCGTTGCATGCTCCTATTGTGTTCATTACTTGATAGCTGGGATCATCTTGTGATGGCTATTAGAAGCACAACCATTGCTTTCAAGACTGATGATGTGGTTGCTTCGCTTCTGTTTGAAGAAATGTGAAGGAAATCTTCTGAGATGGCCAAAGATACTCTTTTTGTTCGAGGTAGAACAAAGAGAAAGGCAAGAAGAAAGACAACAAGTCGAAATCCAAGTCTAAAGGGAGATCAAAGTCTCTTGGTAAAAAGTCCAAGGTAAAATGCTAGAACTGTGGGCAACCCAGTCATATCAGGAAGGACTACAAGGAGAAGAAGAAGAAGAATGCTTCTACAACGAATCTTCTCAAAGTGATGCAGATGCCTTCATTGCAGCAGCCCTGACAACTTAGGCATCAGTTGATGTTTGGTTAGTTGATTCAGGTGCCTCTTTTCACATGACATCCAATAGAGATTGGTTCTCAAAGTATGAGAAGTATGATGGTGGAAAGGTATACTTGGCAAATGATTCAATGCTGGAGATTATTGGTAGAGGAAGGGTCAAAATTCAGTTTCTTGACGGAAGAGTCAAAGGAATTGGTGGTGTTCTTCACATCCCAGGTTTGGCTCGAAATCTTCTTTCTGTTAGTAAGTTAAATGATGCTGGTGTAGAAGTTTCTTTTTCTAGTAAGGGATGTAAAATGGCTAGAGGTGCAATGGTGTTAGCTAAGGGTGTTCGTACCGGCACTCTGTATAAGCTAGATGCATGACCTGTTCTTTGTAACAGTGCCTTTGTAAAGTCATGTAATTCTACACCTATAGAGAAAGATGAAGACTCTTCACTATTTGCAAATGCTTTGGAGGAAAAACTCCCAGCAGAGAAGACTATGTTATGGCATCATAGACTTTGTCACATTGGTGAGAAAGGTTTAAAAACCTTGAAGAACAAAAACCTTGTAGAAGGGCTTGATGATTGTAACCTTGAGTTCGATTTCTATGAACATTGTATCTATGGAAAGCAACACTGTGTTTCTTTCCCCTCTAGTCCCCACAAATCTTCTGGCATACTGGATGATATTCATTCTGATGTGTTTGGTCCAGTTGATGTTCCTTCGATATCGAAGTCTAGATATTATGTTTCTTTTATTGATAACTATTCGAGAAGGGCATTTGTATACTTTCTTAAGAGTAAATCAGAAGTGTTCAGTCAGTTTAAAGAGTTCAAATCTTTGGTAGAAAATCAGACTGAAAGGAAAATAAAGTGTTTAAGGACATACAATGGAGGTGAGTTTTGTTCTGCAGATTTTGAAAGGTACTGCACTGATCATGGAATTAAAAGGCATAAGACAACCCCCTACACTCCACAACAAAATGGAGTTGCTGAAAGGTTGAACATGACACTGATGGAAAAGGCAAGGAGTATGCTGAGTGGTGTTGGTCTGGAGCAGAGGTTCTGGGCTGAGGCTGTTGCTACAACATGTTATTTGATTAATAGATCTCCTTGTTCAACTCTTGTTGACATGACACCTTTGGAAGCATGGTCAGGTAAGAAACCCTCATTAAGGCATGTTCGGGTCTTTGGCTGTGAGGCATATGTTCATGTGCCAAATGAAAAGAGATCAAAGTTGGATAACAAGGCTGTGAAATGTATTCTCATCGGCTATGGAGTTGGTGTGAAAGGATACAAGCTTTGAAACCCTGTTACTGAGAAGGTTTTGTATAGCAGAAGCGTGATATTTCGTGAGCTGAAACCTTTAGTAAGTGATCAACAACTTGAGAAAAATCAGAGTGATAAGAAGAAGGATGCAGTTGAGATTCCCCAAACTCCAGAAAGGGAAGAGCTACATGGTGTACCTGAGATTGAGGAGAGCTCAAGTAGCTCTGGAAGTTCTGATGATGAAGAACAACCTTAGCCTCTAAGGAGATCTACACGAGAAAGAAGACAACCAGAGAGGTATGGTTTCTCTATGTTAGATTCAAATTGTGCTTATGCCTTAATTACCAGCACTGATGAGCCTAGGACTATGAAAGAAGCAATCAGCATGGCTGATTCAAAGTCTTGGCTGGAAGCCATGAATGAGGAGATGGATTCCTTGAAAAAGAATGATACTTGGAAGTTGGTACCACTGCCTAAAGGGCGAAAGCCTATTGGTTGCAAATGGATATTCAAAAGGAAGATAGGCCTTGATGGCAGTGTGGAGAAGTATAAGGCACGACTGGTTGCAAAAGGATTTTTCCAAGTCGAGGGAATTGATTATGGAGAGATCTTTTCCCCTGTAGCAAAGCTGACATCCATCAGATTTTTGTTGTCATTGGCAGCTGTGTATGACTATGAAATTGAGCAGATAGATGTGAAGACAACGTTTCTCCATGGTGAGCTGGAAGAAGAAATCTTCATGTCCTAGCCTGAGCATTTTGTTGATAGAGGCAAACAAAATCTGGTCTGCAAATTAAATAAATCTCTCTATGGTCTAAAGCAATCTCCTAGAATGTGGTACCAGAAATTTGACACATTTGTGTTGTCAATTGGGTTTGTTAGATCAAAATCTGAGCATTGCATCTATTATAAATGTGAGAATGATCGTGTGCTTGTTATTACTCTGTATGCTGATGACATGTTATTCATTGGTAATAGCAAGGCAATGATTTCTGATTTTAAAACTCAATTGTCTGCTAAGTTCGAAATGAAAGATCTTGGAGCAGCAAGGTACATTCTTGGAATGGAGATAACCAGGGATAGAACAAGCAGAAAGCTTTGGCTCAATCAGAGTAAGTATGTGAAAACCATTCTAGAGAGGTTTAGCATGACTGATTGCAAGCAGCTAGTTGTTCCAATCATGCAAGGATTGAAACTATCTGCTGAAGACTGTCTAAAGTCTGCTACTGAGATGGAGGACATGACCAGTGTGCCTTATGTAAGTGCAGTAGGCAGTTTGATGTATGCTATGGTCTGCACAAGACCAGACATTGCCCAAGCAGTGGGAGTTCTAAGCCGTTTCATGGCAAATCCAAGGAGATCACATTAGGATGCTGTAAAGAGAGTGTTCAGGTATTTGAAGGGTACTTCAAATTATGCTTTGTGTTACCATGGTAGTATGGTTGCATCATAGAGGACTCTTAACATTCAGGGATATGTTGATTCTGATTGGGTAGGGGGCATTGACAGCAAAAGATCCACCAGTGGATACACTTTCATGCTTAATGGTGGAGCAATCAGTTGGATGAGCAAGCGACAAGCTGTAGTTGCTTTGTCCATGACAGAGGCAGAGTACATGGCAGCAATTCATGCTTGCAAGGAGGCAGTGTGGCTGAGGCGTTTGTGTTCAGACATTGGATTTAATGCTGAGCAGATTTCAATCTGCTGTGATAGTCAAAGTGCCATTTGTTTGGCAAAGAATCCGACCTTTCATGCCAGGACCAAGCACATAGATGTGCAATATCACTTCGTGAGGGATATGGTTGAAGATGGCAAGGTCAGTATGGATAAGGTTGACACCTTGAAGAATGTTGCAGATGCCTTGACAAAGCCGGTTAGCACAGACAAGTTCAGATGGTGCACAGAATCAATTTGCCTTGGGGCCTATGATAGACAGTAAGGTATGATGTTTTGAGGAAGCTGGAAGTGTTCACCAAGTGGGAGATTGTTGAGAAATTATGTCTCAACTTCCAGCTTGAAGTCCTCAATTTCATGCCTTGGTGATTTTGTGTTGTTTACAAAATTCTGGCGGAGGCAGAGCCAGGATGGAATTTGACATTGTTTTGTTTCCCTAAAGTTCTGAGTCTCTAGCGGAGGCAGAACCAGAATGGAATTAGGCATTGTTATGTTTGCCTAAGTTCTGGGTTTTGGTTCTCGTTCTTGCTCCTACTCCGCTTCCTACCGTCTGTTTTGCTTCGCAAGTTCTGGTGGAGGTGGAACCAGTTTTGGAAGTTGGCAATGTCTGTTTGCCAGGTTCCTGTTTCAGTTCCAGTTCCGACTCCGAGCCCGACTCCTGCTTATATGATCTGGTTCTGCTGGATGTTTGGATTCTCCTCGGGGAGTTTTCCTTCGCCTTGTCCTATTTTTGGATTGTTGTTTCTTGCAGTTGGCGGAGGCGGAACCGGAACCGGTTTGGTTCTTGATCTTGGACTTTTGGTAAAGTCTTGTTTCTGTTTCTACTCCGACTCCGGGTCTGGCTCCGACTCCGATGTTCTTGACTTGGTTTGACCCTGGGTTGACTTTACCCAGTCAGAACTGTTTCCGATGAGTTCCTCTTTGGCGTGGGCGGACGCGGAACCGAAATGGTTCCTGAACCTGTATTTTCTGTGGAGTCTTGTTTCGACTCCTAATCCGACTCCAACTCCAGCAGTGTGCATTTTTGGTGGAGTCCTGTTTCAACTCCTGCTCTGACTCTGACTCCGGTAGTGTGTATTTTCGGTGGAGTCCTGTTTCGACTCCTGTTCCAACTCTGACTTCGACTCCGACTCCGACAGTGTTAGGTTTGGCATTGAATGCCTGGGTGGCTTGTTGCAGGGAGATCTGTTAGATCCGACCAGATGCGTGATTTGCGGATGGTCTTCCTTGCTCTTGTTGAGTTGGTTACATTTGGATGAGAGATATGTTATTTCTCATAAGTTAGACAAGTTGAGTTGGGTCGAGAAGTTGCAGAGCAAGTTGAAGTCGCGAGTTCTTGAAGAGGGTTTTGAACTGTATGTTGCGGAAACATTGTAACAGTGGATCTGAATCTCTCTGGGTGATTGTGAGCCGAGCAAAGAAATATGGATATTGTATGTAATCGTTTCATTATTGTAATACAATAGATTTGACTTTGTGTGGTGGGTTTTTTACTTGAAAGGGTTTTCCCACATAAATATTGTGTCATCTTTGTTTGCTCATCTTTCTGGTTTCTCATTGCCATGGTTGTATGCATCTCTATATGTTTTAGAAACTGTTAGGTTTTCGTTTTTGTTTCTCTCCCCTGTAGTAAAGGTGTTAAGGGAATGTATTCCACACTATTGGGTCACTAGATCCGCATTCTTTTCCCTTCATCTTGGCCATCTTGTCCTCTACCTTTTCCTCTACCTTGCCCATTTTTTGGTTGGCCTCGTCCTCTATCTGATCCCCTCTCTCTCAGCCTCCCTCATGGAGGTATACCTATTGGATTGTCAGTCTAGGAGGGGGTACAAACCAAGAATCGTACATCGACATAGTTTAAGCATCTTCCTGCCCCTGATCAAAGGCCCATGGCCTAGCAACTAGTTGTCTGAAACCCTCAATGAACTCATGGGTTGGTATAGTGTGTCCAGAGTCACCTCTTGTGCTGATCTCACAAAAATGGTGGTATATTGATCATCGGGTATGTCCTGCCTCTGGCTACTCTATTTGGAAAGTACCTCTCGATAATAGTGTGCTCTTGAACTTGCATATACCGGGTCTACCGAGCAAAGAATAACTACTATACATTGTCGTATTAGGCTAACATCTATAGCCACATCCGCCATAGGAACATTATCATCTCATCAATGAATCTCCTCTAGTAGGGAATGTTGAGTTGCCCTGTGTACTATAGCATGATCACTCCCCTGCACCTCTAGATGACAAGATCATCTAGCTCCACATATGCCATATGGACAATCATTCGAAGCATGACAATGTGCTCCCATGCCCATATATGAAGTAGAGTCACACCTGATCCGATGCTATGGCCCTTGCAGTAGATGACCTCGTGTATGTTATGGTATAAAGAAGCAAAGAGAACTGAACCCTAGACATACATAATTTCCCTCTAGATCATCCCCTCTCATGCCAAACCCCATCCGAGACTAAAACCTTTGCCTCATCAGTTTGGAGCAACGATGCCATAAATCAAGGATGTAACGAACAATCTGAATGTATCAACTTGATCATGATAAAAATCCAGATAAATATGGGAGTTGATCAGAACAATCAACCATTTATGTAGGAGGGGGAGACATGCATCTCTCCCAATATCTCGGTCATAAATGACACTCTCTATGGACAGGCAATCTTAAAATGAGCCAAACATCCTCTAATGTAATAATGGCCTCACTAATGGGTAAGTGAAATGAGGAGGTCTCACTATGTCACCTCTCAACTAACACCATCATCATAGCAAGATGGGTCCTGATCTTAGGTAAGAAAGTGATGAACCCTAACCCTAGCCTCCCCAATTGGTCCACCTCCAAGTCATTGAAATTTCTTGCAGCTGCTAAAATGTCAGACTGGTGCTCTCGCGACATCAATGGGGGGGAATCGTCCTGCATGCATCACACACACAACATCAATTCATTGAAAATTTTGAAAAAATAATCAAAATTTGAGACTTTACATCTAAAACATTAAACACATCACTGAAATCAATAGCATTGTTGATTTTTGGGTACGTAGCTATATCAATTTCAAGGGTGCGTCACCAATTTGGTGATGCGTGTTGCTATGCTCAATAGAAAATCAACATTATGGAGCATGACTATATCAAAATATTAGGGTACATCACTATTTTCAAGGTGCATCACCCACCACTTTTGCATAGTGCTGAACTCAAAAATCCCATGCATCACTATATTACCTCCATGGTTCCCTAATTAGATGCGTCATTGAACCAAAATATTAGGGTGCGCTACTAAACAAGGGTGCATCACTATAAAATCAATAGCGATGATTTTGATGCTTCAAAAGTGTTGCTATACAACGACGCACCTAAATACCTAACTTTGACCCCCTATTAAATGCACCAAAATTCAAAATGCAAAACAAGTTGTGAATCACATACCTGGGGTCTTGTGTTTGCTTGGCGCTGGTACTCTCAAATTCGCTCTGAAATGTGAAGAGGAAGCACATGATGAGCCATTTTGCCAAGGTATCAAAGCTTCAAATGGATAAAATCTCTAAGGTGTGAATGCACAAATGAATTGAAAGTGACCCTTCATCACCTATTTAAGCCAAAAAATTAGGGTTTTTTGCCCTAATTTTAGTCAAAATCTAGGATTTTCACCTGTTTTACCTATCTCCACCTTGTGCAACCTATTTTGAGCCATTTGTTTTGTGCTTTTGAGGCCATTTTTGGCATTCCAGGACCTGTTTTGGCACCTAAACACATATATTACCTTTGTCAAGAAATCAACCCAAAATTCCAAATTTTTGCCCAATTTCTCGAGGGGGTAGGGAACCAGTTTATTCCTTTTGTTGGGGCAACAATGGGGTATCCAAAAATTAGAATATTTTTTGATTTTTTTATTTAAGCAGTAGTTTTTAATCTGAAAAGCCTTAGTCTTTGAACCAATGTAACATGTACCTCACTTCAAAGAGGGGAACAATTTAGGCACTTAAAATTGTCTTGAATGATATCATGTACTCAAATCATATATACTAACATCATTTCCTCCTAAAACCCATCCTCTTTTTGCTTAATTGATTAAATTAGAATAGCTATTTAATTAATTGCATCATTTGCATCTATTAATTTCATTAATCTAATTAGATTAATTCAACCTTGTTCATGCTAACATCTTTACTTATCTAAATTAAATACATCAAGTTATTTAATTTAAATAACCCTAAGTTATTTAATTAAATGTCATATCTCTTTCCCTTTTTCATTAAATCATTTTATTTAATGAATATTGTCTAATTAAAAATTTATTTAATTATCAAATTACTAATAAATTTGGGGTTGGGGTCCTAGCTCGGTTGGCTAAACCTTTCTTGTTGCAGGAGGTTGGTCACGAGGTCTAGTGTCCCCCACCCCCATGGTACCGAAAGGTGTGTCGCGCCAGCGTTGTGGGTCAGATTAAAATTTTTACCAGGTTCACTGCAGTTTATAGGGGGTCATGCTACCCGATTCCTATAGTCTAAAAAAAATACTAATAAATCTAATCCCCCACTTGCAAAGGAATATTCCAAGGGAAAATTCCTCCTTTGCACATTCCTCCAATAGGAATATTCCTTCCCCTTTTGCACATTAAAACTTTATTTTAATTTGCTAAATATCTAATTTTCTTCACCCATGAGAATATTCCAAAGAATATTCTCTTTCTCCACTCATTTGAAAAGGGGAATATTCCTTTTTTGCAACAAACTCTCAACAAGACTTCTTGTGCAAGTTTTGAGAGTGTGTTTCTTTGAAAGAATATGAACCCTTGATTTTTTCCTTGATCCATGTGATCATTGATTCTCATCCATTGATGAAAATCCATGATCCATGTTTCATCTTTCCTGCAATTTTGACCATTGATTAACCTTTTTAATCTCAACCCTTCATTTCTCATCTGTCCTCCTATAAATAGGTCACTATTTAGAGACAAATGGATTCACCTTTTAAAAGAAAAATTATGTTGTTAAAATCACTTTCACTTGCACTCATATTTAGCATCTTTTTAGCTTAATTCACTTTCATCATTAGCTTAGCTTCCAATAATGGCTTCCATGATAGCATAAATGCATCCATTTAGTATATTGTGTAATTAGGGTTTTAATATTTTTAGCTTAAAATTCATCTAGATTAGCTTTGCACTCACCCATTTCAATCATCTTAGCATAGATCATGTTAAAATAGCTTGAATAGTGTTAATTTAGCTTTAAATCATGTTATCATACACATCTATCAATAGTTTCATCGATTCTCTTCAGTAGAATCGATCGAAACAAGCTCATTATCTATGGGATTGGGAAAGGGTCGCCATTCCACATCAATGTGACACCACTCGCCTAATAGGATAAGTTTCAATAGATTATAATATGTGTTTTTAAAGCTTTCATGATTTAATATGTTAGTTTTAATAAATTCCTAATTTAGTTTTTATTGATTGATCTTATTGGATTGATGTTTAGTGGCTTCAATATGCTTTGAATTCTCATGGATCAAGTGTAGTCAGCCCATACTAATTCGCCAGTCATAGTATCATTGATGACACATGGCATGAACTCATATTCATAGCTATCTTGATAAATTTATCTAAGGGGAAGAATTCTTAGCTTAGTATTTAAGATTATTTCCTCAAACTATTGAATATTTGACTAAATTAGTTTTAACACTTGTTCTAAGTTTACATCTCTAAGAACACAAAATATACCACCATCCTTGGCCATCAAACTCCCCCAAAAAATGAGAAATCTAAAAAATAGCTAAGGTACATAAGACTTAGCAACTAGACGCAACCAAACCCTAAACTTAATTGGAAAATGAGATTTTATTTTATTTAACATGTAAGCACTTGAGGGTTAAATTATCAAATTAAAAGTGTTGCGATATGTTTTTGGATGTAATATGAAAAATAAATTTGGTTGAATTACCACTTAACCCTCATATAACAACTTTGGCCCTATTGGTTCTCAAACATGTAGCTCCACTACTCTTAAAGACTAACACCAAAACCTAGGGCTAGTGAATGTCATCAAGGGTTATAAGGTTTGTCATTGATCAAATAATGACACGAATGGACCAATTCTTGCGGGTAGGTAAAATCACCTTCATCTTCAAGCATATGTTAAGATAAGGGGAGATCCCTAAGATATCCATAACGAGACAATTTAAGAGAAATAAAAAAAATTTAAGCATAATTGGTACTGGATTAATTAGTTTTTCATTAAAATCATATTAGTACTCAATCCAAATAAACCTAAAAGATATAAAATAAGCACACATACACTTCCTTCTATATACAACCAAATATAAAAATTAGTGTTCCCTAATAAGTGAATCCACTTAGCTTTATACACATGTGTACAAGAAATAATGCATGCCAGTTTGGTCCTAAAAGGGCATATTAGTTTTAGGGCAACATCAAATAGATTATGATTTGCATCACAAGATCATACAAGAATTGAAAATCCTAACTCTACTCCTAAACTACAAGAGAAATTTGATTGTAATAATTTATGAGGCCTTATCACCAATCTAAGTGGTGCCTAATCCATTGGGTAATTGAGTCACATCCTACAAGAAGAAAGAGAACACGCCTATAAGACAAAAATGGGACAATACTTGCATGCATACAAAAAGAAAAAATAAGGAAGTTTATAAATCAACATGCTTAATAATCCATCCCAAAGCTACAAAAACCAAAAATAAAATAAGATAAGACCGTCACAAAAGGTTTGAAATGATTTGTAACGTTTGGAATTTATTTAATCTTATTAAATTTGTATAAGTGTGGCAAGAGGGAACCAACAAACAAGCTCAAAGACCCTTAAATTTCTATAATTTTCTACGAAGAAATTTAGTTATAGTTGTATCTTGCATGAGTAACCTTCATTTGTCTTGCAACATATATTATCAACTCTCATAATACTATACATTCCTTACTTAAAATACACCTAGATACACTAGATTATGAAATTGGTTTGAATACCCACCACTAAGAACAAGTTATGATATAGAGATCTAGTAATATCAATAATGGGACACCATGGGGAATCATTTAAAATCAAAATTTAAGTTCACAATCCATATCTTGTAATCAAATACATTGAAGAGCTCATAATTTTAGAGGAGAAAGAACTTGAGAGGGGGAATTACATCCAATATTATAAACTAGTACACTAGATAGTGGGAATGTATCTATATTAGCTTTGTCATCAAGTAACAGGTTCATATGATAGAGGTAGATTGCTATTGTGCATTAAAATAAATCCATACAACCATCTTGTCCATGCAACAAGTTGTAGCATCTCTATATAAACTCTTGTAGTAGCTAGGAACACCACCCCAAGGCCCATAAATGAGAAATACTCAGTCACAAGCAAAATTAATAACTAATGAGAATCTAGCCTACCTCTAATGCATAAAAAAATGACCCTATTATAGGTAAGGGAAGGTGATTATGATCTATAAAAAGTGAGAGAAGACCTCACACATAAATTATAGATTACATTAAAAAGGCCACAACATTCAAAGACATTACTATGAGGCATCCCCTTGAAGGAGATATGTTTCCAATAGCAACACACATGGTCATGGAGAGCAATAAAACACATAGAAAAAGAAAAAAGGAGCATTAGGAAGCCACCATGGAATAAGAAGCTTGTTCACATAGAGATATCCATAGTATATTACATAGGCAAGAAGATTTTTTATTAAGTTTTAGGGCACAACCTCACAAGAATTGATGGAGTATGCAAAATGGATCCATAATGCATCTAGAGTAAGGAAAATGTCTATATATTGCTAAGAATCATTTGTGGATAAAAATAGCCCCTCATTTGTTAACTCAATCCCATCACTTGATGATGGAGGTGAGAAACTAGTAACACGGTGGCTTTAAATGTTGAGAGGCATGGCTCATTATCAAGTTTGAATTGTACAAGTAATTAGTAATCAAGTTTGATTTTTTAAATTGCATATGGTAGGTATCCATCATTATTTAGTTTTAAATCCACAAGTAGTCGATGATAAATACAATGATAGAGTGTAATATTTATCTAAAGGCTTAGGAAAAGCCACATGGATAAAATTATAATCAACATAAATTGAAAATACATTGTATTCCACTATAGAGACTAGGTCCTGCCATAATGGGCACATAACACACATGCATTGGATCGCACAAACATAAATTTATCTATGTTAAGCTAACTAGACTCTAGAATAAACATCAAGCATATTGAGTTCAATTTGATGATGGATGATATAGAGTCTTCAATATCTATTGTTGGTTCACAACTCCCAACAAAAAGTGATTAACAATAGGATTAGTTGCCAACCTTCTACATTGTGCTACATACAAGTACTTGATGCATATTCAATGAATAGTGACCATGTGCATTTAAACCAACACTAAGCTTACAAACTCAGCACCATATTGAGTAAGCACCACATGACATCACTCAATATGCTACCAAGAGAGGGGTGCTACCACATTGATGAAGAGATTATCCTACCATTTTTATAGGTAACACATAGTGAGCACCCAATTGATCTAGAAACCAATTAAATCATAAAAATAATCAAAGTGGAGAGAGATGAGCATGAAATATAACAATAGAGCAATATGGAATAGAGGCTACAACCAAGGTCCCTAGCAACCAAACTTGGCACAACATCCAATAGGATGGGATCAACTCAAATGGTAATGTATTATGTATTGGGTGTATAAAGTAAAAGAATATAAAGAACATACCATCAATCATCTATTAATTGACCAAGTAATTCATTAATGGAATATCTCATAAAGTGCAAAGGGGGTCTTTAAAAGTATGAATTTGGGTGCAAAGGGGGTCTTAGGTAGGTATGTAAGTATAAAATTGGGTGCAAAGACAAGTTTTAATTAGGTATGATAGGGGTAATTAGGTCTTGGGTTCTTGGGGATTAATTTTTGAAGGGAACACAATTTATTGAGGGAGGATGAATAAGTAGATCTACTTAATTAAAAATTCTCAACTTCAACACTACTTACCAAATCATGCAACTTGAATTTTTTTTATTGTTATATAGTTTTTCAAGATGAAGAGCACTTAACTACATAGGAAATTAATCATAACTCAACACAAGATAAAACCAAATGTGCATGGAAACCCAAGATGGGAAAAACCAAAATGAGAATAACTGCTTGGAGACACCAATCCCCTATGGAATATGTAGGCACCAACCTACTAGAGACACCAATCCCCTATTGAGTATGTAGGCACCAACCTACTGGAGACAAAATTCCTCATCAAAAAGAGACACCAATCCCTACTAGAACAATCTAAGAAGTATAACACTAGTCCTACTAGAATACAAAGATATTGGCATATTTAAAATATAAATTTGATATTTACCAGAGTCACAACTAACACTTTTCCACACTAAGAATGATCTTCTAATACTAGTGCTCCCTCTTTTCTTCACAATTTTGTACTCAAAATCACCTTACTTGATCACAACCTATACAGTTGACAAAACATACAACCAACACACTTTGATGCATCTGAACATTTGAAATATATACATGACATTACATGAACACTCTTCCATGTCAGCCAAGGATCCGCACATAACCAGGTCGACATAAGCTAGGCCTAAATGCAAATTACATGAAATGTGTAGTACAACGGTCCAAACCCAAATTTATTTTTGCTAAAGAACTTGATGTCATGCACCACCACAATAACCTTAACCATGTCTTATCCTCATGCCACATGCAAGATTTGAATTTTGCATGCTATTAGTTGTTAGTGCACACACCTTGAATTTTGAATAGCTTGGCAACCCTTCTGACACTTCAATATTCTTGCTCATAAAGCGTCGCCTTCAAAAACTTGGGAAACTGATAGAACTATTGTAGACATACTATCCTTCCAAACCGTAGAGAAACACTGCATTTCTTAAATAAATGCCCACCATATTTACTCACATCTCAACAAGCTTGATTCATATTGAGTTTGATATAGGATATGATTGATTAGACAATCTATACATTGATAAACAACATGCTTTATAAACTTTAAGTCAAATGAAAATTCTAGTACTCCTAGAATCTCTTTCATCTTTTGACAGCCTTGAAACCCTTTGATAACAACTGTCAGCAATCTTTGACAATCCTTTGACATCAATTATGACCTATGTTCAACAATCCCCCCCTTTTTCATTGATGAAAAACAACAAAATGTTGGGGCCACCAAACATTCTGAATGATTTCTTCATTGTAGCATTTCCCCCCTTATGAAAGATATGACATTATGAGATCATTATTCTTTTTGAGAAATTCAAATATTTGAGCCCAATTTCTCCCCCTGTCAACATCAATGACAAAGGGTTAAAAATACCCATGCTAACATCGCCTAACTGCCCCTGTGAGGAGGTGCCATTTTTGCAACCTTTTCCAAATTTTTTGGTACACTACACCATCTAGAAACTTGTTCCCTAGATAGACTCCCCCCGAGTCCATGCTTCACTGATATGAAAAAACTCCACAAGACCACCGATCCTTCTTATGGAAGGGATACTGAGCTCACCCTCACCATTTGCTTCCTCTTGATTTAAGAGGAGGAAGCAAAAACTCCCTAACTTCTGTCAAAGAAACTCAAATGTCTCCTCAAGAACTGGCTTTGTGAATATATCTACAACTTGCTCCTTTGTATCCACATATTCCAATATTACTTCTCTGCAACCTTCTCCCTAAAGAAATGATACTTGATTGCAATGTGTTTTGTTCTTGAGTCCATCACTATATTCTTTGAAATATTTATTGCACCAATGTTATCACAAAGAATAGTGATAGGATGTTCAAACTCAATCTCTATTTCATTCAAATTATGCTTCATCTAAAGAACCTAAGTGCAACATGATGCTACAACAATGTATTATGATTCTGTTTAGATAAAGAAATTGATTCTTACTTCTTACTCAACCAGGACACCAAATTTTCTCCAAGAAAGAATGCACCACCACTTGCTCTCTTTCGATCATCAACACATCCTGCCCAATCTACATCTATGTATGCAGTCAAAGTGTAATTTTTACTCTTTGGATAACACAGTCCAAAGTCTTAAGTAGCCTTCAAATATCTAAATATCCTCTTCATCGCTTTAACATGAGTCTCTTTAGGTGTTTTTTGGAATCTAGCAACCATTCCAACTGTTGGTGTTTTTTCCAGTAGAACCTTGAAATTCACTAAAGGATTGCCAACCCTTATATTAAAGAATTACCAAGGCTTGTCGCCAACTAACGGGTAAAGATTTTCAGACCCTTACCCCTACTCTTTAGGCTCTATGGGACCAAGGAGGGTGTTCCTTATTGTGTTCATCTAATATTTAATGCCTCATGAACACTTCAACACATAGATCTATTCCTACCAAGTGCAACTAGATACTACTTACTGAAGGCTTGGTGGACCTTTGAACAAATAACCATCTAATACTAGGAATTGAATGATACTTTAAGCACATACATCATAATTGGAATATTTAATGATTTATAATGTTCTTCTTCTTTTGAATCCCTAATCCGATGTATTACCAACTCAACTGCTTCATTATTATCTACGAATGAACCAGTGCTTCATCAATTGGATAAATGGAGTCAAATATATAATAACTACTAATATATCAATTAATGAATCTAAAATATGTGGCCTATTATCACAATGCTTTGCAATATGAGAACTCACAATGCCTGTAACAAAAATTCTTACCAAATCCTATGCAACTCTTTACAAATCTATGACTCCCTTCGAGCATTTAATTAACTCTTTGAATTAAAGCAAAAATAGAGTCATACATTCAATTGAACCATTAAAGATAAATGAAAAGACCCTTGATATTTCCATTCATAACTTTCAAAAGAGGATACAAAGGAGAGTAATGTTTCAAAACTTAAGATTTGTTTCAATATCAGTAATTTCTATAAAACACATTTAAGACTACTTCATATATACCCATAACCAAGACCAAGTATTGTTCTACCCATTGACCATTTACAGTATGCTTCACATATGAGCTAAATCCTACCCAGATCATCCCGAGACTTCAAAATTCCACCATTGTAATGAGCCTGCAAATCTCTTTTATAGACTAAGGGAGCAACAAGCATCAGGCTCATTACAGTTACATTTCAAGTATATTTAATTTTAGAACAAATTTTAAATGCATTTCAAGAATTTCCTAGACAATTAGATGTAATCATTTACCAAATAGGGGAATCAATATTTCACACTACCCACCAAAACCAGTTGATGTCACCACAACCACTGCAAGATGTCGTTGAGCCTTTATAATCCACATTCACCAGTGCAAAATTTCACGATACCAGCTGATAAAAGCCCATGTAGATAAGGACACCAAGAAAATTACCATGATTCACATTATCACCAAAACACAAAAAACCAGAACCCAATACCACCCACTTAATCAACTTGAGAAAACACACGCCCACTTTGTGTCTTAGCAAAGGTCGAAGAAACCACCCCCTCATCCTCATCAACATTCATTTTAACAATAGAATGAGTACATCCACATGGTGCTTTCACAGAAATTGGGGAAACTGTGATCACCTCCTCATTTGCACCAGCCAATTCGGTTAAGCCCATAAGATATTAGCCATAACCAGAGTCAATTTCTATGTCACTATTAGGAGGGTTGTCTGAAATGTCAATAGGGGAATTCTACCTTCCCAGAGTGCCTCGACCATACCTTATCCTCGTTCTTGCTCCTCGCATGAACTTTGTAGGCTTCTTTTCTTTGACCTCCACTGCTTCTCTAATAACTCATCTCCTTAAATGGTAATTGCTCCTCACAACAACCCACATGGACTTCTTGCTGCGAGCCACCTTTTGACCCTCTTGCTCTAGATATGCAATGATAGTGGGTGCATTCAATTCACCGTCTGCAACATAATTGTGTGACTCATGCAAAGTGAGCCTTGTAGACCTCTGCATTGAGGAAGAAGGGGCCATTGATTTACTCATTTTAGTAGGATTGGACCTCTCAGATGCAAAAAATCCTCTTACAAACTTAGTAATTTGAGCCCTTGATTGCAATGGTGAAAAAAAGGTGGCTACCTCATATTTATTGAGCAGATGATCAAGTTGATCATTAATGCTTAGTAAAATCACATGAGCGAGCATGGAATCACTTGCTAATGCTCACACTATATCCCTTAATTATCCAGGTGCACGAAAATATGCATACCAACTTCAATGATTACAAGAGAGTAATCACTCAAATGTACCAAGATCAAGTTGATTATCATCTGTAGGTTTGGTTCAATTAATGTTTGCTTGCGTCGAGAAAAATAACCATTTCCTCAGCCTTTGGTTTTTGTTTTAAAGTTGGTTGTTGATTCCCCAATGAGCTGGTGAATCAAACAATCTAGATTTGAATCAATCAGGTTTGAATTCCCGAGACCATCACTTGATAACCCACCAACCAATGAGAACATGTTGAATTGATGCCATGTCATTTGCTCAAGGGCCTTTCCCTTCCTTTTCCTATCATCAACAGAATCCATGCATCACAATCACGTAGACCGTGCGACGCATTAAATGACAACATTTAAAACCTTGTGCGGCGTGCGCACTACAACCCAGATTAATTTTGGTGGTACATCACGACCATCATTTCATAACCTTAGGAGGTTAGGCTCAATAGTGGGTACTGGGTCCCACACTATGTAAGAGATGTGGCGCAATAACACATGCCACGTGACCCTTCAGAGATGAATATTTTAATCATTGAGCGGTGTGCACGCATAGCTAGTATTCAATCTTTTCATCTGATGGGCCAAATTATTGCACATGCAAATAATATGTCATAAAAAAGGGGCCATGACTAGGTCGACGGGTTATGATCCTCAAGAATTTCAAAGACTTAGGACTTAATTCTTTGAATTACAAATTATTTTTCTCGACTTTGGAAGGTTTAAAATAATCAAAGGCATGCGATGATCGACAGGCCTAGGCAAAGGGGCTAGTGAAGATAATGGGCTAGACAACTCAAGTTATAACTAAGACAATCGACAATTGGGAATAGCAGGTCAATGTAGAAATATAAAATCAATGGTTTAAGATTTAAGAAAATGAAACAAAGTTATTAGACCTTAAAACCCTAAACCTGAATTAAGCAAAAGACCATCAAAATGCATGGAACCAACCAAAATTTTCTCCAAGTTTTATAAGCTCTACCAGTGGCTCTAGCTCGGGGACGCATACCCCTAGAGGGTATGATGAGAACCTAGATCTCAGGTTGAAGCAAACCAACGAAAGTAGGACAAAGAGCAAAGAGCCTACCCGAACAAGGCAAGCAGGCAAAACCAAGATAAAAGCCACCAAACCTATATACAGTATTTAGAAGAGTATACAGTATGATACATCTTCCTTAGGAAGCCCTTTCCACTTCAAAGGCTTTAGTCTCCAAATTGAAAACCCATGGCCCCCAAAAATTAGAAGCAAATTTTACCCTCTATCAAAATTTTTACCTTCTACTGTTTGCAATGGAGCAATAGTTGTAATATGTATTTTTGAGGAATCAACTCCATTATGATTTCCACAATCAACCATGTCTAATTGGATTAGAAAGTGAATCATTCATAATCCACCTAGTTAATGACATCATCGATGTTGACCTCACATTCAATTTGCATCTCAAATTGGGAACTTTCATAAATAGTTTGTTGTGTATCCTGTAAAGAACTCATAAATGGATCAAAAAGGAAATAAGCATATTCAAGAACATCCCTAAATTGTACTGCATCAAAAGACTCATTAGCGCCATAAGAATAGGGGTCATATGAATTTTTAACATCCCATAACTGGGTAAATCCATTCATCTCAAGTTCAATAACATACTCCGACTCATTCCCCAAATAATCATTCAACTCAAAGTGAAATGTCTCAGGCATAGGCTCAAACAAATCAGCACTCATAGGATCATCAAACATTTATGCACAACAACAAATTCATGTGCAATATTAGGTAGACCAACAAAATCCTCAACATTATCAATTGGTAATGATGTTGATTCAAGCTCCATATACTTGTTATGATGTACATTATGATCATTTAAACTCCTCTTTCATTCATGAGTACAACATCATCTTTTTCATTTATAGCAGACATTCCCCTTTATGCTTGATATAAACAATCATAATTAATAGGGAGATAAACACAACCATCTACCTGTTGATCATTTTTAGCTCTATGTTCAGGATCAACCCACTTAACACATACATTTATATCTTTAGATTGTTCATCATTCATATAGTTAATATGCTTCATCAGTGGTATATCCTCAATATATTCCATGTCTGCTCCCCATACCATTTGTGCATGAGTAACTTTGTCAATATTCATATCAATGCATCCTCCATGTGAATAAAGTACCTCCTGATTATCTTCATAATGGTAATTACAATCCATAGAGGAAGAAACATACACTTTGTTCTCATGTTGATCATCAAATTTACTGACCATATCTATGTCAGATGTAAGATAACTAGAAGCAATACCCTCTAGGATCTCATCAATGTGTTTCCCTAATTTTTCATTTCCATTCTCCAACACAACATTGGATGCATCATCAAAGTCATAAAAAAGTGGATTACTTCTGCACCAATAATGATCACCATCTCTTATTTCTAATGAAGATGGAAACTCGTCGAATAAGGGGTTATGCCATACATTTATTGCTATCTTAGAAGCCTCCCTTTCCTCAACATGATGATACAGACCCTCCATATCACTGTCGTATTCAGTATCACTACAATCACTAGAAAAGCATAGAGATATATTTTCAATCTCATTCACATCATCCGTGATCAATATGTTTGATCCACATTCTAAAAATTCATCATAGGAAAAGGACTGTCCCTCCTCATATAGATATACATCTCCATTATCACCTTCATATATCTTATTTGAGGTGAAAGATTCTACTTCCATTTCATTAGGGAAAAAATAATCACTAAAGGAATGGTCATATCCATTTTCATCATGGTTACTACAATAGGGAGACCCATCGGTAGTAAAATAGTGTTCAGGTTGAATACTCAAATCTTCATTCCTAATATCTTGCTCCCTAGTTTGTAATGAATTTTGAACAAGAAATTCACCATTGTTAGTGACAGAATCTTGGTAGGGTAAAAATTATTTCCCCTCTTCTACTTTCTTTTCTGTCAAGACATCCCAAGGTTATAATTCATGCCTTTCTAGGTTATCCTCAAACCCTAGGTCTTCATTATTATCACCACTATTTTGATCAATGTTCATATCACATGTGAAATGATTACAATCATTACACTTGCCTGTAGAATAGGCGAGATGTTTAGGTTCTACAAAACCTTCTCTTTGTGCTTGTATCACCTTCTGATCTTCCTCAATAGGACAACCACCACCAATATCTTGAAACATCGCCTCGTGCATGTGATCACTCTTGGCTCATTTTACAATCTTTATCCATTCAAACACTTGATCCAAATTATGAGGCTTCAATTCCCTTGGAAATTTTCTCAATTTAGGGTCATAAATTTCACAGAACAAACCAATGCATATTGAATCCTTAGGTCGGAGGTCCTTAGGGATCTCCAACAAAACATCCAATAATCTTGAGAGCAGATCATGAGGTGACTCTTCTTCATGTCTTTTCATGTCATATAATTTTTTATAAAAGACATTTGATCGACTCTGCCCAAACTCAGTTGATATTTATCTTGAAGCTTACCATGATTTGTATGTTGTGATGGCTGAGAGATCATAGCAATTGAAGTATCCTTTCTTTGAAAATCACTTCTATTATCTACTCCATCTGCAATAGGTGCATTGAATCCACTAGTACTTGCAACCTTACATCCTTTCATTATTAAATATTTCAGATTATTTTCAATATCCATAGCAATTTGATATACTTGGTGTAATGTTATGGGTTCCTTGTCTCTTAGCCAATAGATCATCTTGCTATCAAATGCACCAAGATACACAACCAAACATTCAACATCATTTGGTTGTACAATTTCAGGAATATCTTTGACTGCCTTTGCAAATATTAGGTTAAAAGCCAGAACTAATTCATCATCATTTTTATGGATTTCCATAAAAACTTTCTTACTACATTGAGATTTACCCTTTAACAAAATTTCTCTACAAATGCCATCTTAAACTAATTCCATGAAGCTATAGAAAAAGTCAGTAAGTATGAGAACCAATCTCTAGCATCATCCTTCAAAGACTGAACAAAAAGCTTCATGACAACATCCTCATGATTTACCTCATAATCCCCCATCTCATCCATGAATGTTTTCAAATGCTTAGAGGTTGATTTTGAACTTTTCCCTATGAATTTGGGAAAATATTTCCTAACATTTTTAGGAATCAGGTTGGGGAAACCTCTAATACCACTCAAAATCAATGGCATATACCTTTCAATGATAAAATCCCTCTGAGGGCATGGTAAAAAATGTTTGTCCTACATACTTTTACTTGATGTTTCACAGAGAAACCTTCTCATGTCCAAAGTCAGTTATTATCAATTTCAAATATGGTCATCAATTGCCTCACTTACCAATTCAACCATAATTCTAAAATATAGACCAGATCTTCGTGCCTTAAAGCTTTCTTAGAGGCATAACTTTGAAATAAGCATACTTCTCAAATCATTGTAGATATTACACATTACACACTAGAAGTATGAAAATAAATACTACTATTCCCTTTCTTAATGAAATTTCATCTAATAGGGAACCATTTATCATCTCAAGTCTTGGGGATTTCCCATAAAATTGTCAAACAAAATAATACTTTATTTAAATTTATGAGAATACCTAGAAAATTTTAGCAATTGTTAACCTTTCTTCTTGACCACAAATTTTGTAGGAATTTAAATTTTCTTTACATCTTTAACAGGTTCTTTAGATAGAGTCACCACCTCTTTTCACAAAGGATTGAACTTCAAACAATATGAATCTCTTTCATAGATAAATCGCGTTCTAGGTCTTCTCCATCAGTGGAGTCACTCATAAATTCTTTAAATTTTGCCACAACAAAACCTTTTGCAAGTCCAAGAAATTTTCAACATCTGAAAAAAGATGTCCAAATCCACTAAATGCTTGACTCTGTGATATTACAGTCTGTGGTTGGAGATTCAAAATTCTCCCCAGCACAGTCATAAATTTTGTTGGTGTTTTTTCTAACAAAACCTTGAAATTCCATAAAGGATTGCCAACCCTTATATTCAAGAATTACCAAGTCTTGTGGCCAACTAACGGGTAAAGATTTTCAAACCCTTACCCCTACTATTTAGGCTCCATGTGACCAAGGAAGGTGTTCCTTATTGTGTTCATCTGATATTTAATGCCTCGCGAACACTTCAACATACAAATATGTTCCTACCAAGTGCAACTAGATTCTACTTACTGAAGGCTTGTCGGATCTTTGAGAAAAAAACCATCTAATACTAGGAATTAAATGATACTTTAAGCACATACATCATAATTGGAATATTTAATGATTTATAATGTTGTTCTTTCACATCCCTAATCCGGTGTATTACCAGCTCAAATGCTTCATTATTATCTATGAATGGATCAGTGCTTCATCAATTGGGTAAATGGAGTCAAATATGTAATAACCAGTAATATATCAATTAATGAATCTAAAATATGTGGCCTATTATCACAGTGCTTTGCAATATGAGAAATCACAATGCTTGCAAAAAAACTTCTTACCAAATGCTATGTAACTCTTTACAAATCTATGACTCCCTTCGAGCATTTAATTAACTCTTTAAGTTTAAGCAAAAACAAAGCCATACATTCAATTGAACCATCGAAGATAAACGAAAAGACCCTTGATATTTCCATTCATAACTTGAAAAAGAGGATACAAAGGAGAGTAATGTTTCAGAACTTAAGATTTGTTCTGATATCAATAATTTCTATAAAACACATTTAAGACTACTACATATATACCCATAACCAAGACCAAGTACCGTTCTACCCATTGACCATTTATAGTATGCTTCACATATGAGCTAAATACTACCCAGATCATCTCGAGACTTCAAAATTTGACCATCGTAATGAGCCTTGAAATTCCTTTTATAGACTAAGGGAGAAACAAGCATCAGACTCATTAAAATTAAATTTCAAGTATATTTCATTTCAGAACAAATTTCATATTCATTTCAAGAATATCCTAGGCAGTTAGATGTAATCATTTACCAAACATGGGAATCAATATTTCACACTACCTGCCAAAACAGGTTGATGTCGCCATAACTATTGCAAGATGTCATTGAGCCTTTGTAATCCACATTCACCAGTGCAAAATTTTATGATACCAGCCGATAAAAACCCACATAGATAAGGACACTAGGAAAACCACCATGATTCACATTATCACCAAAACATAAAAAACCAGAACCCAATAACACCCACTTAATCAACTGGAGAAAACACATGCCCACTTCGTGTCTTAGCAGAGGCTAGAGAAACCACCCCCTTATCCTCATCAACATTCATTTTAACAGCAGAATGGGTACATCCACATGGTGCTTTCACATAAATTGGGGAAACTATGATCACCTCCTCATTTGCACTAGCCAATTCGGTTAAGGCCATAAGATATCATCCATAACAAGAGTCAGTTTCCGTGTCACTATTAGGAGGGATGTCTGAAATGTCAATAGGAGAATTCTGCCTTCCTAGAGTGCCTCGACCATACCTTATCCTCGCTCTTGCTCCTCACATAAACTCCACAGGCTTCTTTTCTTTGACCTCCATTGTTTCTCCAATAACTCAACTCCTTAAATGGTAATTGCTCCTCACAACAACCCGCATGGACTTCTTACTACGAGCCACCTTCTGATCCTCCTGCTCTAGATATGTAGCGACAACGGGTGCATTCAATTCACCCTTTGAAACATCGTTGTGTGACTTGTGTAAAGTGAGCCTTGTAGACCTCCACACTGAGGAATAATGGGCCATTGATTTTCTCATTTTAGCAAGATTGGACCTCTTAGATGGGTAAAAGCATAAAGTTGTGTCACACTTTATAAAGGAAACGACCAATGCTTATCCAAATTTTAAACTTGAATCACTAAAAAGTAGCATATATGTTTTGAATTTTTAAATGATGTAAACTAGTAAAATATGTATTTTTTAGTATATTTTATGTTTGTATTTTTTATAAGAGATTAAAAAATTATTTTAAACTAGTTTTTCACAAATTAACACTATAATTTAGTTGCTGATAAAATGCTGAAAAATGAAGTTGCACGGGACGTCAAACTTTTTATAGTAATTTTTTTTTTCTTTCAATTTTTTTGTGTGTATTTATAACTTGAAACTTTAGTGTATGGATTTTTTTTTTCCAATTTTGATAAATATATAGTTTTATATACATATTAAAATGTGCATGAATAAAAAAAAACTATTTCCATTAGACGTCAACATTCATATTAAATATTTATCTAAAATGGAAAAAAAATTATACCATCTTGAAATAGATTCTTTTATCTAGTGCATCATATTTTTTTCAATGTTTTTTAATAAGTTTTAGTATTTTTCCTTGGCATGGTAATCAACCTAATATTTTTTGCTGATAACCTACTTTTAGTATAAATAAAAATATAAACATAAATAATAATTAAACTATTAAAATAAATATATTTTTGAAAACTACACTTATGGATCTACAAAAGGGTATTTTTACATTTTAAAAAAAAAGTTATTTACATGAGGAGGAGTTATTAAAACTTCAAGTTTTTCAAATTTTTTTTTTTTGGTAAATTGGACTCAAAGTGGTGCTCCATATATTTTTAGCCAACAATTTTAGTGGAAAAAATTGTGGAAGTATCTAACTTATCTAGAATGAATCTTACTAAGTCATATGTTTGACCAAAATTGATTTTTAGTTAGAAATACTTAAATTCAGTTGTGCTGATATGTTGGCTGAAAGTGTGACACAGCTTCATGCTTTTACCTAGATGCAGAACAATCCTCTTACAAACTTAGTAATTTGAGCCCTTGATTGCAATAGTGAAAACGAAGGTGACTACCTCATATTTATTGAGCACATGATCAAGTTGATCATTAATGCTAAGTAAAATCACACGAGCGAGCAAACGATCACTTGCTAATGCTCACACTATATCCCTTAATTATCTAGGTGCATGAAAATATGCATACCATCTTCAATGATTATAGGAGAGTAATCACTCACACACACCAAGATCAAGCTGATTATCATCCATAGGTCTGGTTCCATTAATTTTTGCTTGCATAGAGAAAAACAACCATTTCCTCAGCCTTTGGTTTTTGTTTTAAAGTTGGTCGTTGATTCCTCGATGAGTTGGTGAATTAAATAACCCAGATTTGAGTCAATCGGGTTTAAATTCCTGAGACCATCACCTAATAACCCACCATCCAATGAGAACATGTTGACTTGACACTATGTCATTCACTCGAGGGTCCCGCCCTTCCTTTTCCTATCATCAACAAAATCCACACGTCACAATCACGCAGATTGCATGATGCATTAAATGATAACATTTAAAACCCTACGCAGTGTGTGGGCTATAACCCAAATTTAATTTTGGTGGTACATCACGACCGTTGTTTCATAACCTTAGGAGGTTAGGCTCAATAGTGGGTACTGGGTCCCACACTATGCAAGAGACACATGGCGCAATCGTGCATGTTGTATGACCCTTTCGGGATGAATATTTTAATCGTTGTGCAGTGTGCGCACATGACTAGTATTTAATCTTTTCATCCGATGAGCCAGATCTTTGCACATGCAAATAATGTTAGTTATAAAAAAGGGGCCATGACTAGGTCAACAGGTTACGACCCTCAAGAATTTCAAAGACTTAGGACTTAAGTCTTTGAATTATGAATTATTTTACTCGACTTTGGAAGGTAATGGGCTAGATGACTCAAGTTATAACTAAGAAAATCGATAATCAAGAATGCCAAGTCAATGCAAAAATATAATATCAAGGGTTTAAGATTTAAGAAAATGAAACAAAGGTATTAGACCTTAAACCCTAAACTTGAATCAAGCAAAAGACCATTAAAATGCATGGAAACAACCAAAATTTTCTCAAGGTTTTATAAGCTCTACCACCCACTACCTACATAATATCCAGTCTAGATGTTGTCATGTACAACAAACTGCCAATCATGGACCTGTACAAAATTTGATCTACCAAAATAGGTTCATTATCTTTACTCAACTTGCATCCAATAACCATAGGTGTTGCAACCAGTTTGCAATCTTCCATTTTGAACTCACTTAGCATCTCTTTTATGTATTTGTGCTATGAAATAAAAATGCCTTTGTCTAATTGTACTATTTGTGATCCAAGAAATAAATATAATTCTCCTAACATAGACATCTCAAATTTATTTTGCATTGCCTTCTAAAAGTTATTGCACATTTCTTCACCGCTACCTCCAAAGATGATGTCATCTACGTAAACCACAACTATTAAATTTTTTTCTCCTTCTATTTTTATGTACATATTGCTATCTACACATCCTCTTTGGAATCCTTGTTATTGCAAGTATCCATCCAACTTTGAATACCAAGCTCTAGGAGCTTGCTTGAGTCTACACAAAGCCTTTTGCAATATACAAACATAATCTAGATTGTTAGAACATTGAAATCCTTCTGGTTATTCAATATAAACCTCTTCTTCAAGCTGTCCATTCAAGAATGCTGACTTCACATCCATCTAGTACACATTGAAATTCTTGAATGTTGAAAGAGCTAAAAACATTTTGATTTCCTCCAATCTTTCCACCAGAACAAATGTCTCTTCAAATTCTATACCTTCAACTTGAGCATACCCTTTAAACACAAGCCTTACCTTGTTTCAGATCACTTCACCTTCTTCATTTAGCTTGTTTCTGAATAGCCACTTTGTTCCAATCACATTCTTGTCTTTAGTTCTTGGGACAAGTTTCCAAGTTTCATTCTTCATGATATGATTTAGTTCTTCCTCCATAGCCTCTATCCATCCTTGTTCCTTGCTTGCTTCTTTGTAAGACTTAGGTTCTATCTTTGATAGAAAAGAAAAATATACTTATTCACCTGATCTCTCAAGTTTCTTTTGGGTCTGAACGCCACTATCTTTGTCACTTATGATTTGATTTTTGGAGTGATTTTTCTGAACACACTTTGCCAGAGTTTTTGGAACAATTTCTTTTGAATCTTCAATGCTGCTATGAATTGGTTCTTCATCATCTTATAATTTTAGAATACTAGTAGACTGAATAGTCTCATTGAATTTCACATTTGCACTTTCAACTATCTTCTTCAATCTTTTGTTATAATATTTGTAAGCTTTAGTTCTTAAGGAATAAACAAGAAAAATACCTACATCTGATTTGGAATCAAACTTACCCAAAATTTCTTCATCTCTCTTGATGTAGCACTTGCTCCCTTATATTCTGAGGTGTCTTATCGATGTCAATCTTCCTCTCCATAACTCATATGGAGTCTTCTCAATCTTATGCTTGATTTGAACTCTAATCAGAATATATATAAGAGTCTGTGTAGCTTCTCTCTAGTACATAACCAGTAGATTTGCCTAACATAGTATAGTTCTTGCCATCTCTTGTATGGTTTGGTTCTTTCTTTCTGCAATTCCATTTTGTTGCAAAGTTCTAGGAGCAGAGAACTACCTACGAATCCTATGCTCTTCACAAAAAATTTCATGCTTCTCAATAGTAAATTCTCCACCTCTATATGATCTCAAAACATTGACTGTCATTTCGGTTTCATTTTCTACCAATGTCATGAATACCTTAAACTTTTCAAAGCTTCTGACTTCTCTTTCAAAAATATTATCCAAGTTATCCTAGTATAATCATCAATGCGCATCATGAAATACCTACCTCCTTGTGGACTCTTAGTCCTCATTGGTCTGCATAGATCTGTATGAGACAAATCTAATGGTTTTGATGTGGAATAATCTTTAGTAGGATATTTGCTAAGTGACAATAGATTTCGACAATCCATAAACAACGTTTAGTAGGATATTTTCTTCCTATCTGCTTCCCATTATGACATAGCTTGAAACTGATTGATTGAGGCTTCTTGATCTTTGGCATATCCTGAACCAGTCCTTTTGAACTAATATTCCCAATATCATCAAACTTCTGTGGCAAAGCTAGCTTTCATATTTTTGTGCAATGAGACAACTCTATCCATTTATCTCACTGAGATGATAAATGTCACTATCTATCCTACTTCCTTCTACAATTAGTTCACTGGTACTAAATTCCTTGACTTCACAACCTTTGACACTAAAAGATAGCTTGTAGCCCTTACCACACATCTGATTGACACTTAACAGATTATTCTTTAAACCTTCAACATACAAAACATCATGTGTCTTTTTTTTACCACCATCAAGACATAGAGTACCCTTACCAAAGATTTTGGCAATAAAATTGTTTCTAATGGTTACTAAACCACCTTCAAATTTATTGAAATTCATGAACTTACTCTTATCTCCATCCATATGACTAGACCAACCACTGTATATGATCCATAGGTTCTTCTCCTTCTAAGCATGTAGAGCAATTTGAGCAATCATTGATTTTTCAAACTTCTCTCCAGGAACCTTCTTCCAGGCCTTTTTTCAGTACATTACTTCTTCCATTTTTTAGTAATAGAGAACTCAAAAAATTACTTATGTAGTTCTTTGCAATGTGTCCAAAATTGTCACATTTAAAACAAATGATATTAAAATTATATAGAGGTGCAAATGCATTATTACTGAAAATTTATTTTTCATTATCAGAGCTTTTCTACAGTCAACAACCTTATGATCAAAATTATTGCAACTAAAATAATAACTAGAGAAAGGAAAATTTGACCTAGTATTGTATCCTTGTCTTCCAAATCTTCTTCTTTTGTTTTGTACTTGAATAAATCCATCATTGCATCTCATGTTTTCATCACTTGCCATGGTTCTTTTAGATCATGAACTTTCAGAGCTAGTCACTTCTGGACTTGCCTTAGTAGTCTTCTCAAATTATTTTGTCACCTTCTTCTCGTCTTCAAAACCTATTTTGGTTTTTCCATGTGAAGCTTTATGTCTTTCCAAAATTTGATCTATGGTTTTAGTACTCTTATTGAACTTCAACTTCAACTACTAGTTCACCTTCTCAAGTTCTTTACCTACTGTCACAATTTTTGCTTCAAGCTTCTCATAGTCTTTGTCTCTTGATAACAAATTTTCTATTAGAACTTCAATTATTTTTTTCTTCTTCTTCTTGGGTCTTCATATCAACAATCATATTTTCTACAGTCTTCAACTCTTTTGATACCATTTCTTTAGCTCCCACTTCTACAATTTTTTAATTTATTTTCTAGTCCACAATAATTTCTCCATAAGATCCACTTCTTTTGTATTGTTTCCGGAACCCATTTCAACATCTTTTTCAGCAGTCTCAAAATCCATGAATACAACTTTTTCTTTTTCATCTATGGATAAATCTTCATCTTCTTCTTCAATGGAGTAATATTCTTCCTCATTAGTGTATAAACTCTTATGTTTTCTTTGACCTTTGAATATTTTTAAAAAATATTTATTTCCATTCTTTTGCTCAACATTGTTAGTATTCTTATGGGGACACAGCCATATAATGTCCTACTTCTCCACAATTGAAACACTTGAAAGATAAAATTTTGCCTTTGTACTTACCAAAACCTCTATGTAGCTTCCTGATAAATTTTTTCTCTTTTGGATCTGATCCAAAATCAGAATCTTGGTCAACCTGCTTCATAGACACTCTAAAAGCAACCTCTTTCCTTATAGTTCTTCACTTTCAAATCTCATCTCAAATGCAGTTAATGTTCCATGCAATTCAATCAAACTTAAAGCATCCAAATCTTTATCTTCTTCAATCACAAAGATTTTAGGATCAAACCTTCTAGGGAGAGATTTGAGTACCTTCTTCACAATAATATTTTCTTCCAAACTTTCATCAAGACCTCATATATGATTGGAAACTTCATCAACTATTAGCATGAATGTAGCAATGTTCTCATCTTCTTTCATCTTCAAACCTTCGAATTGAGCTCTCTCAATCTACAAATTTTCTTCTTTGACTTTGTCATCACCTTCATAGATTTTTTCTAATTTTTCCCATATGTCCTTTGTTGTTCTGCACTGCATCACTTTCATAAATTTAGAATTATTCATTCCATATAAAATAACATTATTTTTCTTAGAATTGAATTCAAGAGCCTTCTTTCTAGCTTGATCCTTAGGAGGGTGATTTTTAGGAGGCTCATATCCTTCTACAATTGATATCCACATGTCCATTCCTAAAGCCATCAAATAGAACCCCATCCTAACTTTCCAAAATACAAAATTAGATCCATCAAATACTGGTACTTTGTTTCTAGAAGAACTTTCTTGTGACATCCTAGATCTACCTTAAGCTGTCAAGCTTCTTCAAAGGAACTTAGCTCTTATACCAATTGAAGGGCACACAATCTACTAAGAGGGGGGTGAATCAGTAGATCTACTTAATTCAAAATTCTCAACTTCAACACGACTGACCGGATCATGCAGCTTGAACATTTGTTACTATTATACAGTTTTTAAACATGAAGAGCACTTAACCACACAAGTAGTTAATCATAACACAACACGAGATAACACCAGATGTATGTGGAAACCCAAGATGGGAAAAACCATGGTGAGAATAGTTGCTTGGACCTACTGTCCAAATCCAACCTCATAATGGAAAAATATAATAAGTGAGATTACAACATGAAGTAGGCACCAACCTACTAGAGAGACCAATCCCCTATTGAATCTATAGGCACCAACCTACTGGAGACAACAATCCTCGCCAGAAAGAGACACCATTCCCTATCGAAACAATATAACAAGTAGAACACCAATTCTACCAAAATACAAAGATAATGGTGAATTTGAAATATAACTCTGATATGTACCAGAGTCACAACTGACACTCTTCCACACTAAGAATGATCTTTTGATATTGAAACTCCCTCTTTTCTTCACAGTTTTGTACTCAAAATAACCTTACTTGATCACAACCTATACAATTGACAAAACATACAACCAACACACTTTGATGCATCTAAACATTTGAAATATATACATGAATCTACATTAAAACTAATAAAACTAGTGTAGACATACTCTCCTTCCAAACTACAAAGCAACATTGTATTTCCGAAAGAAATGCCCACCATATTTAGAAAGCTCTACCCAAAAGATATCCTTCTAAACCAGCACAATTTGATGTAGGGGCATAATCTAGATTGGTTTTGCAATTTTTAGTTTTGATTCTCATTTTCTTTTTACCTTGTTTCCCAATGACATGTGGCAGATTCTATGTGGCAACAGGAGTTTGTTTGTTTCTTTCTCGTTGCATTCACTAGTTATGGAAGTTAAATACGATTTTTGGATGGAATCGGTCACCACAAGGGAGAGATTGGGTTTTTGTACCTGTCACCCCTAAAATAGGTTGGGAAGCTTTTGCATAAGGAAAATAAAGGTCGACAGTTTGGGAAAGAAAAGGGGGGCCTGACCTGCATTGTGAGAAGGGAAAGTTTTCTTTGAGTGTTGGCAGAGAAGAGTAGTAGTGAGTTTTCATTTTGGGAAGAATGGAGAAGAACAAGTGCAGGAAAAGAGAGCAACATCGAGAGGAGTATTGATTGAAAAGGAGGATGTCAAGTTGAAGATACAATAAAGGCAGTTTGGACAGAGGGTTACGATTAGGCTAAAGGCATTGAATATCAATTCCTTCAGAATCCTTTCACTTAGAATTTGCACATATTTGTATATATTTAAAGCTTTTTTTTTCTTGAACTGAGGATTGTAATTTGTTTGTGTATAAATCAATGCCCATTTATTATTTCATTTCTCTATTGTTTTTAAGATTTGGATCTTGTCACTTTGAATGTGGAATGAGTTCTGCTTGCAGTTTCCTGCCACTTGTAGGTTTTAACTTGTCTATATATGAATAGGTTGCCATCAATTTGGTATTAGAGCCTAAAAGGTCTGGGAAAGGGAAGTTGGTTATGCTCATGGGAGCTTTGGACAAGTATGTGTGTTAAAGTTTTGATAGGTTAAAAAGAAGAAACTAGGTACCAAAAGACTAGGTAGAGGAAAAGGAGAGAAGGCCTAGGTGAGGTATCGAGAAGCCAAGAATTAAAAAAAAAAATGTGGCAGTATCCCATAAAAGAAAGCCTTAGGAAGAAAGGTGAAATGAAAATAAATGTGAAGAAGCAAAGTTTAGAGTGGATAAAGAAATGGCAGAGTTGAGAAGAGATTTAGATAAGTGTAAGCAGTGGCTTGAGGAAAGAAGCCAAGAAGATGGTTGGGGTTGGCCATTAACAAATCAGTTGAAGTGACATGTACAAATGATTGTTAAGAAAATAAGAGGGTAGAATATGACTACCTTGAAAAGAGAAGAAGCATTGTCACACGATGAAGATGACATGGAAGTAGAGCTTGTAGAAAAGACAAATAAGAAGAAAAGGGAAGATGGAAAGGAAAATGTTGGTCATGAGTATGCAAGAGAATCTATTAAGAAAATAAAAGATGATGTAAATAAATATGAAGAAATAAAAGTAGATACCAAATGAAAACAAGATTGACATACTTTCGAGAGTAGCTTGGAAGAAGCTTGAGCAGAGCACATGCAAGTTGAAAGGTAAGAAAGTTAATTATGATGTTTTTAGTAATGATGCTTTTGAATCTTTAAATGAAATTGTTGAAGGGAAGAGCTTAAAAGAAGAAGATGAAAATGATGTAAAACCAAATAGTGACAATGATATATGTCAATGTGAGATGGAGTTTTGGAGGCTTGTAGATGAAAAAGACATAAGAAAAAGGAAAACAAATGAAAAGAAATTGAACGTGTGGTAGTTGTTCTAGAACGATGTTGGAATACGTGAAAGAAAAACAAACAAAGAAATGATTCCTGGTTGATGACCTCATGTGCAAGAGCACATGTTTCTTTTGTCTCCTGGGGAGCTTGATGTAGGGGCATCGTCCAAATTGGTTTTGCAATTTTTGGTTTTGATTCCCATTTTATTTTTACCTTGTTTCCCAATGACATGTGGTGAATTTTGTGTGGCAACAAGAATTTCTTTCTTTCTTTCTCATTGTATTTGGTAGTTATGGAAGTTAAAGATGGGTTTTGGATGAAACCAGTCACCAGAAGAGAGAGATCAAGTTTTTGTACATGTCACCCCTAGAATAGGCCGGGAAGCATCTACTAGATGGAAAAGAAAGGTCGACAGTTTGGAAAAGAAAAGGGAGGCCCGACTTGCATTATGGGAAGGTGAAGTTTTATTTGAGTGTCGGCAAAGAAGAGCAATAGTGAGTTTTCTACTTGGGAAGAATGTAGAAGCATGAATGCAGGAAAAAAGAGCAATTTCAGGAGGAAAATCAATTGGCAAGGAGGATGTCGAGTTAAAGAGACAACAAAGGTAATTTGAATAGAGGGTTAGAATTGGGCTGAAGACACTAAATATCCATTCCTTCATAATACTTTCACTTAGAGTTTGCACAGATTTGTATATATTTAAAGCTCTATTTTCTTGAACTGAGGATTGTAATCCATTTGTGTATAAATTAATGCCCATTTACTGTTTCATTTCTCTATTGTTTGTAAGATTTGAATCCTATCACTTTGAATGTGGAATGAGTTATGTTTGAAGTTTCCTACCATTTGTAGGTTTCAGTTTGTTTGTATCTGAATAGGTTGCCATCACACTCATATTTATTGCATACCTAGCATGGTATAATAAACAAACCAACTATATGAAGGCAGTCACATCTCAACAAACTTGATTCATGTTACTTGATATTGGATATGATTGATTAGACAGTCTATATACTAATAAACAACATGCTTCCAAAACTTTGTCAAATGACAATTCTAGTACTCCTACAATCTCTTTCATCTTTTGACAGCCTTGACACCCTTTCATAACAACTGTTAGCAACCTTTGACATCAATGAAAACCTATGTTCAACAAGGTTTCCATGAGAACATAGTTGGATCCTCAAACAAGAAGAGTTCTACATAATAATCAAGCATATCAATACACAATTATGAACCACATGCATACCACATAAACCATAAATATGACATAAACACCCCCAATGAGACATGAACACAAACTTAAGAAGTGGTAAGCCAATATATGGTTCCATTGTATTGGAAACCATTAAGGAATGAAGGGGAAATAATCATAATTAACCCATGGAATATTGTGCACATTATGAAATAAACAACCCTAATGACTAGTGCTAAAAATAAAGCCTTGGTGATGATTTCCTCTTATTTTGGATCATCTCTAATCATTTTTGAGCATAGGGTCACTAGAATTACAAGGAAAATAATTTTTCATGTTGATCACATGACAACTAGCCCCACTAGTTAAATATTACAAAATAACTCTTGGTACACAACTCTAGCACATTAACCTAGTCTTGAAGCAAGGATTTAATCATTCTTAAATTTTGAATTGAATCTATACTCTTTTTTTTGGAAAAGTGGAAAGCCACTTTAATATATTATATCTATAAATAAAAATACAAAATATCGTTCGAAAGAGCATACCGGCAGGAAAGAACCAGAAATAAAACCTCCAATTGTAGCTCAAATAAGTACAAAACGTTCAAAATATATCTATCTCTATCTAAAATATGCCTAATTGCAGACCCTTTTGTTCTTTTAACAGACCCCTTATACAATGCTAGTAAACACAACCTTCAAAATATCGACACTGGATTTGAATTGTGTCCATACAAAATGTAAACACTGATTATATCTTCTACTCATACAAAACTTGTTCATAGACCCTCAAAATATTGACACTGGATTTGAATTATGATCTTAAACTGACTGAAGCATTACATGACAATATCTGAAATCTACTTACAAGCCCTCCTTGACTGATATACTCTAGAAAGAACCAGACTTAATTCCACCCCTATGTGGGAAATATATTGAGTTCTCATCCTGCACACCTTGAGAAGAAAAGTGCATTTGACTTGTTGTTGCTATTTATGTGTGAAGTGTGATATTAATATCAAGCACTTGAGGAACCGGTTTATTACTCATGCGAATCAGTGGACCAATTAAAAATTGCAGCCCTCGAATACACTCATGCAACTTGAGGAAAGAAATAGCATGAAACGTCCTTTTAAAATTATTTTATTCCTCCCAATGGAATTCAAAATGATATTTGTTGAGTGCTTGGTTTAGAAAAGATGAGGAGTCATGCATGTTTGACAAAATTAATCCTTGTAAATCCTCTATGTATGTTTTCTTATTATGAAGAAAATGTTGAGGAAATAAACCTCCCACAAATCCATCACCTTAATTGAATTCATACTATTGCACTTCTCTTAGTAAAGCATTGTCCTCTAAGTATCAGCTAACAACGAGCTTGCTTGCTATCTCCTTTAGGGTGGTGTAGTTTTGCACCAAATCTAGAATGTTTGAAAAGAAGATAGAGAGGATATTTGGTGGGAAGAATTGAATCTATACTTAGATAAAAATAAACTTAGTATTTTTTGTTTCAAATAGATCTAATGTAAATTTCATATGTGATATATCTTATAATATTGTTTAACCCTTAGGTAATGTTTTTCAATAAGTGATCATTCCTCTAGCTAAGAAATATGGAAAAGGATGTGAGTAGGTGGCATCTTCCATTCATTCACACCATGAGGAGAAAAGAGTTTAATTTTAATATTTTTTAGGTGAATACCTTTATGAAAATTGATGTACAATGAGAGAGACTTGTGTCTTAATATTGCATCAACGTTATGTCCACATAGCACAATCCCATGCTCACTAGGTTTGAGTTTGACAATTCTCAAAGGGTATTAGAATATGTATTCCATATTTGACTAAACCAAGGTAAGTCCTAATATCAAATCCAACCTTTAGATTGGACCTCTTGGGTGTAAAATTAAAGGGTATGGGGTTTGATATGATTCTAGACATGATATTCCTTATATCCATTTTTACTCAACTTTACATTCAATTCTAAGTAAAATAATTATAATATTTTCAATTTTGTAGGGTGTAAATGGTATACATGAGTCCTCATCTTGCATATTCACCCTTCATAAAAAATGGACCCCCTATATTTTAACTCCATTAATGGAAGACCTAATACCTTTGAGAACCCTATAAGATTTTGACACTCAATAGAATCTTGTGGTAATTTTACTCCAAGATAAAACATAATGGATTTCCTATCCATTTCAAAACTAATTTATTTATATTATAGAATCATATCCACTTGCTTCATCAAATCACTTAAAAATGTAAATTGAGAGGAAGGGGTTCGATTTAACTTCAGACCTAATGTCACTTTATATCTTGGTTTATAGATGCATGTAATCTAATAAAATAAAATAACATCTAAGGTTATTGATAATTTGAGGGTGTGAATGATTGATATGTTTCCACATCTCACACCATTATGAAAATACTTGTCATGATCCCATGTCATTGAGCCAACTTGGGTAATCTAATTATCTTAAGGCTATTGGTTAAAACTAAAGATAGTAAAAAGGATAAGTGTAAAGATACTTGATAGTAACTTATGCTCCTAATATATGGCGGATTATCATCCTTATATTGATCATAGGTGAAGGCTTAAGGATGTATATCTCATTTTTCTCACCGATTCTAACATTTTCTTTGTCAATAATTAAATATATATTTAGTATTTAAATTGGCACAACTACAAGGTTTTGTGAAGGAATGCCAAATATTTGTCAAGTACACAAAGACAAGGATTCCATCAAGGACTCGTGTATCTTGTAAATTGATAAATCTAGGATAAACTATTAGTTCTTTCCCTTAGGTTATGTTGGGACTCAATCTAATCATGCCAAGTTTTGCCTAATTTTCAATTCCTTTATGCAGTTAGGCCTTCTTTTGATCGATCACATATAACTGATATGAGAAGTATTTATGTGGGTCTTTATTTGTTAAATTTACATAAGTGTTGTTCTCACCTACCCTCATGTATTTATCATGTGTTAAAAGTTACAAAGGTCTTAAAAATTCTAAGTACGGGGTGTTTTATGTTCAAACCTCTTAGGGTCATGCCTATGTTGAAGTTTTAGTGTTACCCTTCCTAGTATGTATATCCTCCAAACTCTACCTTTTGTGATTTTCATATCAAAATTTCCCATTTAGACATATCTTTTCCTTGAGCCCCAACTTTCCCTTTCTTTTTTTAGAGTTTTTCACTTTATATTGCCAACATGATTTTCTTGGACCATAAAACTCCAATTATTTACACTAAATCATCTTTCAAATTCACAATGTTAGTATTACCTTAACCTACATACCTTATGGCATTGATCCTTGGTATCCAATATCCCCAAACTTTGATGTTTCCTTCTATATATTTTTTGGAGTCAAAGATGCAAAATTATTTTTATTTACATACCTTGTGGGATTTATTCCTCGATATCCTCAACTCTTTATATTTTCCTTTTGTTTGTTCTTTCAAAGTCAAAGATGTATTGATACCCTTATCTATTTTATTTGAGCATGAATTATGCCATACTCTTGATCCTCGATCCCCAACAAGTGGTAGGGTTATGGGTATCCCCAACCCCTAATCCTTGAAGCTTTTAAACTCTCACATATTTCACATTGTTCACTCGTAGGCATACCTCCTAGCATGATCCAAAGTTCCATTAATGACTATGTTTGACATAGAAACTATTGCAAGGGTTTTTTCCTACCCAAAAATAGTTGTCCATCTTAAGTTCATGGATTAAAATTTACTTCAAGCAATAGAGGGTGAGGAATTCCATACCACCATTAATGCATCGGCTAAATTTCTAACATGAATTATTTTTGTGCATGTTTGAAGCCACCATTTTAACAAATTTCATAATATTTTGACTTGTTCCACACACTGCATTGATGACATCCAATCCTTAGTTAATTTTTATAAGGATTCAATTATCAAATAGAGTGTTATATATACCAATTTATTTTCCAAAAGAAATGTTGGTCATTTATCTATTTTCATTTGAATACAATGCTAGGAAAAATCTAGGGTTTCAATCCTCGCATATCCAATCACCATTAGAGTGACTCATCTTATAAATTATCAAGAGGTAGTTATCCTATAATATATATTTGTACAAAATAATCATTTCTTGGCCAGATGTGGGCTTTTAAGAAGATTGTCAAGTAAAGAAGTATGATAAGTTCTTCCTAGATTAGGGTTTTTTCTCACCACATTTATTGATGTGAATTTAATATAATTTGATGAGTGTCACAACACCTTAATCCATTGTAAAATTTGTTTGTAATGGTCATTTCCTTATTGCATATGGATTCTAGAAGTTTGGAGAGGGATTATCAAGCATGTCTTTTTTCATTTCTATGTGTCATGTCTTTTGGTCAATTGTGACTTTATAACCCATTATAAGGCATCAGTCCTAGAAATTTTATCCTTCCATCCATTTTAAAATGAAAAAATAATTAATCATTAGTGTAGGAGTAAAATATTAGTTTATATGCATTTCGTGATCTAGTATCATACCTAGGGAAAACATTTGAAGCAGTCCCCAAGAGTTTTATCATTAGAGGGTCATGTATTGCACATTTTCATCAACTTAATAGAGGTTATAGTAGTAGATTACTCTTTGATCTGGTTACAATATTTGGGGTCAAAGCATACATTTGGATACTACTATAGTTTTTATCTTGTATATATTTAGTTATTAAATCTTGTTAAAGCTTACATCTAGGAACACCCTCTTGGGTTTAGTTGAGCCCAAAGTGAAGGGTTGATTATCCATTCTTAACAAATGGCTTATCATCACTCACATTTTTTGATAAGTTGGTCTATCACCCTTCAAGAATGACATTTCTTGACCTTGAAGTGGATTGATCCCTCTAGAATTCTAAGCAATGATTTTGGGACCTAACAAAATGACATTATTTTTGGGGATAAAACTCTGTGATCATCTAGAAGAGCCTACAACCTAAATTTATTTGTAGCAATCATTTTTTTCATATTGTAAGTTGACTATCTAGAAAATTGCATCAAAAAATAAAATAAGGGAAGAATGTTCTTGTTTGGTATTATGAAGTTTCCAAATACTAGAAGAAAATTAATCTCTTCCAAGTGAAGAGTGGCCACTATGTTTAAGTCCAACCTAGAATTAACAATCATATCTAAATACTTGAATATAGAGAGGAGGAAATTTGGACACCAACAAAGGACATAAGGAAGCTTTAAGTCACGTAAGAGGATAAAATACCATGTGGAAAGTTAAGGACATTAGCGAGTCTCATATTCCAAGTTCTAAAAATACATAACTAGTGGCTACTTTTGGTAGATGTGATGTAATTAGATATTTAAGAAACAACTACCAATATACCTCTAATGAATCTACTAACAATGTGATTAGAAAAACTAGAAAAATATATAGAACCAAATATAAGATAAGAAGGAATAATATACTCATTGGTAGATGAAATAAAGGCAACCCTTGTGATGCACACATGAATGGTCATGATATTGGAAATGAGGATGTGAAAGAGAATTTCTAGTTTATGTATTTTTTCTCCCAATGGATCATATAGAGCCAATCACAAACAACATCCTACAGTCCATGATGCTGACATGTCCATACAATTTGAAAGTGAGCATAGGGAAAGATAAATAGATGAAATAATATATTTTATAGATCATTTAAGGCATAAGTTGCTGAGAAATGTGACTCAAATTTATTGGCTTGATCAACTTCCTGGAGTAGTTGTGTTCTTCCCTTATTCTGCCTGTATGTCACGGGATCGTTGAAAATCTTGACTTTGGAACTCATGTCGCGGGGTTGTGGAAATTCATAACTTTCCATTAGACCTATTGCTAGATCGTGAAAAGTTGAAACTTTGAAACCTATGTCATGGGGTTTTGAATTTTCATAACTTTCTGACTTAGCGACATTGGGGTTCTCGTGCTTATCGACATGTCATGGGTTTTGGGAATTTCATAACCTCTGATGGAGGTTGTGAAGTTCAGTTTTTTAGCGATATAGCGATCTTGAGAGGGCATTGGCTTGTCAGTGGTGATTCGGATGTCATAGAGGCAGTGGAAACCAAGACAAAGTGTCAATATTGTTGATCGACGATTGTTGTTATATTCATCCAATGGTGCTGGTTTATTTCATGCTCCTTTGTGGTGAGGATCGATAGACTCTTATGAACTGAGCGGAATTCACTGAGCGTTTGACACCTGTCGGCTTGATCAATGATGATTCAAATCAACGGTACCCGCTAGCCTTGCGCCTTTTGTGGTGGGTCTCGAGTGACTCCTATGGGGTGTGCGAGATTTGAACACATGTCATGGTGGATCCGATCGGTGTTGGATTGGTAAGTGGTGATCACATGACATCATGTTGGGAGTTAGATATTCAAGTCTTTTTTGGGAGACTTGTTGTGAATATTGTTGATTCCCTTTTGATTCTCTAGAATTACACAAGCGATACACGTGTCTTGGTGAACCCTGGCCACGACAAGTGGTATATGAAGGAGAATTGATAGCTAGAAAGTGAAGTTGGTTGCCAACTGTTGACAGATTAAATGACAATCAACTCAACAGATTTGAATTGTATTGTAACCATTTATTTGTGGAAGATTGAACCGAACCATTTCCTATTGGAATGTTGTAACTAGGGTTAGGGTTAAGAACAAATGTTATAAAACCCTAGAATGTTCTGCAATGATGTGAGGTGAGATCGAAGTAGGGTTATGCTATCAGATTCTCTCTAGATGGAACAAGATGTAAACTCTATAAAGGCTTAGAGCTTGAATTGTATTTGTAACTATATTTTGTTGCTAAATAATACAATGGAGATCTGGACTTTTGGAGTGTGGGGGTTTTTACTCGAAAGGGTTTTCCCCATGTAAATTTGTGTCCATGTTTTCTATTCCACCTTTCATGTTTAATGGTTCTGTGTGATTGAATCTGTTTAATGGTGTTGTTTGGAACCGGTTTAATTAGCATTCATTTTTCTCTAAGGGTCAATGTGGGAAATGAACTATGTCTGATTCCGCCTTGTGGCATAGTAGTTCATGTCTTTGATGAAATCTGATCAAATAAAAGGTATCGAAGTCACTTCTGATCTTGGATGTTTCTTTTTGAGATGACCCATATTTCCCAACAAGTGGTATCAGAGCCTTCTTCTAGGATTTGTTTTTTTCTTGCATGTGCAAGTTTGTGAGTTACATGTACTTGCATGTGTGTTGCATGTACTTGCATGGAATTGTATGTGGCTTGCATGTGCTTGCAAGTTGATGCATGTATGAATTCTTGGTGTTTCTAGTTCTGGGTATTCCTTCTGTGAAGATTTCTTAGTGTGGCAAGCTTGAGGAAATCTGAAGGAATCGACTATTGGATTGATCCTTTGGTGAGTAAATTTTTTTCTCTTTTGTTTGAGTTCCAAGAGACAACATGCAATATGAAGGATGGGGAAGATGGAGAAAATTGAGTTGGTCATATTGAACAGATGTGACCTGAAGGTCATGAGTTGGCAGTGGTATAACCCTCATGCATGGGGTGGAATATTATTGTCTCTATGGTTGTGTTGCATCAAGATTTCATATTGGGTGTCTATGTGAGAGGCTCCCTAGTGATATGGAGAAGTTTGGGTTGTTTTTCAGTCATGGAGTAATATGCTTATGCTGCGTGTTTTTCCTAGTATTAGAAGGCACAGTTTTTCTAGTACCCCGGTTGCATGTAGGCTATGGATTTGATCATTGGATGGTCGAGAAGCTTTTGAAATAGCCTGTCTCTCTCGGATGCATGTGCATGTTGGTATTTTTAGAGTTGGCTTGATATGGGCCTGGAGTTCTTAAACTGTTGTTTCTTTTCAAAAATGAGTTGTACTTGCATCACTCAGATTCATGTTCTTTGGATTTGAGGGTTTTATAGATTCTCATTCAAAGAATCTATGGTTATGCACATTCATGATAATCCACTTTCTGGTTTAATCGTTATGGTGTTTCAGATGTGAAATGGATATGGGTGTGCATGGGTGTTCTTGAACATAATGGTTTTGCAAGTTTTACATGGTCAAGAAGACTTGTGGTTTTGTGGAGCTGTTGTTAAACTATTTTCTAGACATTGGCTTGTTGGGGGCGGTGCTAGATGAGATAGTTGTAGTTCTAGATGCATACTTTGTGCATGGTGTGAGGAGATGTGATTTCGTCTCTACATGGGAGTGTTGGTACATGATTATTCACTCAAAATTCTTGTGTTGATGCTTGGTGGTTTCCTAGACTATGGTCATTGTTGTGGACATGATTGGCAAATCGGATCTGGTGTTTGAGTCATGTTGTCTACATAGTAAATTCTCTTTGAGATCTCAGTTTTGCAATTTCTAGTGTGATGATGGGTTTTGCTGTTTCTGTTGAATGGATCTATGGGTTGTGCAATGTTGTGGGTTGTCTTTACCTACATGTTTGTTGTGGTACAACTCATAAGTGGATTGTCTAGATCTATGAGGTTGATTTAGAGTTGGTACAAACTTGTTAGTTGGCCTTGCTTGTGGTCACTTGTGCATTGATGTGGTTGCTTTGAGATGAGAGGATGAATGGTGTTGAGTACTTGAATATTTGGTTATGGGGACCTTTAGCATGTGTATCATGATTTTATGGATAGCTTGGATACACTATTTTATGTAATCTTTTGACAGTGATGAGAATCTATGCTTGGTTTGGAGATCTTGGTGCCACTTGGTATTGTTGTCAAATGGACATGTTGTGTGGACCTGAATAGTTTTCAAATTAGCATTTGTTTTTGGTCATGATGCTTGGAGAGCTCGATTGTCACGGTTTAGTGGGAGTTTTTAGCAATGATTGTGGATTCATCACTTGGTGGTGAATGATCTTCTCTAGTGTTGCAGATGTTACTAGGAGGAGCTCTTAGATCCCATTGATGCAGAAGAGTTATTTCACATTTGCATGGACATTATTTGAGGATGTGTAATATCTTGAAACCATGGAGGACGTTTGGAGTCTTTGTCTGAGGTGTTGGTGGTGCTTGATAGGTGATGTTGGCTTAGAGTTGTTTCATGTCATGTTATACTCTTGCTTGTGTATCAAAGTTTTGGAATGAGGCATTGCTCTTGAGACAATTTTATGTTCACCTGGAGCATGGGATCTCCTAAGGGGGATGGGTAGATCATGATGTCAGAATAAGTTCCTAATTCTGGTGATTGGAGCGTTTACAGTGGTTTGGTAATTCTTTGTGTATTGGGTGCATTGGTCATATGCTTGAGAACTTCATGATGGTGCAGTGATGCATTTGAATTTTAGCATGAGATGATCAATTGCAGGTGCTCGTGGATACATGAAGAATAAGGTGAGGCTGCATTTATCTTGAGAGGAGAGAAGTGTTGATGGTTACTCTTGATGAATATTTTAGTAGAAAGTTTGAGAAGCCTTCACCTTGGTTGGACGTGAGTTCAACAGAGACCAATGAGGATATTTCTCTTGGAGAAGTCATGATGGCTTGCATATCTTAGAGGAGCGCTCTCGTTCCCCACTCTTGGTCTACTCGGTATTTTATCACTTGAGAGGTATTGCCCATTGTTTCTCTCAAGTGTTTTATGCTTTATTTCATGGATATGGATCTTGAACTGCTATTAGATGATTTTGAAGGATTCATTGTGAAAGATGGATAGCATGGTTATCTCCTTATGCATTGTGAGTACATTCATTGATGTTTAGTTTAGGAGATGCATTGGGAATTTTTATTGAAATAGGAAATGAAATAGTTTTGTTCTATGATAGGCTTACATCCATGTTGATTTAATGAGATATATGTGTTATGTTTGATCTTGGTGATTGAACGGTTGGACATTGTTAAGGATTTTATCTTGGGGTTGTGAAGGAGATCATACTTGACACAGTTGGAATTTAAGAGGTGTATGTAGGAGGTTTTTTCTACATGTATATGATGTGCAGAGTTGCTCTCTTTGGTCTTGGTTATCTTCCTAGATGTTTGTTTTCACATTACATTAGTTTGAGATTTGGTCAAAGCTGTAGTGATCACTAGCTTGTGGTCATGTATTTTCATTCATGTTATTGGGTGATGACATGGAGGTTCTTACTCTCTTTCTTTTGTTGGGTGTGGAGAACTTGGGAGAGCTATGAAGACTTGTTGTGAGAGTTGTTCTTACAGGTTATTTAATTACAGGTAGTGCATATCATTGTAGATGATCCCTTGAAACTACATGTTTACACTCTCTATATTATGCTATTAGTAGACTTGGTATGCCTTGATCTTGTCAAGTTTGAAATTACCCATGCAGTGGGAGTTCCTGGATGTGTTTTGTCTTCTTCAATTGGTTGACACATGGAGCTTGTATTTACTATTGATGGGTTCGTTATGGAGTGGAATGAGTTTGTTGATGTGGATACCTTGGAGGTATGTGTGATTGGATGGAGTAGCACTTGTTGTGTGTGCTATTTTCAATCGCATGGGTGGATCAGTTGGATGGGTGTAGTTAGTGTTCTGGTTGTTGTTCTAACTGGTGTTCTATCTTGTTTTTGGAGAACGTCTTCATGAATGTGCTCATGTTGAGGGCTTTGAAGTTTATTTTTTGATGCTTTTATATATCTTGTGAGCGCAGTGGAGTGGTGGTAGTATGTTATAGCCTTTTCTATCAGATGGATTTGGTGCTTATGTTCTTTAGAATGGTGCATATTCACCACGACTCATTCCTTTCCTTTGAAGGATGATAGGAATTGTTGCCTGAGATGGTGGACATCTTAGATGTTGGTGCAGTTGTCTTAGTGGAGCATGGAAGCATTGGGTGAGGATCTTGTTGGTTGCATGGATGACTGATATAGTAACTTATAGCTTTGGAAGGATCCAATAAGTTCTTCATCAAGTGGGAGAATGTTGAGAAATATGACTCAAATTTACTGGATTGATCAACTTCCTAGAGTAGTTGTGTTCTTCCCTTATTCATCCTGTATGTCATGGGATCACTAAAAATCCTAACTTTGGAACTCATGTCACAGGATTGTGGAAATTCATCTTTTTGACAGACCTATCGCTAGATCATGGAAATATGAAACTTTGAAACCTATGCCACAGGTTTCTAAATTTTCATAACTTTCTGACTTAGCGACATTGGGTTTCTCGTGCTTATTGGCATGTCACAAGTTTTGAGAATTTCATAACCTCTAATGGAGGTTGTGAAGTTCGATGTTTTAGTGACATAGCGATCCTAAGCAGGCATTGGCTTGTCAGCGGTGACTTGGATGTCATAGAGGTAGTGGGGACCATGGCAAAGTGTTGATATTGTTGATCGATGGTTGCGGTTATATTAATCCAATGGTTCTCATTTATTCCATGCTCCTTTGTGGTGAGGATCGACAAAATCTTATGAAGCGAGCATAATTGATTGAGTGTTTGACACCTGTCGACTTGATCAACGATGCCCACTAGTCCCATGCCTCTTGTGGTGGGTCTCGAGTGACTCCTATAGGGTGTGTGGGCTTCAGACACGTGTCGTGGTGGACTTGACTAGTGCTAGATTGGTAAGCGGTGATCACATGATGTCATGTTGGGAGTTAAATATTTAAGTCTTTTCCAAGAGACTTGTTGCGAATATTGTTGATTCCCTTTTGATTCTCTGGAATTACATAAGAGGTGTACACGTGTCTTGGTGGACCCTGGCCACGAAAAAGTGGTATATGAAGGAGAATTGTCAGTTGGAAAGTGATGGTTAGTTGTTGACTATTGACGGGACAATTGACTCAACAAATTTGAATTGTATTGTAACCGCTTATCTATGCAAGATTGAACTAAACCATTTCTTTTTGGAATGTTGTAACTACGGTTAGGGTTAAAAACGAATGTTATAAAACCATAGTACATTATGTAATGATGTGAGGTGATATTGAAGTAGGATTATGCTATCGAATTCTCTCCAGATGGAACAAGATGTAACCTCTGTAAAGGCTTAGATCTTGAATTGTATTTGTAACTATATTTTGTTGTTGAATAATAAAATGGTAATCTGGGATTTTGGAGTGGGGTTTTTTACTCGAAAGGATTTTCCCCATATAAATCTATGTGTCCATGTTTTCTATTCCACCTTTAATGTTTAATGGTTCTACGTGATTGAATCTGTTTAATGGCATTGTTTGGAACTGGTTTAATTAGCATTCATTTTTCTCTAAGGGTCAATGTGGGAAATGAACTATGTCTAATTTCGCCTTGTGGCATAGTAGTTCATGTCTTTGAGGAAATATGATCAAATAAAAGGTACCAAATGCACTTTTGATCTTGGATGTTTCTTTCTGAGATGACCCATATTTCCCAAGTAGCAAGAGATCCAAGCTTAGATTGAGTTGTGACAATCACAACCTGCCTAAAACACTAAGTAGTTGAATCAAAACTAGCATAATCAAAAAATTTAGCAACAAGATCAAAATTATGTCCCTCATATTCATAATTAGCATCCAAATAATAGAAAAAATATAAGACCTCAAATCAAGAGGCATGCTAAAAGATTCCCTCCAATTAGACAACCTTTAGGAGTTGAAAGGTACAAGCAATTAGATTTCATGGTATCCTTAGTTTTCCAAATGAAATTCAAATGAAATAAGAGGAAAGATACCAAGGTTCCAAGATGTAGCTTGAATGATCATTTAAGACACTTCATTAATATTATAGATGAGTTTGAGATTGAGGATGATGTGATGGTGAAGTTGTTTATGTATTCCTTGGAGGAAATTGAAAAAGAGTGGTATAGGAGCCTTCCGAACAATAGCATTGATACATGGGAAGAGTTAATGAGATTTTTTTAACTACACTATAGGGATAAGATAGATCCCAAATTTTATATTCACGAACTCACTACCATCAATAAAGGTATAAATGAAACGACGGTTGAATTCAACAACAAGTCTATCATGGTAATGAGGGGAGTAACACTAAACCTCAAACCTACATGTTCCTTGTTCTATATTGTGGTGGTTTTAATTTTAAAATTGGATATTACTGAAGGGACAAAAATCCACAAAGTTTGAGAGAGGCCTATGCTACAACCAAAAATATGAAATAAACATGAGAGAATTTGAGAAGCGCATCAAAAGACTTGATGTCAAGATCCAAAATTTTGGATAAAAGGATCACACATAAGCCTCTCAATGTTTAAGAGAATTTGGACAAACTAATGGGTGAGGCTAAGAATCTACCTTATAAGGTAATAAGGAATTGAAAAGGGTTGTCACCTATAAATACCACACCAAATTTCAATAAGGGATAGTAGTTGTACATATCATACAATACTCATTAGTCCAAAATACCACAACAATATGGTAAAAAATGGTTCCTAGGCAAAGGGATTTTAAGCAATGCAACAAAGTAACTCTATTTCCCTTTGCAAAGGGATAATATGAAATTTCAAGTCAAACACCATGGCGTGATAGATAATACCTTCCTCATGACCCCATTAATTATGTTGTTGCCATACCATCCAAAAAAGGGGAGGAATCCCTTAATAAATAGGGATATGTTGATTATTATAATGAATAAATTGATCAACTTGATACAATTGGATATGAATCCATGGAGGAAGAAGTTGAATATCCTAATTATGATGTAGTTGATCAAGTGTTTCATTATGACCATGGTACAAGTTCAAAGTAACATAAATTACCTACTCATGATTATGAGCACCTAAAGGAACTCATGAGAAAAAATACAAAGGGACTAAACCATCATATGAAGATAAAATGGTCCTTATTGATATTATATCCATACATACTAATAGGTACAAACATTTATCTCTTCATTAGACCCAAATCACCATTCCTCTCAATCATTCATCACTCTTGTACACCCTTAATCATGCTTAATGTAACAATACTATTTAATAATTCTATGCAATTTTAGTTCAATATTGTTGTATGCATACTCATTAATTTTCCTATGATTTTGTTTATCTTAATGCCATTGATTATGTGTCAAAAGATGAATTCTGCAAAAAAATGGTGTACTAGGAAGAGAAGAATTATGGAGCCACCGCTTCTATAGATCTCTAGAATCTCTATAACATCTCCAAAATTATTATGGATTGGATCACTACAAAACAAAAATTTGGAAACTTATGCCTCTCATTTTCTCAAGTTATGGATGCCACCAAGTTGCTAATCTCCAAAATTTAATTTTCTTGTTTACAATAGTTATTTCAAAAATAGTTGAACTTATTTTCAATAAATGAAACTTAGACTTCTATTAATGTGATCTATGTAACCAAATTTTAAAATCTTTAGGGAATGTCACAATGATGCCTTAAATCTAGAAAATAGGTGATATTATAAATGTATCTTTGTAATAGTTAGTACAAATAATTTTAGTATTTTGTGATATCTAACTTTCTCTATAAAATAAATAATAGAAGAGCCTATTAAATGAATATTTGATGATTGTTGAGAGTATGATTGCATGCTATGGATGACTCTGTGAATTGATAAACTCAAAGCCTCTATTGATATGGCCTCTCAACTGAGTATTTGGATGTACAAGTAGAGACAAGTATTTTAAGTTAATGATTAACTTATGTTTGCATAATTCATATTATCGTAAACCTGTAGGTAAAATTTGTGTAATTTGATAGATGAATTTGTGTTTATATAAAAGACTATTAAAATTATAAATGTAGAATAGATTGTTGAAAATCATTTTCTTTAAAACATAGAATATACTGAAATATTTCATTTTATGTTGAAATTCTTATTTTAGAAAAACAAGCAAAAAGATAGAATTTCATCTGTTATTATCAACATTCAACAGTTTAGGAAATATTTTTTATTTAATAGCTTAGGATTTTTTTGTTTCAACAAAGATTTAGATAACCTTCCTAATTTTTATAGATTGTGTTTCCTTATTTTGTAGAATGCTTTTTCCTTTTATTATAGACTCTTGCAACTGCAAATACTTCTTAGTTAACCTTCCTATTAACACAATTACTTCCCATAGGATTAGATATGTGAAATCCATTTGCAAAAATCCTTAGAAAAAACCCTACTTGAAATGATAATTGATTGAAGTAAAAGGCTTGACAATAACTCATCACTTTTTGGTGTCGTTGTTGGGGATGCTTTGTGTTCTTACACTAGGTATTATTGGGAGTACAAAAAATTCCCTTTTGGTTTGATTCTATTTTCTACAAAAATAAACACAAAAATATACAACAAAAAAAATTCTTCTTTTTCTACAAAGTTAAAAAAAGAGGACCCCACAAAATATTTGTTGTCAAACCCCCCTCCCCCAACTCAAACATCTAAAAATGAAGAAATCAACCAAGAAGAAAGAGTCTTAGCAGTAGAAACTTGTGAACAACCAATCCTGCAAGATTCTCCTGAGACCCCAAACCAAACCTTTGAGGAAATTCTTGAAAGCAATTCAATCAACACCATGAATGAAGTAGGAGTAAATAATCATAATGAAAGGGAACCAAGGAGGGTTGAACGAATATTTACCTATCTAATCAAGCATAATGTAGATGAATATGTACCCATGAAGAATGCCTCCCTTTCTAACCTTCCTACCTTAGGAGATTTATCATTAGAGGACCTAGACCAACTATTTTTAAATTCAAGGTCCTCTACCAAACTTATGACTATACAATTGATAACCAGAAGTTGAAACAATTTAAACCTTATACTTTAAAATATTTAGTAATGAGATGGTTTATGGGATTAACTATTGGATCAATTGGCACATTAAAAGAAATGTAAACAATATTCTTAGATAAATACCAAGACTATTGTAGGGTCAATGATAGAAAATAATTATTTTTCCTTAAGAAAAGAGAGGAGGAAAGCCCGAAGGACTATTTAGATAGATTTATTTTTATGTTGAAATGTTGTGGTTGTGAAAACATTATGCCTACTAGGGTAGTCAAAACCATTTTTCTAAAAGGACTGGTAGAAGACTCAAGATCCACCCTTGATTTGATGAGAAAAGGGGATGTAGCTAAGCTCAAACTTGATGAAATATTTACACATTGCATAAATTATTCTAGGACCAAAGGAGGAATCAAGAAATCTAGTTCGATAAGAGGAAAAAATGAGATAGGTTAGCCAAGAAAAGGAATTTCAAACCTATATATTGTTATCCTTGTTTAACTGAGCACTACTCTTGATGGAATTAAGCCAAAAATAGAAATACAAACACACTTTGCATATATTATCCTAGATGTAGGAATAAACACATTATGAGAGAATGTCCCCTAAACAAAAAAGGTATGTGTCAACTCTACGATAAATACTATAAGAATGATCAATGCAAATTGTTCAAACAATTAAAAAGTCAAAGAAAAATTCCACTCCAGTTTAATAAGAGGTTAACTATATGGGACAATGATTTGAAAATAATTTTTTCTTAGGTCAAAATACAAATACTTATTTGTGCTCTCCACCTACATGGAATATTAACCATTGGAATACATCGCGATGACAATATACAACAATAAAAAACTAGGGACAATACTCTTGAGGACCTCCAAAATGGGTAATCAACAATGGTCAATTCCATAGTGAGCTAATCCTCCACAACAACCATGCTTTTCCCATAATCCTATGCCACAATGGAACCCTCCATAAAATCAACAACTTGACCAAGCAACACAACCTCCATTACTAGCCCAACCCATTGCTAGCCCTAAAAATAATAGATAAAATACACAAGTTTATTCTAATGAATAATAAAACATGGTAGGGATTAATATGATATATTGTGGGGTTGTGAAACTAAGGTGGGGTAAAATTTTGCACCAACCAACCATACTTGATATAATGGGTATAGAGCATGAACTAACTACAAAAGGTAAGACTAATAAGGGTAAAAAATGATGATAAGCAATCAACTACAAAACCATAGAATATGCCCATTAAAGAAAATACTTTTGAAGTAATTATGGATCCACCACTAGAAGCTCCCATTAATAAAATTTTGGACTCACCCTCTGAAATTATACATCCTAAAAAAACCTTCATAGTGCTCCCAAAAACACTTGTTGGTAATACTCTAAAAAATTCAAATCAAAACATTGAGAAGCTCCATTCCAAATCCTTTAAAAAAGGACACTCCAAAATAGGGAATGAATACTCTTTTAAGAAAGCTCCTTTTTCAGAGAGACTCAAAAATCCTAATCTCACTCATCCTTTGAAAAATGCTATTTTTTAATGAAACTCACTTGTTGTAGGAAATCAAAAAAGTTGAATATAGAAGTCCCATATTGCAAGAAATCAAAGAGATTCCCTAAGATTAATAAATTAGTGAAGCAAATATGCATAAAAAAAACCTAGAAGAAAAAGGAAGATTAATACAATAAAAAAAAATGGATATTTGGTTGATCTTCTCTCAATAAAATACTTACTACCTAAGTATGGTGATTTTGGGTGCTCCATGATTATAGTATCTATTGGCCAAATCTAAATTTCTAATGCCCTTCTAGATTTAGGGACTTCCATAAATGTTATGACAATGGACGTAATGTAGATGCTATAATTAAAAAACCTTCAACCTACAAGCATTATTTTAAAAATGATAGATCAATCCATTGCCATTCCAAAAGGAATATTAGAAAATATTCCAGTCATGGTAGAAACTTGGGAATGCCTAGTGAATTTTTAGGTTATTTAGTTAAGAACTTTGAAAGAAAGTTTCCCCTTGATCTTGGGAAGAACTTGGTTAGCCCCAATAGATACTTTGATAGATTATAGGTAAGGAGGAATGACCATTTCCAATGGTCTAACTAGTAAATTCTTATCTTTGTATCTTCCTACTCAACCAACCATAAATAAGAAAATTTGGGTAGATGAATCAATGGATGCTAACAAACGGGGAAATTTAGCACAATTAGCCATGGTGACGATCAAACAACATTGTGATAAAATAGAAGACAATGTGGAACTAATAAATTCTCCATACATGGTTGATGAACAAGATATAGAAATAAACTATACATTGCAAGAACACATGCACACAAGTATTATGGAATTTACCCATATTGATAAGGGAAATTTCCTTTATGTATTCCATTATCCTCTTAAAAAAGTAATTCCAAAAGGAGAATTTTTTTTCAAAGAAATTACTACCTTTCACATGATGCAACCTCATCATTTATTATTGAACACATTGATGAGTGAAACCTATATGATTACTTCTAGTCATCCAAAAACCAAATAGATCATAATACTATCATGCAAAACTTTGAATATCAATAGCTAGCTTACAAAACAACAAGAACTACAACTATTTAATATATTGATAAATTGATCTAAAGAATTTTACTAGGACTATAAGAATATGAGAGGAATACATCCAAGGATTTGTACACATCACATTTACATTGAGCCAATTAGACCTATTTGACAACCTCAATGAAGACTTAACCCTTCATTCAAAGAGATAGTCAAGATGGAGATTCAAAAATTGCTTCAAATAGGATTTATTTATCCAATCTCTAATATCCAATAGAATTCTCCTTTATTGGTCATCCCAAAAGGGGAAGAAAATGGAGACTCTATGTAGATTATAGAGATTATTTTTCATTGTTATTTATTGACCAAGTATTCGATAACTTGGTTGGGAAGACCTAATTATTATTCTTGGTGTTGCAAGGTGTGTGCCATTGGTCTCCTTGTTTTGTGCAATGCAACACTCAATTTTGTGACATGGCTTAACCACCTCCCATGGACTCATTAACTTGGTGGTTGTATCAGGCATTAATATGTCAATCTTTTGGTGCAACGACAACTGTCTTTGCAACAATTGGTATCAGAGCCTAGGTCATGGTTTCGAACCCCTCACTTGCACTAGGGGGAATTGTTGCAAGGTGTGTGCCCTTGGTCTCCTTGTATTGTACAACACAACGCTCAGGTTCATGACATGGGTTAACCGCCTCATGGGGATTCATTAACTCTGGTTGTTGTATCGGGCATTAATAGGTTGATCTTTTGGTGCAACAAAAATTGTCTTTGCAACACTTAGATGGATTTAGTGGGTATAACTAGATACAGGTTTCTCTAAAAGATCAGGACAAGACCACCTTTGCCTATCCATGGGGAAATTTTGTATACAAGGTTCTTTCATCTAGTCTACACAATGCCCTTGCAATATTTCAGTGGGAAGTGTTGGCTATTTTTGTTGAATTGGTGAATGATTATGTAGTACTTTGCATGGAATATTTCTCAGTACATGGTACTACATTTGAAAATGCACTACATAACTTGGATATGGTATTTCAACCATCACTCATTCATGAAAAATTTCTTATCACAACTCAATAAGGAATTATATTGGGACACCACATCTCACCTAAAGGAATTAAAGTGGATCCTAAAAAGAATGAGGTGATTCAAAGGCTAGAACCCCCCAAAACTCAAATTGATGTACGTGGTTTTCTTGGACATGCTGGATAACAACACCTATGTTTTCCTTCAAAAAGGTGTTGATTTCTCTTGGACTCTAAAATGTTAGGCTTATTTTGAAACCATTAAAGAAAAACTAACTGCCCCAATATTGTGTGGACCCAAATTGACATTGACCCAATATTATGTAGTTGTGTAGTTCTTAGACAATAATACGAAAATAAAGGTAAGTATGCTATTTATTTTATTATAAAAAACCTAACTCCAACAAAAAGAAACTACACAACTACAAAAAAGAGTTTTTAGTTGTGCATGGCCTCAATAAATTTTGAAACTATATCACAGGCTATAAAGTGATTGTTTATACAGACCATTCAACTATCAAATATTTAATGAATAGACATGGTGTAAGTGGATGAATAATCAAATGAATACTATTCCTCTAGGAATTTAACATGACCATAATAGACAAACCTGGAAAATATAACATTGTAGCATATTTTTATCTATAATACATTATGAACAAGAGGGAGTTGAACCAGTGCAAGATGAGTTTCCAAATGAACAATTATTTTTTTATATCTAAATATACTCCTTGGTTCATTGACATAGCAGATTATTTGGTCATTGCAAAATTCCCTCTAGACTTTTCTATAAAATAAAGAAAGAGACTAGTTAGGGAGAGTAGAAATTTTTAATGGCTTAATGGATTCCAATTTAAATGTTGTCTTGACATGATTTTATGTAGATTTGTGAGAGTGAATGAGACTTAAAACATCATGAAGGTTTGTCATGATGACCCCTTTAGAGGACACTATTTAATCAAAATAACTTCCCACAAAATCATAGTGTTGGATACTACTGGCTTGTGATGCATAAATATGTAAAGAGGTATGTCCAACAATGTGATGAATGCCAAAGGATGGGGAGATCACTACCACTAGGATAAATTTCCCTACAACCTCAGATGATCCTAAAACCATTTGAAATATGGGGATTAGATTTTATAGGTCTTATTGATCCACCATACCATGGAAGGAATACATTATTGTATGCATATATTACCTCACTAAATGGGTGGAAGTTTAAGAATTCAAAGCAACAATGGAAGAACAAGTGGAAAATTTCCTTTATAACAAAGATATTCCTAAAATTTGAAGCACCGAGATCCATTGTGACAAACCAAGGCCCCCAATTTGTGTCAAAAGTACTTTTCTCTTTCACCACCTATTTCCAAGCAAGCCATACAAAATCAATGCCATAGTACCCTCAAGAAAATGGTAAAGTGGAAGTGACCAATCAAGAATTAGAAAATATTCTTACCAATTTCCATTTCCTCTAGTAGAAAATATTGGTCCAAGAAATTGCATGAAGTTGTATACACATATAATACTACCTAGAAATCAACTAATGGTTTCCCCCCTTTATGAATTTATCTTTGGAAAGAAACCTATTCTCCCAATAGAATTTGAACTAAAAACACTAAAAATAGCCATGGAAGTGGGTTTGAATTTAAGTAAAGCTCAAGTAGAACAAATGTTGCAATTGAATGAACTGGATGGGCTATGACTAGAAGTCATACAACAAACATAATTGGTTCAACAATAAAGAAAAATGTGGCATGAATTTCACATCCAAGAAAATAAATTTCACAAAGGAATTTTCTCAAAAAATATGCCTCAAAAATTATGCTCCAGAGGCCCCCTTATGACTCTTCAATAATTCTCTGGAACCTAACCCATGTCACTCCAAAATTATCTCCATTAATGCTCCATAATATTACTTTCATTATTCCCTAGTAATAAATTCATAAGGAAGTTTGAATCAAAGTGCAAATATTTCTACATTAAACATGTGTCAGAAACACTAAAATGACATGATTGGAGTTCAAATTCTTGAATAATAAATGGCCTCATTCACATTAATTATAAATGAATGAGAGGAGCCAATACCGTACACTTAATCTTGATAGACAAATTTGATCTCTTATAGGAAACTGACAAGTATGTACATTAATATTAATTAAGGTTGTAATGATTATTAAATGTTCTTGTAATTAAGCATGTTTTTATCACCGCCATAATAACCACTTGGGATAAATTATGTCACCTTTCCCCCATTCTATCTGATGAGAGTGGTATAGTAAAATCTCATGACCATTGTCATTATTTCATTAATTAAAACCAAGTACTCACTTTATTTACTACATTTTAGTTTAATCTTTATTCCCAAGATTCCCTTAAAAAATTGTGTTTGTAATCACCAAGATTGTGCAAAATTATTGTTGCATTTAGTCTCATCAGAGTCCTCCATCAAAATATTGAAGGCTATAACCAAGAGCTAGTTGAGTAGTTCATCTAAAACGTTTTGAAATACTGTACAACAATTTCAAGACATAAAATTAAGGTAAGAATTGAAATCATTTCTCAAGTTTTCAAAATTAATGATGAGGGAATTAACTTATATGGAGATAGTTAACATATCAAGACATATTTAATTTTGTTAAATAAGGGGAAAATTTTCTATAGTTGATAACTAATAAAAAAGGTGATAAAAAGGGGATTGTTAGAGATACCACCCTGAAACCTTGGAAATCAATAGTCATATGTGTGATAAAATATTTCACCTATGAAGGACAATTTGGGGTGGTGGTAGGTCCAACATTCAAAATATTGACCCACCTTCGACATGGCATGAGAAATTCAACATTAAAAGTTAATTTACCTCTCTACTTATTTGAGTCATTAAAGGTCATGATAGATAGATACAATAAAGGTACATGACCTCTAAAACACCATGGTCTAATAACACTACTATGTAAACATCAAGTGTTAAAAAACCATAAAATAGATAAGAAGTGGATCAGATTGGTGCAAACATTCGAAAATAGGTCCTACAAATTTAAAATTGGGGAAGCCTTTAAGGTAGCTTCTAAAGAAAATCCTCAAAATTTAGACCAAAAAATTGTTGAAATTCAACATTCTCCAAAAAAACCTGAGATCTGTGAAACACACGAGTAGCCAACCCTAAAAAATAAATCCAATGTTAATCAACTCAATAGAGCCCTAATCCTCAAAAATAGGTAGAAATAGTATCTTTAGGGGATGAGAAAGAAAATTAAAATCCCAAGAATAAAAGAAATAAAAACAAGAAAGATTTGGGAAACCCTCCCCCTCTATAGAGGAGCAAGAACCAAACATCTAAACCTGAGAAACATGCAAGACTGATAAACCTTGAAAATGAAACCCTAGCTGAGATCCTAGACATAAGTCTTTCAAGGGAGTAGAACTCCCTTTTTTATTAGATGATCATACAACAAAATCACCCCATTTTTTTGGAAACTATAATGTTTGAAGAAGTGCAAAAGTAACTCTCCCCTCAATGTAGCCTGACAAAAGGAAAAGCCCCAATGATGACTTCTTTAAAAGAGGTGAGAATTTTGAGGGATTTACCTAATTTGATTTACAAATATTTAGGGAAAAATAGACAATTGCAAAGCAAATAAAAATGGAAGAATTGAAAAATTGTGTTTGTAATCACCAAGATTGTGCAAAATTATTATTGTGTTCAATCTCATTAGAGCCCTCCATCAAAATATTGAAGGTTATAACCAAGAGCTAGTTGAGTAGTTCATCCAATTTTTTTTGAAATACTATACAATAATTTTAGGACATAAATTTAAGGTAAGCATTGAAATCATTTCTCAAGTTTTCAAAATTAATGATGAAGGAATTAACTTATATGGAGACAAATATTTAACATATCAAGACACATTTAATTCTATTACAAAAGGGGAAATTTTTTCATAGTTGATAACTAATAAAAAAAGGTGATAACAAGGGGATTGTTAGAGATACCATCCTGAAACCTTGGAAATCAACAGTCATATGGGTGATGAAATATTTCACCTATGAAGGACAATTTGGGGTGGTGGTAGGTCCAATATTCAAAATGTTAACCCACCTTCTACATAGCATGATAAATTCAACATTAAAAGTTAATTTACCTCTCTAATTATTTGAGTCATTAACGGTCATGGTAGACATATATAAGAAAGGTACATGACCTCTAAAACACCATGGTTTAATAACACTACTATGTAAGCATCAAGTATTAAAAATCCATAAAATAGATAAGAAGTGGATCAAATTTGTGCAAACATTAGAAAATAGGTCCTAAACATTCAAAATTGGTGAAGCCTCTGAGGTAGCTTTTGAATGAAATCCTCAAAATTTAGACCAACAAATTACCAAAATTCAATATTCTCCAAACAAACCCGAGAGCCATGAAGCACATAAGTATCCAACCCTAAAAAGAAATCCAAGGTCAATCACCTCAAGAGAGCCCTAATCCTCAAAAGTAGGTAGAAATAATATCTTTAGGGGATGGGAAAGAAAACTTAAATCCCAAGAATAAAAGAAATAAAAAGGAAAGTGTTGGGCAACCCTCCCCCCTCTCTAGAGGAGTAGGCACCAAACATCCAAACCTAAGAAACATGCAAGGCCAATAAACCCTAAAAATAAAACCCTAATTGAGACCCTAAACATAAGTCTTCCAAGGGAGCAGAACTCCCTTTTTGATGAGATTATAATATAATAAAATGACCCCATTTTAGGAAACTATAATGTTTGAAGAAGTGCAAAAAGAACTCTCCCCTCAATGTAGCCCGACAAAAGGAAAAGCCCCAATTATGAATTATTTAAAAGAGGTGAGAATTTTGAGGGAAACCCAATTTGATAAACAAATATTTAGGGTAAAATAGACTATTGCAAAGCAAAGAAAAAATGGAAGAGTTGAAAAAATGTTAGAATAAGAAGACAAACAACAAAAGTGGAAGAATGAAAGATTTACCAAATTAGAGACAAAAAAAGAACAATAAATTATGTAACTAAAAGAGGAGCTAGAGCTACCTCAGAAAATATCAAATGCCAATCCTAAAAAGGAGGGAATCAAAGTAATAACTTTGAGGAAGGAGAATGTTAAGTTACAAGAAGAGATTTAAAACTTAAAAGAGAATTGTAAATAGCTAGAGGAGGCCAAAAATAAGGCTTGTAAAATAGAAGATATTGCTCACATTAAGACAACCCTCAAAAGTGTATAGTATGTTTGTAAATGAGTAGTTATTAATATAAAAACCATTGATAATTTCATGTAACTTATTGCATGATCCAAATGACAAGAAGTTTCTAGAGGCTTTAAAAAAATTTGCACTTGAACAATAAAATTTCTTGTGTGAATTTTTCACACCTGATCTTTTGGTTGAAAAGTATACAAACTTATCCATCAATCTCTTAGTTGGAGAAGTGCAGTTAAAGTCATTTATCTCAACCATGAGGAGCCAAGTGGCTTAGCAATAAATGACAAAAGAGTATTAGAAATAATAAGCAACTAGTAATTTTTTAATGAGGCATGATTTTAGAAAGCCACAAGATTTCAAAGAAAATTTTCAATGGATGTTGAAGTACCCTATAAGGGAAAAAAAATATACTCAAAGATTAAAATTATATTATGAAGCCTTAACCAATGGAATTCCTCAACTGCCAAAACAAGCCTTTATAGCATGTGAAGAGAGGTACAAGACCCTACCAATACAACTTCAAAAGAGGGAACCCATATCCCTTGAAAATCTCATACGGTCTTTCAAAAGAGTAAAAGAAATTACAAAAGTTCTAAACATGTATAGAGAAAACTAGATAGGAATGAAATATCAACCACCTCTCATCCCACAACCAACAACCCCACTAAATGTTAGAGGTCCACAATATGAAATAGAATTTGATAAGTGGAAGATTAAAATAGAAATTTCTAGGGGCTATATAATCAATCCACAAGAGATGGACCCAAGAACACATTTAGTTTGTCACAAATAATCTATTTGAAGAGTCGTGCAATAGGATAGAGGAAAATATAGCACATCAACAAGAAATATAAGAAGTGGGAGGACTTTCTTAACCTTAGGTCTAGGGGAGTGATAGATACAAACATTTATCTCTTCATTAGAACAAAATTACCTTTTAACTATTCATCACTCTCATACACCCTTAATCATGCTTAATGTAATGAGAATATTTAATACCTTTATGCAATTTTAGTTCAATATTGATGTATATACTCATTACTTTTCTTGTGGTTTTGATGATCTTAATGCCACTGATTATGTGTCAAAAGACGAAGTCTACAAAAATAGGATGTGCCAAGAAGAGAACAATTCTAGATCTACCATTTTTATAAAACTCTAGAATCTCTGGAGCATCTCTAGAATTATCGTGGACTGGATCTCTAGAAAATAGATTTTGGAAGCTTAGGCTTCTCGTTTTTTCAAGTTGTAGATACCACCAAACTACTAATATTCAAAATATAACTTTCTTGTTTACAATAGTTATTTCAAAAATAGTTGAATTGATTTTCAATTAATGTAACTCAAACTTCTATTAATGTAATTGTTAGAATTGTGAAAACATGATCCACAAGATCCAAAATGAACAAAGACACCTTCCACGCAAGAGATTTGCAAATAAAGATATGCAATATTCCTCAACAATAAAAGGCTACAAAATACAAGAGTTCAAGAGAAGAGAAAATCTCAAGAGCAAAAGTATTACAAGGCATAATAAGGTATGATAAAATAATGAGGATTGAGTGTTATATAGGAGCAGCCCTAAATGGGAAAGGGATTAGATCATGACAAGTTTCAACATATCACACAATGAGACAAAATGATCTAATAATAGCTCTCTAGTTAATATAGTAAATCACTCCTAAGTTTAGCTTAAGTGCGTGAGAATAAATTAGACTAATAATTAACTAAAGATTAATTAATTATTAGCAAATGTATGATTACTCTAACACCCCCTTAAGATGAACTTAGGGAGTAGCTAAAAACCCTAAAAAAGAGAATGCATGATGGGTCCCGATAAACAAGGCCTGGTGAGGTACCCATGTATAAAAAAAAGATCTCTCAAAACTGTAGAAATGGAGAAAACTACATGGGAAAACTCTTCTCCAAAAGAGAGGCAAATGAAAGACTAAAAAGGCCTCCAAATCAAGGTGAAGAACTAAGAAGCCTCCAACCAAAACAATATCCCAAAAAAGAGAGGAACATGTAGAACATCACTAAAGCACAAAAAAGTTGTAGACAACTATCGAAAGATGACTGATATGGTGCTGAAATGAAGAACCTCCTCTAAAAAAAATGATGATTAGGATCAAGATAACAAGAATCTGCATGAGTGCCCCCAATGACACTACTCAAATCATATGGAAAACAAAGGAAAACATCTTGAATTTGAAGATACAAATATCAGGATCAAGAAGACAATAATCTGCATGAGTGCCCCTAATGAAACTACTCAAATTAGATGACAAACAAAGGCAAACATTTGAAAGTCAAACATACAAACAGTACATGAATCTGCATGAGTGACCCCAATGACACTACCCAACATGCAAGATGCAAGTTGAAAATACAGGTGCCAATAGTCTGAAGAACATTGGTCAAGAGAGACAATAATTTGCATGAGTGTCCCCAATGACACTACTTGAGTTAGATGGAAAATAGAGGCAAACATCTAGAACTCGAAGATACACACGACACATGAATATGCATGAGTGACCCTAATGACACTACTCAACATGCAAGATGCATGTTGAAAATTTAGGTAGCAATAGTCTGATCAAATGAAAATGGAAGGATTCCTCCAAAAATAGGAATCGAAGAATGTCCATATGGTAAATTCTCCATCTCACCGAAATACATGGGTAACATCTATTGATGTACGCTGCATCTGCCTAGTACATAGGAACAAGAACTAGATACATAGATCACTCCAAACATGAAACCAATGAAGCATTAGCACCAATAGTAGAAACCCCCCGTAATGCTAAAAAGGGAGAGCCAAGATAGGTACACTAAAACTGTGTGAAACCAAGAAGTGCATGTAGGAGAAACAACCTGCAAATAAAAGGGTGTGCAAACTAAGGCACACACATGAGGCAAGAATCACTAGGATTCACTACTATCATGGAAGGGACACTAACTTGACAAAGGTGTGATGGAAAACCAAATTACAAACATCACCCTCCCATGACACTTTATATCATAGTGTGAGTACAAAAGACACAATAGGATGTGCGAAATCTCCAAAAACTATGCACTAGAATGACACTTTACCTCAGTGTGTCTACAAAAGAGAATGCGTATGAAAAAGATGTCCACAATGCCCAAATATAATAGAAAAATGGAAATACATGTAGAATAGCTAAAAATGAGTCATCCTATGCAAACAAAAAGTTTTTAAGAGCTAAGACGTCCAAGTAATTCATCGGAATGTGAAAACACAAAAAACTGAATAAAATGTACTTGGAAAGAAATATAGAAAAAGTGCATGGATGGCTGTGAAGAACTCTGAAAGACCATCCTAGCATCGCTAGAATCATGAAAAACAAAGAAACAGGTCAAAACATATGAGCTTGGGACTAAAAATAACACCTTTGACTTCAACAAGTTGTAGAATGCACCAACAACAAAAAATGGTGATGAGATCCACACCACTGGGAAGTTGATGGAACCAACTTTCCAATGATAATTGCTTGCCAAAATCCAATATCGTACACCCAAGTTATAGCCAAAAGAAAAAAATAGCTCTTTTAGGGCACAAAGAGGGTCTTGTGGGCCTGCCTATTGACCATACTACTGACGTCAACAAAATATTCTATGAATATTCCCTTATGCCGGAAAAAATATAGATCCTAAGAAAAAAATTGCCAGAATATTCTGCAACCCACCTAGAATATGTCAAAAAGATCTCATTTTGCTTGAAAAGATCTCATTTTGCTTGAAAATCACACCATGCCGAAAAAATGGAGTCGTCAGAAAGAAATTAAAAAGCTACTAGAAATGTTTGAAATGTCGCCAAGGGGTAAAAACCAGTTGTTGGGCAGTTGTGTGATGAGATTTGATACCATGATAGAATTATGAAAAACATGAGCCACAGGATCAAACAATGAACAAAAACACCTTCCATGCAAGAGATTTGCAAACAATAATATGTAATATTCCTCAACAAGAAAAAACTACATAATTAACCTCAAGAATCTTCAAGGAAAACAAGAGTCCTCAAAGGTTTCCAAGGTATGATAATACAATGAGGATCGAGTGCTATATAGGAGCAACCCTAAATGGGAAAGGATCATGACAAGTGTCAACATCTCATGCGATGAGATAAAATGATCTAATAATAGCTCTCTAGTTAACATAGTAAATCACTCCCAAGTTTAGCTTAAGTGCATGAGAATAAATTAGACTAATAATTAATTAAAGATTAATGAATTATTATCTAATGCATGATTACTCTAACAATAATCCATGTAATTGAATTTTAAAAGTATTAGGGCTTGTCACCATGATACCCTAAATCTAGGAAATAGGTTATAATAAATGTATCTTCATAATAGTTAGCACAAACAGTTCTAGCATTTTGAGATATCTAATTTTGTCAACAGAATAAATAATAGAACATGTTGAATGGTCCTATCTAGTGATTGTTGAGAGTGTGATTGCATTTTATGGATGATTCTATGAACTGAGAAACTCAAAGCCTCTCTCAAGTTGGCCACTCAACTAAGGATTTGAGCATACAAGTAGAGATAAGCATTTTAAGTCTATGATTAATTTATGTTTATGTATAATTCATGTTATGTATCTGTTGTATTTGTATGTGGATTTGTGTCTAGGTAAAAGATTTTCAAAATTGTAGCTCTAGAATGGATTGATGAAAATCCTTTCCTTTAAAATAAAAAAAATTATTGAACTCTTTCATTTTACGTTGAAATTATTTTTCAAAAAAACAAGCAAAAGAATAGAAGTCCAACTTTCATTATTAGCATTCAATAGTTTAGGAAATAGTTTTTATTCAATAGCTTAGGAAATTTCATTTTGTTTTAGCAAAGATTTAGTTAACTTTCCTTAATTTTGTGGATTAAATTTCCTAATTCTATAGAACACCTTTCGTATATTTTTATAGACTCTTGCAACTACAAATACTTCTTAGTTAACCTTCCTCTTGACACAATTACTTCCCATAGGATTAGATATCTGAAAAAATACTTTTGCAGGTAGCCTTGGACACCACCCTAGTCGAAACGATAATTGATTAAAGTACGAGACTAGATGATAGCTCATCACATACTCAAAATGAATATCAATTGGGGAAAAACAAGTCCCTCCAAGAGGTAAATCTAGTATTTTTGCACATAAGAGGATTAAACAAAAAGTGGAAAGAGAGCAAAACAGGGTAGGAGATGAAGCATAGAACAACAATCCTAAAAAAATAATGGTAGATAAAAGGAAGGATCCAATTCAATAACATATAGCTAAGAACATATATTCCCCAAAGGATAGTGAATGTGGTGTACCTTTGAATGCAAAATATGGTCCAGGAGGTGGAAATATAATTAAAAAAATGCAATGAGCTTCGTCCCAACCATTGAGAGGAGGAGGTGAAGATAAAGGAAAGAATAAAGAGACAAGATGTAAGGATCTCACTTTTCATGGTCTAGTAATGCCTCATATTCCTAATAATAATATACGACTTATTAATTTAGTAATTAAATAAAGAATGATAAATAAGAAATTCCAACAATTTATATACTAAATATGCATTCTTAGATGACTATTTCATGTACTAGCCTCTTTACAAGCGAAGGCATGTCTTAATAAGTGTTTCAAACAAGAAAATAGAGCCTCTATAATTGTAGATTTCAAGCCACCACAAAGTTATATTTTTGAAATCCTAAGTGAAGATACAAGATTCTTTTAATAAATCAAAAAATACAATAAAATTGTGTCTTTAAAAGATAAAAAGATAATGGGATAACTACTAAAAAGTATTTATAATATGATAATTTTTATTCTATTTTATTGTTTTAAATTTTAAATTTATAAATAATATACTTAATTTCACATAAAAATAGAACCTCTATTAAATTTTTATTTTTGCTTAAATTATTTGTCATCATCTATACCAATCTTTCCATCATAATTATTATCTTTTAAATATTAAATTCAGATATCTCTAAATTTGGATATCTTACTTTTTAAATATTAAATTCGGATATCTCTCGACACATTTTATATAAAAAAATTATCTCCCATTTTATAAAGATTTTTAAAATATATATGCTAGTAATACAATGTAATTGTTAAAGTTGATAAAGAAAATATATAGAAATTAAATACACTAATATTACTAATATTATAAACAAATATTATTTGATATTTGATTTTTCCAAAATAATGAATACAGTGAACTACACGGTATATAAAATCATCTCCCATTAACTAGTAAGGCAACTTGCATATGAATAATATTCTCACTTAACTTATTTCAAATAATAACAAAGTTTATTTATCAACTAACCTATATACTATGTAATGTAATATAAAATTTCAACAATAACACTTAGATAATAACACCTTAATGAAATTTGCATATTAATGATAAAAACAACACTACATTTAAACTATTGCACTATATCAATACTGATTCCAACAATATTATATTGCTTTTATAACTAGCACTTGCACCAAAAGGGGGTGCAAGGGTTACGTTGATAGAAAATTATATAAGTTAATATATTAGATAGTACAATTTTATATAAGCATAGAAGATACATTAACTTAATTTACAATATCTTAAGTATAGAATAGTGTTTTTTGTGTATTGAATTTTGAAATACAATCTTTACTTTAGGTTGATGATTTGTTTTCAAGCTATCATTTATCTCTATGAATTTTGCTTCCTCCTTTTAGTGGTTTATTTCTTTTGGTTAACAACTTGGCAATTCTACACCAAGATTGTAATGGAGGTGCAATGGTTATGTTGGTTTTAATTTATATAGAATATCTCATAAATTTGAAAGTAGCATTGGGTCAATAAAACAACTAAGAATTTTATAAATGATCTTAGAAAAATGTTTATTGGCATGTTAATCTCAGATAATTTCTATAAAATAAAGAACTATATTTGCATAACTATTGGACAAGGGCATTCAACGGACCATAACTGTCATCTATGATTCAAAATTAAATCATTATTAAGTAATTGTTTTTTTTTTTGCTTTTATGGCTAGAGGTTTGGATTTTCCTTGCACCAAGTTCATTGATAGGGGTGGTTGATTTTCTAATAGAGTGACAAGTGTTTATCAAATCCTACATAACATTTAATTGAACATTTTTAGAACTTGTAAAGTGCACCACAAGTTCCACCTCCCTACAAAGATATAAACACAAAAATGAATCTACTGAGAAATGTTTTCTAATGGCACATTGACAACCATGAATGTGGATGTGAGAGCTTATACAAGGTACGTAATTTGTTTAGTTTCCTACCTTAAAGAAAAGTGGTCTCCAAGAATGAGAGCATAACATATGCATAGAATGAATTACTCAAATACTTTGGAAACTTTCAAGTAATTGTAAGTAATATGCTTAAATCAAATGTCATGACCTATGACAACTTCTTCCCCTGCTTGCACTAGAATGGGGGCATTAGAACAAGCTTGAATTTTTTTTGGCGAATTTTATAGTTGCAAATGACTCTGCAACAATGCATGCTTGATATGGGAGCTTAAATAAAGAATATGAAGCTACTTATTACAACACCCAAATAAATGTATTCTTGTAGAAAAATAAAATGCAATGATTGCAAATTTAGCACAAAATGGATTTGTTCAAAAGACATTAGTAGATTCCAAAGAGATATAATGAATTTGGCAGATTAAAAACAAAACATCCCCATTTCTTGTGCAAAAATGGGAGCTTTGAGATGTAATGTGATCATCCTTTAAAGAATTTTGAAAAAAAAATTGCCATAATGTTGAAGTTGTGTTCTAGTAAACATGTATAGAAAATGTCAAAATTTAGTCACAAATGTTGAAACAAGATTAGTTTTTCATCAAAGAATAATAGATATTTTCTTTTTGTTAAGTGTTCATATCTTAATATACAAAAACCTACATCAAATCTAGTCACCCCAAAATCAACAAATTCAAACCCTAGCAATTGATTAAAAAGCCACTAAAAATCCTTCATTCTACATTAAAACAACCCAACCCACAAGAAAATACATGTCATGTTCCTTTCCTTGCAATAATATGACAAAGTGTTTGAAAGAATCAAAACCCTCATAGAATCAAAAACCAAGAGGAGCAAAAAGAAGCTCTAAATGCAAGTGACTTACCTCAAAATTTTGCATAAATCATGTCATGATGTCAAAGATGTTGACAAAAAAATGGATAGAGTTTGTACAATTTTTTTACAAAGCCCTATCACAAATACGATGAACCAAAAACAATCTCCCTACAACCATTGCTTCAATCTATTAAAAGTGTTAATGAGATATAGCTTCGGTCAGATATAAATGATGATTGCTAAATAGCATCATCATCATTTATACATGATCAAAATTATTCTTATTATATTTCTAAAAAATAAGTGAAATCGAATTTGTAAGCATGCATAAATTTGATATAATGAATGATGTTAAATTCTACATTTAAATATAAATCGAAACTCATACCCACCACATATAAGGTTATGTGTGTGTTAATATACTAACCGAATGTTAGTCGGTTGTGTGTGGAACCCGCACGCTCAAAGGGACACGTCCCATGAGGAGACACGTCCTCTCATGAGATGCGTCTCTTAGAGGCGGGTTTCCAACATACTTATAGTAGTTCCCTCATTGATATGCAAACATCAAAATTTATTAATGTTTTGCAATCAACACATTCAACATAAAGAGAAGAAATTTGGAAATTGTTTTTGACTTAGAATTCTCACACAGAATTTCAGACCTTAGTGTTTCCTTAGATTTATTAGGATCCTATTTGATAAAGATTTGATTACATTTACATGGTATCAGAGCCAAGTTGTGTGAATCCAAATCAAATCTAAATATCATATTGCTCTAGAAAATTCGTATTTTCTAAAATCGAATTCACATCACATTCTTCATAATGTCAAGTGTGATCAGATTTGAAGATCGTCTTGCAAGCGCAGACAACTTCACATCATGGAAATTTAGAATCATGATGATCCTTAAAGAGAATAAACTAGACTCACTTGTAAGAGAAAATAAAAGGGAACCAGAGGCTGATCTTGAGAAAACTCAATGGATTGAAAACAATGAAAAAGCCATGAAAATCCTAGTAGATGCAGTTAGGGATCATATAGTGCCCATCCTAGCAAAACATGAAACTGCATATCATATGTTCAAATCTCTTGAGAGTACCTGTGAGATCAACAACACCAGTAGGACTCTTGCATTAAAGAGGCAAATCAACAATGCTCAAATAAACAAAGGAGAGTCAATTAATGCATACTTCATGAGGATCATTGAACTAAGGGATCAATTATCCACAATTGGATATCAGATTGATAGCCAAGAGTTAACTCTAATTGCACTAGGACGCCTACCTAACTCATGGGAGTCATTTGTTCAAGGAATAAGTGCAAGATCTAAACTCCCCACGTTTGATAGGCTAAGAACTGACTGCCTTCAAGAAGAAACAAGACTCTTCACTAAAGAAAATAAATAGAAGAACATAGATGAAGACATTCATGTACTCAACACAACGTCTAATAAAAGGAACAAGAAAAATTCTTACAAGAGAGGATCTTTTAAAAGAAAGAGAAATTCCAATGGAAAAGGATGTTCTAAGAAGAAAGACATCTCTCAAGTGCAATGCTTTAGATGTGATCAATATGGCCACTATGCAATGAAGTGCCCTGAAAGATCAAAGCAACAAGCATCTTTTGCCACAGTAGGAAAAACAAATTCAGATCATAAATCTGGGAACTTTGTGTTTTATATAGCCTTATCTAGTCAAGTATCTAACAACACCCACAACTGGGTAATTGATAGTGGTTCTTCTAGACATATCATAGGATTCAGAGAACACCTAGACACTATGACTGAAAAGTCTGATGAAGAAGTAACCATTGGGGATGATTCTGCACACCCTGTAAAAGGGGTTGGAACTTGCTCCATCAAACTGAAATCTGGTCTTTCTCTTCAACTCCCTGGAGTCTTATTTGTACCTGGAATAAAGAGGAATCTTATATCCATCTCTGCCCTTGAAGACAATGGATATAGAGTTACCTTTATGGATGGGAAAGTTCTAGCATGGCCTAAGAATTCAACTATCAAGAAAGCCCAAACCATAGGTGTAAGACAAGGGTACCTTTACAAACTATGCACTGAAGTTAAACAAGCCCTTACCCTTGACACCTTTGATTCAAATGAGATTTGGCATAGAAGATTAGGAGACCTTCACTTCCGTGCCCTACCTTCTGTGGAAAAACTTGTAACATGCTTACCTAAGTTAAAACCATCTCATGAAGGAACTTGTAAAGGTTGTGCCTTAGGAAATAATACAAAGGGATCCTTTCCCAATAGTTTGAGCAAAACCCTAAAGGTATTAGAACTGGTTCACTCAGACTTATGTGGACCCATGTTTGTACCCTCTAAAGCAGGATTTCTATACTATGTCATATTTGTAGATGACTTCTCTAGGAAAACCTGGATCTATTTCCTTAAGTGTAAAGAGTCAATAGAAATCCTCAAAAGGTTCAAAGAGTTCAAAGCCCTTACTGAAAACTTCTCCGGAAAGAAAATAAAAACCTTAAGGACAGACAATGGGAAAGAATACACCTCTAAATTTTTTAAGGAATTTTGCATGAGTGTTGGAATTAAGAGAGAGTTCACAGTTGCCTACAACCCTCAACAAAATGGGGTTGTTGAAAGAAAGAACAGAACCATTGTAGAAGCTGCTAAGGCAATGTTGCTTGACCAGAACATTGAAACTTCTTTCTGGGCAGAAGCCTCCAGGACTGCTATCTATATCCAAAATAGATGTCCTCATTCTCATCTTGATAACAAAACTCTTGAAGAAGCCTTTACTAGCATAAAACCTGACATTAGTCATTTTAGGATTTTTGGTTGTCCTGTCTATATTCATGTGCCCAAAGAGAAGAGATTCAAACTAGAACCTTCCGGAAAGAAGGGGGTATTTGTGGGTTATAGTGAAACCTCCAAAGCCTACAAGATATTCATACCCGGGCATAAACAAATTGAATTGAGCAAAGATGTCATATTTGAAGAAGACATTGCATTCAAGAGGGCAAGAAGTTCTAGTGAGATAGAAACCTATTCCCCTAGAGTATCTGAAATGGAACCTACTCCTGAGATTCAGAGGGAGCATCCTGAGGAAATGCCACATGAACTTCCCTCTACTTCAGATGAGAATACAAATGACAACGACAGAAAGAGGTCACTTAGGGCTAGAAAGATGATTAAAGAAGCCGAGGATCATGCAACACCCAAATGAACGTTTAGGGAAAGTAAAAAATCCAAGCGGTTCTCTAGCTATGTTGCTCTAATGAACAACATCATAAACTCATAACCTGTCAGTGTTACAGAAGCCTTCAGACACCAAGCATGGAAGGATGCAATGGCGGAGGAATATCAGTCCATTCTAAAGAATGATGTATGGGATATAGTGCCTAGACCGAAAGAGAAATATGTTGTCTCTTCCAAATGGCTCTTCAAAATCAAGCATGTTGTTGATGGCAGTATAGAAAAACATAAAGCACGTTTTGTGGCAAGAGGTTTTTTTCTCAAAAGGAAGGCATTGATTATGAAGAAACATTTGCACATGTCACCCGTTACACATCAGTGAGAGCAGTGTTAGCCATTGCAACAGCTAAAGGCTGGAAGATCCATCAAATGGATGTGAAAACTACCTTCCTGAATGGAACCATTGAAGAGGAAGTCTATCTGAAACAACCTAAAGGTTTTGTGATACATAAACCTGACTCACATGTATGCAGACTGAAGAAAGCCCTCTATGGACTTAAACAGGCTCCCAGTGTCTAGTATGAAAGGATGTACAACTATCTCTTGGGACTAGGATTTTCCAAGAATGATGCTGACTCCAATCTCTACTTCAAGGTAATCAAAGGTGATATGCTAATAATTATTTTATATGTTGATGACCTGTTGATAACTGTTGATAACAGGAGAAGATCACCTCATTGCTCAAGGAAAACAAGATCTAATTTCTAAATTTGACATGAAAGACTTGGGCATTCTACACTACTTCCTAGGTTTAGAAGTATGGCAGAAATCAAAGGGCATTATACTAAATCAAGGGAAGTATACTATTCATATTCTGAAGAGGTTTGGAATGTTGGATTGTAGACCGATGTCTACACCTATGGAAACCAACCTTCACAAATTAAAAGAAGCAGCATCAGAATCCAAGTGTGCAGATCCAACCCTTTACAAGCAGATGATTGGATCCTTGATGTATCTGGTTAACATCAGACTTGATATTTTCTATGCAGTGAATGTTCTCAGCCAGTTCATGTGTGAGCCAAAGGAAATTCACCTAATGGCTGTGAAACATATTTTGAGATATCTTCAAGGCACTACTGGATATGGTCTTCTTTACAAGAATTATCAACTAGATCTACATGGGTACAATGATTCAGATTGGGTTGTAAGTGTAACCGATCGGAAAAGCACATCAGGATGTTGCTTCAGTTTAGGATCGGCTTTGATCTCCTGGATTTGCAGAAAACAATCTTCAGTTGCACAGAGCTCAACAAAAGTTGAATACATTGCAACCTCTATGCGAGCAAGAGAAGCAGTTTGGCTTTGTAAATTGCTTGTGGGACTCTTTGGTGAGCCCTTGAATCCTACAATTATTCATTGTGATAATCAGAGTTGCATCAAACTCTCTGTAAATCCTATCTTCCATAATAGATCTAAGCACATTGAGATCCCCTATCATTATGTAAGAGATATGGTGGAAAGGAAAGTGATCCAGTTGGAGTATATTAGTACAAATGATCAAACTGTAGACATTCTCACCAAGCCTCTCTCCCGAATCAAGGTAGAGCACTTCAGGAAGAAACTTGGTATGGTTGAAATGTAATTTGATATTTATGTTTGAAATACAATTTTTTTATAAATTGTACTAATATACAAAGATGTTTAATGTGTAAACTCTTTTGTCATGTGTGTGACTCCATGACCTTATGGGCCTACTCCCCCTGTGTACATTATTGAAAGGTGACGATCTTTCTAATAATGAACACTTGTATTTGACATTGTAAAGTGATGACTCTACAATGATGAGTTGAACTATCATGTGACTTGATATATATGGACATGTCATGATAGTATCTCTTGGACACTTTGATGGATATCGTGGGACTTGATATCATTTGAAGATCATTGTGATCCTTAAGAGATAATCATGGTGGATATTTATATATCTGTGGATATGCCATGAATTATGGTAGAGATCATGTGACTTGATGTCAATGCACATACCATAATAAAGATGTGTTATGAAGAATGTCATGTGACTTGACAAACATTGAGAAAACATATCATATCTTTGATATCACGTGTGAAGGTGATATATCCACTTATTAAGATTTGAAATATCTTCCCTAGCTAAGAGGGAGTGTTAATGAGATATAGCTTCGGTCAGATATAAATGATGATTGCTAAATAGCATCATCATCATTTATACATGATCAAAATTATTCTTATTATATTTTTGGAAAATAAGTGAAATCGAATTTGTAAGCATGCATAAATTCGATATAATAAATGATGTTAAATTCTGCATTTAAATATAAATCGGAACTCATACCCGCCACATATAAGGTTATGTGTGTGTTAATATACTAACCGAATGTTAGTCGGTTGTGTGTGGAACCCGCACGCTCAAAGGGACACATCCCATGAGTGGGCGTGTCTCCACTTGTGGAGACACGTCCTCTCATGAGACGCGTCTCTTAGAGGCGGGTCTCCAACATACTTATAGTAGTTCCCTCATTGATATGCAAACATCAAAATTTATTAATGTTCTGCAATCAGCACATTCAACATAAAGAGAAGAAATCTGGAAATTGTTTTTGACTTAGAATTCTCACACACAGAATTTCAAACCTTAGTGTTTCCTTAGATTTATTAGGATCCTATTTGATAAAGATTTGATTACATTTACAAAAAGTAAATGAAAAGTTGATCTAAAAATATCAGGGTTTTAGGGCTAGAAAAATATACCGTGTACGATGGAAATCCAATTTGATTGAGAGATATGAAAATTAAATACGAGTTAAGATTTCTTTTCAAGCATGAAGTGAGAAATGTTTAATTGGTCGGCAACAACCACACGCAACATAAAACAATGTTTGAAAAATTAAAGTATGTAGTTTTTGGATTCAACTATGTATTAGTTATTTGGATCAACGTTTCGGATCACACTCAATGATCCATCATCTCTTTTTGCATCCTGATGATGGATCACTGAGTGTGATCCGAAACGTTGATCCAAATAACTAATACACAGTTGAATCCAAAAACTACATACTTTAATGACATAAACTGTGGAAATCTAATGTCTTTGATTGAAAAATTGTTTAACAACTACCTATTTGAAGCGTGAGACAGATTTACGACCAAAACCCCATTCATAATATATAGCTTACTAGCTAAATATATTTTCAATTAATAGTGTAATATGGATTTTTCAAATAGTTTGAAAAATTAACTTTTCATATAAAAAACATAATAAAGTCAAACCTTATAACATAACTTCAATATTTAAATTACTTTTACCCTATTTTGTGTAATTAATAATGAAAACTATTTTTAAAAATCTTTTGTTTCCTATTTTACACTAGAGAAAATGAAACCAGTAATTCTTTTGATAAGACCAAGTCTTTGAGAGAAGATATCTCTAATTAAGTCACTTTAGCTCTGCTCGGTTACTTAAGTGGAAGTTATATTTACCATTGTTAATCTCCTAGTTTATGAGTTTTTTTTTTTTTTTGAGCCAAAATCATGAAAGTTTATTTATCTGTTTTAACCTGTAAAATATCATAAATAAAATGTTATGTCATGCGGGTTATAGGAAATTTGGTCTTCCCTGTTACATTTTTTTACAAGTTTGAAGTGTATCATCTTATGTTCAAATATTTCCCTGTCTCAAAAAAATCTGCCTTGGTAGGGCTTGGTAATATTTTTCCTACAAATTCTATCCACTTTTCCTCCTTGGCATGTTTGACAGGATGACACAATTTGTGCAGTACCTGTAAGTCACTTGCCACGGTTTTAGTGAGTCATTTCGGGTAATCTATACGTGGCAGGTTCATTTATATGTACAGGTTGCTTACCATTTTTTTATGCCAAGTGTGTAAGTTTAGAGGATGCACGCCAAATTGTCTGAAGTAAGTTTAGACTACGCTGAGAGGGCTGTGAGGAGGAAACATTAGGACTTTTTAGACTACTAAGAGGAGTGGATGGGGAGGTACATGGATTCTCTTTCCGTATATTGCAATCCTTTTTCCATTTTTTGGACTCACAGTGGTGGAATACAAAATGTTTCATTTCTTGCCTAAGCCAGACCTGCACATCATTTTAAAAGCTCATTAAAGTCAACAATTAAACAAACTGCAAAATGGCCAAACATACTTATGCTAATAATACCGACATATGTGGCGCTTTAGGATGGCAGTATGAGTATCTCCAATTAACCCCAAAGGAAAATCTAAGATAGCCAACAAAATTAAGAAAGACGACCACCCAAGCACTAAACAAATCAAATAAATGAATAACAGAGAATTCATGAAAAAATAAATAAAACAAAGAAAATATAAATTCTGATGCATCAGTAGGCTGTATTAGCATCTAGGGTTTCAAGAAGTATCCGAAATAAGTACAACTCTTAAAAAGAAACCCATTAGCTGATTCTAGTTTTAGTTCAAATAAGCAATCCCAAACAAAACTTCAAAGCCTCAAAATATTCACGTACTGAACAAAATTCTTCAAACTCAATCTAATCTGTTTGACAAATAACATTTTATGAAAACCGAATCCCGATCTACATATAACTACTGCTGCAATCTATTAACAATAAATGACAAGTAGAACTAAAAATATCAGGGTTTTAGAACTAAAGATTCTTCAGCTTGAGGAAAGATTTTTATGGCTGCTCAACGAAAATATTAGCTGCAAGTTAAATTTTGTTTTGGTCAAAAGTTCAGTTCCTGCGGCCCTCTGGCGCTGTAGAATAGTTTGAGCTGAAATTTATTTAATAATACTTTACTTTGGCAAAGTCGGTAGGTTACAATGGACAACTGTATGGCACTTCATACTATACGATTCTGCTGGATGATAAAATCAAATCAGATTTAACTTTATGCACAATCTAACATAGTTTATGTTTAAATGATCTCCACGTATACTTGTTTCAAGTGAATCATGTTCACGGACAGGAAGAAGTTGTATACCGGCGAAGAAGACTGTATACTGGTGAAAAAAGACTGTATTCAGGCGTGAGACTTGTTTCAGGTCAAAACATCATGCATAATATAGCCTATCGGCTAAATATAAGTAAAAATTTTTTATCAGTAGAAAAATAATCTGAGGCCATATAGAAACCTTTCCTTACCATAATTAATAATCAAGGACTCCCCTGGTACGTGGAGTGACTCGAGAGCTTAATGTTTTGCATGCAGAAAATACATCCCAATACTTCCATCATTAATACATAAGTAGAGCCAAAAATGAAGGATGGCGTAAGGTCGTCACCTTAGGACATGAGGGGAGAATTTCCAAACGTGATGGAAAGGAAGCTAAGTATGAACTGATGTGAGACTCCAAAGCATCCCGAGTCCCAGCTGAATTGGCAATAATGTGATCTTCATGCTTGTCAATGGCATAATTCGGCAGCTAATCCAATGCCTAATTAATTTCCTGATAGATATGGTCTATGGTGAATACAGGCAACGGGTCCAAAAATGCTCATATTTGCATCAGAATGTTGTTTAGAAATCCCTTCTTATGGATAGCATTAACAATCATATTGAATCCCTTTCGATCTAGACATTCTTGGCACCATAAGAAAAGCGAGTTTATAATCTAAGCAATGGTGCCCGTGCTTCAGCTTTGTTATTAGATCCTGCTTTTATGATCTTTGAATCTACTGTAGAATGCTCCTTGATTCTTTCAACATAATTACAAACTATTAATTTGATGTATAAACTATAAATGACTACCAAATTTAAGTTGAAGTTTTTTTGGACAGGCACCCATTGTAATCCACATTACTACCCTCATTAATTACGTGGAGAAACATAACTAATTTCTTTTTAACTCTTCTAAAGGGCATTCATTTCCTTTTCCCTCACTATTATGCTTTGTTGATAACTTTGCCTCGAAAGAAATAGGGTTGATGCCCCCTTTCTAAGGGTACACTTTTGTGTTCCCAACATATTCACTAAGTTCCTCTTTTTCCTGAGATTTGCTTGATTTGTAATACAAATAATAGTTGTTCATACAAGCCAATGCAACTATAAAGGTTATCACTTTACTTAGAATTTCATAAAAATATATATTTAGGCAATGTAACTTGAATTGATATAAATATTTCTTTGGCTTATTTGCATTTGACGCCATTTGCTCTTTACGAGCAGGTTCTCACACCTGAAAACAACATTACTGCAACCTTGCATCACCAAAATGTAAGTTAAATTACAGTAGTTGTAAACGTGCAAGAAAGCAGCAACTCTTTACCCCAGAACAACAATCTTAACGGTCAAACAAACTGGAGTACAACTATCTTGTTTTATTATTTAGATGCATCATTAATAGTTTGGATAACTATGATATAACATAATTCTTTAATTTACTCTGTTTGTGTTGTAATCTTGTACAGCAAATACTTGTCTCAACTTAAGCTTGATGAAATTGGATCTCTACAATTTGTGGGTCCACAATCATGAGCATGGGCATTCCATGTGCAGTAGATATAGCTAAGCACTCAATAATTTTGTTTATATACTTTAATTCAAAGTGTCCATGATGAGTTGCCATTCAGCAATTATGTGTATCAAAAGAGTTTGTGCTTCGGTCTCTTCAAATATAAAAAGAAGGCTTGAACACAGTTATAAGCATCTACAAAATTCCTTATCTTTGCTACACAGTTCTTTTACGAGTTAAGCACCATACATTAGATTTTACACCAATTACCAACAAAATATCAATGAAATAGAGTTTTTTTAAAATGAATAATACTACTATTTCATCCGAGGCAACATCTCATCTGGCTTTTTCAGCTTGATTGAGTTGACGGTTTTGCCAAAATATTGATATACCGATCAACTAGGGACCTAGAATGCTCTATGTGTGCAGTATCTTCTCAGTCTCACAAGATAGCAGGGACTGTTCTCAATCCTATAGATTCAACATCATTGGAAATACAAAATGTAATTTCATGTCTGGGGATTACATTTACGGTAACTTCAAAGAAGCAACAGTCACTTGCTCATAGCTGTAGTCTCTTTGGTAGCTATAGAACTTTGAGCTTTATTTCCTGGAAATGCATTCTTTGCAATATCCACTAGTGATTTGAAGCTGTATGGTTCATGCATAGCAAGCTCTGAGAGGACCTTTCTGTTGAGCTGTATATTTTCTCTCATCAATCCATGCATAAATTCCCCATAGTTCACCTGAAAAAATATCACAGAATATCATGTCATCATGACCTACCTTAGCTGGCAAACAAGAAATTCACTTTTTTCTATCATTCAAAAACTCTCCTTTTAACTGGGATCAATAAAAGGACGAGAATAAAATAAAGTGCAATTATATTAATGTGCACCAGTGACCAAACTACGTCAATGGAGCTTGTAAATACATCCAGTTACAATAGGAAGTACCAGGGTAAAAACAACAACCTTGAGAGCTGAAGCAGTGACAGTTAAAGCATTAAAACAAGGAAAACAAAAGTAGAAGAAAACTCAAATGATGTGATCAGGGATAGCAAGCCAAATGAATGGCAACCTTCCCCTTGCAGCAACACCAAATGAACCCAAAAACTTGGAAAGATTCAACACTGAATGAAATGAACATGATGCTAAAATTCAGCTCTGATTTTACAAACCAATAAGTATGAATTGATTGAAACAACATAAAGGTGGGAACAACGAGAGTGCTGATTTTATTATTCAATAAAATATGGAAGATTACAATACTTTTTAGAGAAAATGTTTCCCCTCGTAAAACCCAACATTTCAAACCACAATAATCTACAAAACTCTTATCACAACCTGCAAAAGACTACAAACAATATCCAACACCCTGTGGACTAACTCTGAGCTCCCCATAACCTTCAACAAATGAAAAACTGCACCTCGTCTTCAACTTGAAAAAAATGCTCTAGACACAAGCTTTTGTTTTTATGCATTTCCCTCCAAATCTGATGCCAAAATCAAGGAGAGTTCAACCTTGGTCAAATATAACTCCCTCCATGAATAAGAACCTCATCCGCCATCTAAAAATTTTAAAATACTCAAGTGGGGCACCCTTCCCAACATGCATCAACATGCAAGACAAAATGCATTAGCATCCAATCCACATACAAATGTGTGCTCCAAATTCCAAAGTGGACGAATTAGTCAAAGATACTCTCTTACAAGTAACTTCTCATCTATGACACATCAAAGATGCTCTTACTGGTAGTAATGACTGTCATAGGTAACCTCCCTCATGAAAAGGTGTCAAACACTTCATCAACCTGCAAACAAGTGCCATGAGGGAATGTCCAAGGTTCCCACCAAGTCAGACACCCAAAATGAGAGGGAAAAAATTTGAATTTCAAAGATTTCTCCCGCACCTAGGAACCCAAAGTTAGTTCACAAACCAATTTTTTTTGGTGATGTTAAACGCTCAAACCCCATGATGCTCCTCCATCAGACACCTTGTGTAGGGAAAGAAAGTAGGCCCCTGCTCACAATGAAAATTCGTAGTTCCTTCTTGATCAAACCATACCACCTCATCTCTATTGGAGTTAACCAAGTAGTATCCTCTTATAGTTTGTTCTTGCATTTAACTATAAACTCTACATATTCCTTTCCCCTGGTTTTCTTGACAATTCTCTATCTCAAGGCACTCTCAATCTCCTCTTTTGGTTGCTCTGGCATATGTTTCTTCCAATCGGGAACTTGTCTCAGTATTCTTCCCTTTTTCCTTCCTTAACCCAATGATGTGTAAAGATCTGTAATGCCTACTCCATCTAGTAGCTCAGTCTCAAGCATTTGTAAATATCTTTCTTTACACTCAACATGGTACAATCTTCTTCCAATAAAGTTTGTTGTATTGCCCCTTTGGAAACATTTCCTCATAGGTGAGCTAAAACTGGGTCACCATCCTGAAATTCCTTCTCCCTCCCTTGGTCTGCATATTCCTTGTATTTACGGTTGCTCTTCATCAGATATTCCCTCACATACATATGAACATCTAGCATGTGTTTTTCCAAATCCTTTGTTTCTACACTCTCGGTGCCCATCTCAACCATTTCATTCAATTCAGCAACACCCCTTGAACTGTGCCCATACACTACCTAGAATGGCATTTTGCCTATGCTCCTGTTTACTGAATTGTTGTAGGCATTTCAGCTTGTGCCAGAACCAAGTCTCACTATTTGGGCTTTTCACCAAATGGACACCTCAACAAATTACCCAAACTCCTATTTTCTTTCTATGAATGGTAAGCCAAATTGAAATTTAATTTGATTCCCAACTTCCTCCGTATAGTCGTTCAGAACTGACCACAAACTTAACATTGCTATCTAAAACCATAGTTGGAAAACTCGGACTCAGCAAAAACTCGGCAGGCCCAAAAATTTCAACTCGGCGATTTAAAAAATCGCTTAAATTACTTTATAAACACATATTTTTTGCAAAATTCATTGGCAAGATGTATCAAATGAGTCCATAAATGAGTATGAAAGTGTTTTCTATTAGATTTGATTCATTTGAATACAAATTGAGTACAAAATAACATCATCATTCGAAATCCTGATACAATAGTTACCTGGCAACTATTATGAATTTATGATGATTGTCTTTGAAAATCATCATCATAATTCATAAATTGCATATTACAACATTCGACATCTTCCTCTATCCTAGTCTAATGAAAACTTGGGGAGAGGTTCTAATCTTTGCACACCGTTGTAGTCTAGTGAAAACTGGGGAAGAATTAATGATATTTTGATGGTGATAAAGATAATCGTCTAGGTTGTCGATTCCGGTCTCAACTCCCAAATCCCCCCATTGTAATCAATTTTTTTATATGAGAAGAGGTCCCAATAACTAGTGGGGGTCAAGGAGTGGAGATCTCAATGGGCTCGAAGGGCGATGCCCCTTGTGGGGGTTTGGGGGACAACACCCCCTTCGGGGTTGAGGGGCAGCGCCCCTCATGGGGGTATGGGGCCAACGCCCCCAACAGGGTCAAGGGGTAGAGCACCCTCAGGGGGTCCGAGGGCAGCACCCTTGGCACATTATTAAGGCCTTTGAAACCACATAAAACTTCTTGTCACACACCATTTCACAATTTTATCGCTTAAGGGAGAAATTAGGTATTTGACACATTTTTATGAAGAACATTTTCTCTCCAAGTGCTATGTGAGGAAGTGTGAGGGGTGTTCATGCATTTATAGGGCAAAATCATGAGTTCTTCGAATATTTTTTTCAAATTTTTTTGCAGTTTTTTCATGTTTCGCATTTTTGATGCATTTGGCGAGTTTTTTTTGTCAAACTTGGTGAGTCCAAGTGGCGAGTAAACCTTGGGAAAACTCACTGACCATTTGGCTCGACAAGTACTCGGCGACTCACCGAGTTTTTAGCAAGTCTGCCATCTATGTCTAAAACAATGTTCATTGGTAGCCCATGTAGTCTCATCACCTCTTTAGAGAACAAATTGGATTGTGGGAAGCATCACTAGTCTTTTGACAGGCAATAAAATGTGTAATCTTAGACATCCTATCCCACAACAAAGATTGAATCATGTCCTCTGTGATTTCTAGGTAGCTCGAGCCCAAAATCATATTGTTATCCTCCTAAAGCATTTGTGGTAGAGGCATTAATTACTTGTAGAAAAATTAATTATCGCCTTGAGTTGGGCACTTGGAAAGGAGGGAAAGGTGACTTTTGGTATTCCATACAAGTGAATATTGACTTCTCCAAGTTGAGTGATTGGAAAGGACAGAAAAGGTGTTTCTTAGGATGCCAAAATAGATGGCTTTTACACATTCTGTAAGGAATTCCAACGAGTGGGATGTTCGATTTTTGTAAGGGGCTTTTGGGCACAATGTTTTACAATAGTTTGTGCACCTCTTGTTTTGATAACTCCTAGTGCTATCCTTCCAAAATTCCTATAAATTGGAGCTTTGGGATGGTAGTAAGATATCATGTTTTGGTTGTTTTCATTGAGAGTTCACAGGTGCACACCTGTTGTTAGATTGGACACTAAGTAAGAGTGAACTTTGTTGCTTTGTAATCTTGTTTTGAAGAAAATAATACATACTTGGCCTCTCTTCTTGGTGGAAAATTTTCTTGCAAGAGTTTTTCCATGTAAATCTTGTGTAATGTGTTGTTCTTGTGTGACTTGTTGATTTCTTTTGTTGCTAATTTCAATTCCTAAATCCATTAATGGCATTCTACAATTAAGCAAACTTAAATGAATGGTATTTTATAAACAAGCATACTTAATTGCAGATATCCATATTGTAGTAGTTTACCTTTATTCCCAACATCCATCTTCAAAGACCCACTTGCTATCACTAATCCAACAAAAGTTGTGTTCATAAAATTGCACTTTCTAAGATTTATTAAGAATTTCTCTTCCTTTAGCTTTTATAAAACTTGCTTGCTATGTTTCAAAAGTTTTTCCGTAGTCCTACTGAAAGAAAGAATGTCATCAAGATAAACAATCACAAATTCCCCAAGAAATGGCTTCAATCTCATTCATAAATCACATGAAATTACATGATGCATTTGTCAATCCGAATTGCACAACATGCCCTCCTTATTCTTAAAAACAAGCTTGTCACCTTCATACAATTGCATACTTAAAGTAAATCTTCATGAAGCACTTGGCTCCACTATCCATCCTAGGCATGGAAATCAGTATTTGACGATGATCTTGTTTATAGCTCTAGAATCTATGAACATGTGCCAGTGTCCTCCCTTCTTAGGTGCTAATACAACTGGTACTACACATGAACTCAAACCATCTATGGTGAAACATTTCTTTAGCAACTCTTGAAACTATCGGTTCATTTCCTCATTCTTGTTGGGAAAACTAGCTCCTATTCAATGAGGTGATCTATATGTCCCTTGGATGGAAGCTCATAAGGAACATCATTAGACACAATATCCTTAGATTCCACAAGCAACTTCTTTTCTTCTTCAAGTAGCTAACTACCCTCTTAATCTTTTTGATGACAAAGAAACTAGTGCAAAGTCAATCTCTATGTATACAACTCGCTAAGGAACTCCTTTCCATTGACCTACATCACTCTAGACTTAGAAGCACGCTACTCTCGTTCCTTCCCTTGACTTAGGGGATATCTCTTCCAATTATTAGCAAGCTTCTAGGTGTTAGGACCACCATCACGTACAAATCCCTAATCAAACTACCATGGCCTCCCAAGAAGAGCATGACACACATCCATGGGCATGGCATCACACAATACCTTCATCATAGGAACCAATCCTGAAACTCATGAGGCACTATTCTTTCACTAAAACATGTTGATCCTTCTACAACCATGAAAACCGAAAGGAAGAGGTGAGGAGAGCTCTAAAGATGGTTTAGGAAGATAAAAATTCATCCTTCATGAGTGATCTTAGAGCTTCTCATTTGTGCAACTTTGTTAAATTGGTAACCTTCATCATCTTCATAATTGTTAGATCTAGCTCTCCAATTTTCTTTTTGTCGTTAGTGGATAAAAGTTCAATTAATCTTCATAATTTTATATTCTTTTGTTGAATTTAGTGGTTATTATTTTTGTATTTCTTTCAGTCCTTGGGAATGTGTCAAATCCCCCTTTTATTTTGCTAATTGTTAAACCATGTAAAATATTTCATTTGATTGTTTAAGTTATACCAAAGATATCTTGTGGGTATAGTCGGTATTCAAGACTTGGCCTATTTTACAGCACGCAAGCTAAAAGAGTAAATGCAAGAATTAATGGTAGAGGAGATGATAAGGATTGAAAGTATGTGTCTAGTTCGAGTTTGGAAGGAAAAAATGATGGTGACAAAGTTCAAGGGTTTAGGAAATTATTCAAAAAAGTTGTGTTAGTGAAAGAGCCTAGAGTGGTTCTTGACTTGCATTCTTCTCTACAAGGAGCTATCATGGAGATATCAGTAACTTGTTCAAGGGTGAGATATCTACTGAAGGAAGACAAGGACAAGGTAAGCAACCTCCTTGGTATAAGAAACAGCTAATTTTTTCTCCTAACCCAAAGATGGTTGGCATTGTTAAGAAACAAGAGACTTAAAAAAGTTGCAATTTTCTTTGTTTGTTTGAATAAAAGGTCTCTTCCCTCTAGAAAAATCTTTGATGATTGGGTGGCCTCTATATGGGTTAAAAACGGGATATTTATGTCATTCTACAAAATGACTCAACCTAGTCTTTTTACGATTATTTAAAAAAACCCTAGTGTGTAAAAAAGGACCTTGAACGAAACTTTTGGAATATGGGATGTTTTGTTTTCAAAGCTATCTCATCAAGCCCTGATATTACACCTTTGGAGATTGAAGTTAATTCATCTCCTAGATGGGTGAAATTCTTTGACATCCTTCCTCAACTATGGAATCTCCTTCCATATTTTCTATAATCCTTGGGCTAAGTTTTGCTGAAAAAGAAGACAAGATACACCATTTTGCATCTAGGGTTCTAATGTTTATTAAACCTAATGTTGAATTCTAATTTTTTTGCTAGTAATTTGAAAACAAAAAACTCAATGTGATATAAAGCAATTGAGTGGCATGGCTCTTGGTTTTTGTGCAAATGTAATGGGCAATTGAGAAAAGATTGTCCTCTTATAAACTCTAAGAGAGTTGACTCTAGCCCTTGATGTCCTTTCCTCTATTGACAAAGATGATATTAATAAGAATGTTGCTTGTGAAGAAAATGAAATTACCAATTTGGAGGGGTCTTAGCCTAAAAAACTGTCTTAAGTCCTCAATGGAGTATGAAGTCTTTCTCACCTCTACTCAGCCTATCCCACCTAACAAAGGAACCTCAGATTCTAAAATAAGAATGGAGGTTGATCAATGTGTCAAGGGAAATGAAATAAACGAGGAAAAGGGTCCAAAAAAACCTTTGGTAGGGACCCAAATTCCCCAAATACCCCGCAAAACAATTGAACCTGTGAATAACCTTGTTGATTACCACATGTTTTTTGTTGGTGGCTCAAAAAGAGTAAAAGTTGGATACATAGCCCTAGTAGTGTAACTTTAGAAAGCGTTAGCCCAATGATTTAAGATAAAGAGACTTTTTGCAAGAAAAATGTTAAAAACCAACGAAAACATCCTAGAAAATATCAAAAAGCAGAAACAAAGTGAACCTAGTAATTTGAATTCTAAAAGTAATAAGAAGGGAAAGCATGAAACACTTCCCAACTGCTTTGAGAAGTTATACAAAGGTCCTAAACCCCCTTCTAAACCTAAAAAATCAAACTAAAGTGCATTTCCTAGAATGTAAAGGGTTTAGGGACTAATGACAGGAAGGTTGTGTCATGTCCCCTGCACACCAACACTGTGATGGTATTTATTTTTAATTATAATTGTGTTTTTAAACACTAATAATAATATATATAGTAAAATGATATTAATTAATAAAATACTTCTTTTAGTGGCTGACCTGAATTTAATTTTTGGGCACCAACTTTAAATAATATTTTAAAAAAAAAAAAAAATTGGTCCGACCTGGACCTTCTTTTGGGCACCAACTTTCAATTAAACAGGTATAAAATTGTTTTTAGCTAGCTGGGCAAGGGCATCTAGAGAATTGATCATTTTTGCAAATTGCAATCAGCCATGTAAGGACAAAAACCTTTGTACTGAGCTTGTTGAGGTTAGGACAAAAACCCTACCTCGCCAATCAAGTCTTTAACAATGTTTATGACTACATATTGCATGTCTGTAATTTGCTAAGTGTTGTTTATCATTATTAACCCCTTCCAGGTTGAGCGCTAGGGTTTTACTAGCACCCAGTGTTAAGGAAACGAGCTGCATCCATGACACAAACATCATCCTAGGTTATAGAGTGCTGCAGAGGGTCCTGGCAGGAAAATTCAAGGCAATTCCACCTCCAGATCGGGTTCATTAGCCTTTTCAGACATACAACCTTTGCTTTCAATAAAATTTGGGCACACAATTGTTTGGCATTCCTCATCAACGACCAACATAAGGGAAAAATCTGAGCACGTGAGCCATCATAGGGACAAACAGATTCAGATCTGCAGCTCTGCATCAATGATTGCTATGAAGTATGAACAACACATCCTAGACAGTGTGGAGCAGCCCTCAGATCACGCCATTGCATTAAATCATTAGTTAAGCAGTAACCTCGAGGGTTCCACGCCTCAAGTTAAGGGCAACAGTCAGCTAGGAAGGGTTTTCATCAAGGGCTTAGAGGTACACACTACCTATTTCCCCTCCATTCCTTGCCAAGTCATGGAATTTCAAAGGGATAGGGGAATCTTGCACTCCAATCAGCCCAGACCTATGTTCCAGACAATTGTAAATTCATTCACATCACATCTGCCTTGCACTAGGTTCTTGTTGCACTGATTATAATAAGATTTGAGTGATTGTATAACAAAAACTTTCCTACAAACTGTGTATATCAATGTTGGAATTCCATTTCTGTGTACTGTGCAAGTTATTTGAATGAATTAATTTGCTGTTATTATTTAGATCAGAGTAGTAATCCCTAGGAACATTACATTGGTTTCAATGCCATTGTTTCTGCCTGCCTGTGAGTGTGTGATGCAGATTCATGAGCTTGAGTGACAAAGAAATAAGGTATCAGCAAAGGGAGAAGAAGAAAGAGGCAGTCATGGGTCATAGAGATGAAGATAACTCGCAAGAATTTCTCAGGGAAAGCAAGGAGTTTCAGACTACTATGAGAGATTCTATGGCTGAGATGGTCCGACTCCTAAGAGGCCTGAATCAACAGATGAGTGCTGGTAGGTCTAATCAGAATGGTACCAAAGGAAGTAACTCCACTGGAGATAGGGTTCCGATTAACCCAAATCCAAGGACTTTCAGAGCCAAACTTTTGGAAAGAGAAGAGGTAGTACTAGGAGAAGAAGAGCAGCCTACTCAAGGAGATGAAATGACAAGATATCATGATGAATATAATGCCCTAAGCTTTGCTATTTGTCAGGTCATGTCTTTTGTGGAGTACTATGAGATGAAGACAAGGAGTGGGCATATGAGGAGCGGCCCTGAAAGGATATACAACACCGCTTGGGAAAGATTACAATACCTATCTTTGATGGATCGAAAATTTGCTCAACAAGAGCATGGTTGCAGAAATTGGACGCATACTTCTCTTTGAATCCGATGTTTGAAGAAGAGGCAATCAAGTTTCCCACCTTACACCTAGAGGGAGTAGCCCATAAGTGGTGGAATCATGGCATGGTGACCCAAGGGCATGATGCAATCACAACCTTAGAGAAGTTTAGCCAAAGGTTGGTGGATAGGTTTGACAGAAAGGATCCAAAGATTCACTTCAGGGAGCTAGCTCAATTGAGGCAAAAGGCATAGTAGAGCACTGCGTGGCGGAATTCCAGAGGCTATCAGTGATGGTTCCAGATGTGACAGAGACAAGGCTCACAGTTCTTTTGTTAGAGGGCCTATCTGTACCACTCAAAGGTTTGGTAAGGGCATTTCATCTGAATTCCTTGCAGAAGGCCATCAAGAGAGCCCTAAAATTGGAGGACTCAATGGCCAATGATAAATTTTACTCCAAGAATGTACCACTAATTCAACATAGGAAGCCCCCTCAAAAGAGTTTCCCTCAACCTAAGGCACTACCCCCAAAATCAAACAAGGTTGAGTCCAAGAATGAACTTCGAAGAAAAAAAATTATGCTTCACTTTTAGAGATCCATGGCAGCCAAGTCACAGGTGTTTGGGGAAGGAACAAATACATTACATAGAAGTTGTTTTCAATGAGGATTCAGAGGTAGATGAGCATGAGCCTGAGGTTGTTGGGGATGGCATTGAGCATGAGGACCAAGGAGAAGAGCATCCAAGCGGCACACTTGCAACACTTTTAGGAGCACCTAGATATCACCCTTTTCGTGTTAGAGGAGTCCTACAAGGCCAAAGGGTGATAGTCTTGATTGATAGTGGGGCCACTCACAACTTCATTGATGAAGGGTTGGTGCTTCAGATGGGTTTGAGGACAAAAGACTTTTAAGGGTTTAATGTTACAATGGCAGATGAGTATACTATTCCATGCAATTGAAGGATTCTGAAGTTGGAGTTGACACTAAAAGGACACAAGATGCAAGATGACTTCTATGTAATTGGCATTGGTCAAACAGAGTTGGTATTAGGAATGCAATGGTTGCACTCACTTGGTGAAAACACAAAATTATCAAACCTTGGAGTTGAAGTTCAAATCTAATGGGAAGGAGGTAGTTCTTTGTGGCCTTTGCAACGGAGGTCCTATGATGGTTTTGCTCACTCACAAAGTGACTTGATTGATTAACATAGAGTAAACGAGAATGTATAATAGCGAGAATAGAACATATGAATCACACAGACATTGCATAGAACATAGGAATTGTATCCATTCATCAAATAAACAATAAGTACATCATGTATCAAAATGTGCAGTCCCCAACTACAAATGAACCATGAAACATATAGGCGGTCGATGTTGGTTGAGGATACCAACCATTGGCAACTTCTCAGTACAAACAACCGTCGAGGATTAATTCCCGATTACAACATATACTAATTACTTTTTGCCATGCACAATATTATTTATTTACTTGGCCGACTAGACAGATTAACTTCAGCCGGCTACATCAGCCCCCCCAAAAAGAAAGTGACAACAAAATTGGGGACTTGCATACATAAGAACGTGACTAGTGAGGAGGGAGGGTGAAGACATCCCAGGATGGATGGATGATCTTGGGGTAGATGTTGACATGTGTAGCTCTCGTAGCCTGCGAACCTCCTCCATACGTATCTGCAACTGGTGCTCAGCCATGATCTCTTGCTCCCTTGTTGCCTTTACCATGTGTGCAACCTCTATCACCTGTCGTTTTGCTTGGCCCAATTCTTTCACCTTCTCTGCCAACTAAGCCTCCATGGCCTTCATTCTCTGCTTTTTCTCCTTCTCCATCTCTAACATCTTGGCCTCTATGGCCGATACTCTAGCTCTCTCATTAACGATGAGCTGAGTCTACTAAGCAAGCTAATCTTGGAACTTTTTGTATGCTTGGCTAACTCTTCCCGTACCTTTTGTACCGCTTGTAGAGCCTCGATCTTTGCTTGTACCGCCTCATCTGTGAATGACATCTATCATTTCAGCCTATAGAATACATCCTTGAAAGCTGCCTCTATACCGAATAGGGCTGAAATCAAACGACCATCTCTCCCTTCAATTGAAGGCTTTGTTGGATGCCAAGCCATCAGCATCGTCGGTATCTCCACTCCAAGCCATCCTCTGGAAGTGAAACAAGAAGCGAATTCACCTCACCCTGTTTGGACAAACACCAATATCCTTTGTACCTCCTTGGCCACCAATGGAGACTAGCCTATGTCAAGCTTTTGGATCTCTCCTACTTTTTGCATGACTGTTGCCATCGTCTGGAGTTCCTAAATGTACCTTTGTACTGTCCCCAAAGGGTCTGACTCATCAAACTTATAGATCTCAATGATCAACTCCTAGGTTTTGCTTGACTCTTCCTCCTCATCTTCACCTGATGGGTTGGGCGATCCTAACTCCTTTGCTACCAAAGGGGGCTCCTACATCTGAGATGGTCCTCCACTCCCCTGAGTGTGTACTGTATCCAATGGGTGTGCTTGTGACGAATTTGGTTATGCATCCTCAGTCCTCATGGCTGTGAAGTCCTACTGCAAACCCTCACCTTCGGTCACCATGGTTGTGCAATCCTGCTCCAAACCCTCGACCAGGACTCCTAAAGGACTTGGTGAGGGGAGGGTTGGAAACTGTAGTGGAAGCTCGAGCATATCCAACCACTTTCCTATCTATGTAACATTGGTAGGTGTGGGAATATCCCTTGGTAATGTATCTAGCAGTGCAAAAACTATAACTGATAGCACTAGCAATGCTCCTGGCAGTGTACTTGCCAGTGCTGGAGGTCCTAGTGATGGGCCTGGTGGTCCTGTCGATGCACCTAGCTATCTTGGTGATGCGTCTAATGGTCCTTCTAGCAATGCATCCAAGAATCTTGTTGGTGGTGGGCCTGGTGATGTTGGTGGTGCGCCTGGTGATCGTGGTGATGCAACTGGCGGTGCCACTAGCGGTGCAACTAGCGATGCCATTGGTAATGCAATTGGTGTTACTAGCGGTGCCACTCCTCTAGTCGTCTCATTCAATAGTACGACCTCGTTTATGTCCATCTCTAACAATGATTGGGCATTGGCTGCCAATGATACCTCCTCTCTCCTCCGTATGACCAGCCACGGGAATTGTATTCGTCGTACTCCAATATCTCCCTTACACAATTTCCTTTAGTAGCCCGATATGAATGTTGGGTCATACATGGTATAGTATCTTGCAATGCCATATGCACATCCTCAACCTCTCTCTACCGTACAAACAACTCCACTGTACGTCTTCAACCTCCCTCAAGCGTGCGAATGCAAGCCGATGCACAATAGACCGTACGGTTACCTCAACTTCTTGCCCTTGTATGACATTGTCATTCCTACATTGTACGACTTGACTTCTCTCTTTGTCGTACCTTGCCTGTCTGAATCCAACTTGCCACTCTCTGTATGATTAAACCCTTACACCATACAACCAAGTACCGTATGATGATGGTTTGTATTCGTTGAAATTGTTGTACGATCACCTTGCTTTTCGTCCGTTCGACTATCACTCGTCGCACCAATCCCTACCAATATTGTTGTACATCCTTCTATGTTTTTCATCGTACCCAACACTATCGTACGATTTATGTGTTGTGACCGTCGTATTACATTGTCTCCAAAATGTCGTATGATATCATAGAGGTTTCGTCATGCCGTAATTCCTGACTATCATCATACTACCCTACCACCAAATTGTCGTACACATTCTTGTCATACCGTGCCCCCTTCACATCCTACGCTATTGCATTCGCCGTATGGGTACAACCTCAAATCATCCCTTCGTGTGCATATGATCTCAAGCTGAAAATGTCATATGATGCACTTGTGCTTCTATATGGTCTTGGTTAAAGATTGTCATACAATGCTCTGTGTGATTTCAAACAAGTTTCATCGTACGGTACTCCTTCCACGTCGTGTACTTTGTAATTCATACGAGCCCTTTTCTTCTGTCTTCTACGTACAACCATGTGCCATACATTATTTGTTCAACCACTATACGGAGTCCTTTGTATTCTTCCAAACCTGTTGTACGATGCCTAATAATTGCTTTGGTCCATACAAGTTGTGTCATAATGTGTATTGCATTAATAGCACCTTCTTTATTCTTGGTTCCTCATACTTGATCATCTTGTCCCTTTCAAAATTGTGTGTTGGCATGTCGTCTACCCTAGCCACCCCTTCTTCGTATTCTCCATATTTTGGAGGAAATGTTTGGCTCGTCGATGCACTCCATCTTCTTCCCCTTCAATTTCTTTAATTTGCAACGTATTGCAGTCTCACTGGAATACTTCGTAATCCTCCAACTGCCAGTGGAAGAATCTATTGAGCGAACTTGTCTCATACTCTGAGCACTATTGGAGGTTCAAGATACCTTCATTGGTTGGTTCCATGATTCCCCTTCATCCATTCTTGATCCTCCTTCAAACTTTGAGTCCAACTATGCCAATTCTTCACTGACTACTTGGTTTCTCAAGTCAATTACATATTTCCTTTTGTTGTTCTCTATGAACGGTAATTCTTTTCCAATTGTGGTTTGCCTTGGCTGCAATCAGCCACCCTCTCTCGAGCAGTGCATCGTATGCCTTTTTCTATAGTGGGATGACCACAAATTTCAACAAGAATGGTTGGGTCTCAATCGTCACCTTTTGTGCCATCAATGTTCCCAACAGCTTGATGCCATGTTAGTCAACGCCCACCAATTGAAATGTCAATGGCCAAAGCATTGGTTTCCCAAGACACTTCCATGTGTCTTCAAGTAGTACGTTGACTCGCGATCCTCCATCAACAATCACGTTTTTTAGATTCTTCCCTCCAATCTCTATTTGTACGATCGTCGGCCTCTTCCCAATGTTTACCGTCAGCAACATTGGGTCGATGACTTGTTCACCTTCAGGGGGCGGTTCCACCACCATCTCTTTCCTTTGACCTTCTTGTTGTTGGCGTTGCTCGTCACCAACTATGTTCATGATTGCCATTCCCAATTATGGTATAGTCTGGAGTAGGTTTGTTACTTTAATTGGTACGGTGGTCTACAATACTTGTCGTAAGATGTTCTTTTTCGACTTCAACTGCCACAAGGGACTTAAAGTCTCTTGAGAGGTTCTTCGTTCTTTAGCCATCACTCGTTCTACCTTTGCTTTGGCTTCCATCATTCGTTGCTTTTCCATACGAGGGTCTGGGTATATTGCTTTCTTTGCTTGTGCTCCAAATGATTGCCAATACCTCTTCATTCGGATCCTCCACGTCCAGCATATTGATACCTTTTTGTTTTGGGCAGTCGATGTCTTCATGGTCACTCGATCACACCACTTACAAAGCATCCCTGTTTTGTCTTGGTTACTTTAACAGTCTCGAACGAAGTGGCCCCATTCGTTACACTTTCTACATTGGATCATTGAATGTCCCTTTGCATCGTACTAGATTCTACTCCTTGGTCCACTGTTGTTCAACCGATTGTTATTTCCTCTTTGATTCCTGTATCCACCTGGAGATGTATTGGTATTAGTATTTTGAGGTTTTGGTGGTGTGGTCGAAGGAGTTGACTGTTCTTCTTGGGTGAAGAGCACTTGTGTGCTTCTTGTTTTCAGATTGTATGGGCATTCCTTGATGGAATGTCCCATCACTTCGCAAGTATCACAGAATCATTTTTTTGGGCAGTTTGCCTTTGTGTGACCCTCTCCTTTATAGTCGGTGCACCACAATTCTTTGTTTTCTCTTGTATTCTCCTTCTTGGCCTTCAGCTCTTTCATCATCCTCATCATGTCCTTTCTCAAGGCTTGGACGGTCTTTGATTCACCATCGTTGTTGTCGTCAACACTCTCGGCATCATCAGTCTTCCTCTTTCCTCAAGAAGATGTCTTGTCTTCGCTTTCTATGTCCATTGCCCAATTGTAGGTGTCGACGTACAATGATGGCAGTATGACCTTCATCTTTTTCCTTAGCGAAGGAATCAACCCTTTTATGAACCACCTCTTCTTCAACCCATCGGCTGGTTGGCTTTCTAGTTTGACCAAAAGTTCCTTAAGTCTACGATTGTAGGCTCGTACATTCTCGTGCTTACCTTGCTTGGTATTGTATATCTTTGCTACGATCTCATTATCGTCTCTTAGGAGTTTGAATTCTTCCTAGAATGCTCGTTTCAATGCTTCCCATGTGTTTTTATGTCCTGCTTCCAGTTCGGTATACCAGTCGATTGCTATTCCCCTAAGAGTTGTTGGAAATGCTCTTTAGCCAATATGCTCTGTCATCTTGAATATTTGCCACCCAAATTGTTTCACAAGTTTTACAATGTCGTACAAGGTCCTCCAACCCATTCCTAATGAACTTCGGAAGTTTCTGCCACTCCACGTTTGGACTTGTTGGGGGAGTCACCATCTTGCCTCTCTGATGCGCCTTGTGTGATAGTAACATGCTCAGAGAGTTTTGATTCGTAACTTCCAATGCCTTGCACTCTCAAACATGCCGCAATCCTCTACTTGTCCTTCATCAGCGTTTGTCACCTTCGGGCTACCTTTGAGGTTCTTTCAATGCTCCCTCTATCCTAGTGTTTTCAGCTCTAGTCGTTTGATGTTCTGATCTTCCTTCAATGTCCACTACTCAATCTAGTGAATGGTCTATGTTAGGTCATCTATATGCTTCCTTTAGCCTTCCCCTTCGACTGAATCTATTCATATGAATTGCTCTTGGATGGTCGGGTTGGCGGTTTCTTGCTTGCCTTCCCCCTCGCCCGATGGTGTGTCTTACAACGATGACCCTTCTTCCTCTAATGTTTCCCTGATGGTGTTCTCTTCCTCACTTTCCCCTTCATCCAATGTTGATGATCCGAACGGTTCTATAACTTGGTCGGCAAGGTCTGTCTGTGTTTTGTCGTCGGGAAGTGGCAAATGTCTAGCTATTTCAATCCAATCTCCCCTTGTACCTTCTCTTGTCCTGACAGTTCTTCATCTCTCCTAACTACGACTTTTGCTCGCACTTCGGCTTTGACTTCTGTTCTTGGGTGGACTTGGACTTTCTTTGAGAAATCCTTTCTTTGGTCAACTCCACCTCTTAGTCGTCGTCGATGTTCAGTTTGTTCTTTTATCCTTAAGGATCTTATTTTTTGATCAATTGATTTGTGACCACTTTGTTTTAGTTTTCCGTTTTTGTTTAAGGTTAATGGTATTAATTCTTTGGCGTACGTCGTCGATCAGTGTCACACTCTTCTCTTTTGGTTCGTTCTTCGTACCGTTGCAGGATTGGTTGCCTTCGTTGTTCCCTATCTTTCTTGACACGAAGGTCTTACAATATGATATAGTATTGTGCAATTAATCTCGACAATCTATTGAAAATACGATCGACCTCCGAATTGACAGTCAAGTTATCCTAGATGGCAACCTTAGGGACCTCTTGCCTGAGAGCTTCCCTCTGTACGTGCTCCTTGAGAGAGATGTCCCACATATTTATGAGGTCTTCTGTCAACACGTCTTCCCTTTCCTCATTTGCTTGCACCGGCTCTTCAATTGGCTAGCCCATCACAATGCCATGACATTCATCTGTGTTTGGTGTATCGCCAGAGTTCGTATTGGCAATGGTGCCAAATGTTTACTCGTAAAGTGATTTGACCGATTAACACAAAGTAAACAAGAATGTATAATAACAAGAATAGAACATATCAATCACACAAACATTGCACAGAACATAGGTGTTGTATTCATTCATCAAATAAACAATAAGTACATCATGTATCAAAATGTGCGGTCCCTGACTACAAATGAACCTCGAAATATATAGATGGTCAATGTTGGTTGAGGACACCAACCATCAGGAATTAATTCCAAATTACAACATATACTAATTATTTTTTGTTGTGCACAATATTATTTATTTATTTATTTACTTGGCCGACTAAATAGATTAACTTTGGCCAACTACAGGTTTCAACCAAGAGGATGGAGAAAGCTTTTCGTAGAGACCAAGTGGTTTGGGTAGCAAAATACCCGATTAGAGATACACCTCCATCCAAGGATTGGAGGTCCTACCATGTTGATATTCAATCCATCTTGGATAAACATAGCAAGGTGTTTGGTGAAATTCCTCCTGGTTTATCACTAGATAGGGGCTTTCAGCATGCGATTGAGCTTGAGGAAGGAGCAAAACCCGTCATCACTACTCCCTATTGGCATCCTAGGAGATAGAAGGAGGAAATTGAGAAGGCAATTAAGGAGTTATTGGACATGGGCACATACGACCTAGTTTAAGCCCATTTGCTTCATTTGTTGGTGAAGAAAAAAGATGGGACTATGAGGATGTGCATTGATTATAGAGCCCTCAACAAAAAGACAATAAAAAATGGCTTACCCCATACCCAAGATCGATGAATTGATAGATGAGCTTCATGATGTGGTGTACTTCTCCAAGATTGACTTATGATCAAGGTATCATCAAATAAGGGCTAGAGATGAGGATGTGCACAAAACAACCTTCATATGTCACTATGGGCACTATGGGTTCTTGGTCATGCCATTTGGGTTGACCAATGCACTTGCCACCTTTCATTCATGCATGAATCAGGTATTTATTTTGCAATTGGGGAAAATTTGTATTGGTTTTCTTTGATATCTTGATTTTTAGTAAAATATGGGAGGGTCACTTGAGGCACATAGATGAGGTGCTTGCAATACTTGAGCAACATTAATTCTACGCCAAGGCATCCAAATGTGAGTTTGGGTTGACAGAAATATTTATTTGGGTTTTAAGATTAGTGTCCAAGGGGTTAGCGTGGATGAGGAAAAGATCAAAGCAATACAAGATTGGCCTAGACCAAGCAATTTGTCACATTTGAGGGGATTTGTGGGTATTTTGTAACTACTATAGGAGGTTTGTGAAAGGGTTTTCATAACTTGCAGCCCCATTGATAGATTTGACGAAGAAAGGAGTCTTCTCTTGGAGCCCTTCAACACAAAGAGCTTTCAAGAAGCTCAAGGAGGTAATGAGTTCATGTCCTGTTTTGGCTATTCCAGATTTCTCACTTCCTTTTGTTTTAGAATGTGATGCTTTAGGAGAGGGGATTGGAGCAATCTTGATGTAGAATAAACACCCCATAGCTTTTGAGAGTAGGAAGTTTAAGGAGACAAAAAGAAGCTTCTCTATTTATGACAAGGAGATGTTGGCCATCATGCATGCACTAACCAAATTCAGATAGTATTTGGTTTGTCGGAAGTTTGTGGTTAAACCAAATTATAATAGCTTGAAGTTCTTCCTCAATCAAAAGGATTTGAATGATAGATAGTAGAAATGGGTAAGCAAACTACAAAGCCTGTGATTTTGACATTGAGTATGTTAGGCGAAAAAAATGTGGTGGTTGATGCACTATCTAGGAAACCTTACTTCTGCTCTATGACTGATATATTTGATGATTGGAAGGATTCCATAAATGCTGAATATACTAAGAATATAGTTGCTACTGACATTTTGGATGTGAAGTTGCAAGATGACAAGTTCAAAGTGATTGATGAACTCATCCTCTACAAAAATCAGGTGTATCTTGTATCAGAATCAAAGGTGAAGGAAAGAATTTTGAGAGCATGTCATGACACACCACTTGCTGGTCACCTAGGTTACTACAAGACCTACAAGCAAGCTAGGGAGCGTTTTTCATGGAAAGGGCTCAAAAATGATGTATTGAAGCATGTTAGGGAGTGTTTGGTGTGCCAACAAAACAAAACAGAGCAAGTATTTCTAGCTAGTTTGCTGCAGCCCTTGTGCATTCCAAACCAGAAATGAGAGAGTATGTCCATGGATTTCATCACGAGCCTCTCAAAAGTCCAAGGTAAAGATTGTATATATGTGGTCATTGATAGACTCACTAAATATGCTATTTTCATGCTATTTCTTCATAGTACAAGGCTCCACAAGTTGTTGATCTGTTCTTTAGAGAGATTTTTAGACTTTACGGGCTGCCAAGGAACATTGTAAGTGACAAGGATGGCAAATTTATCAACTTACTTTGGCAAAAGCTCTTTCGTTTGACAGACACATAATTGACTATACGCTAGTTATCATCCTCAAACCGATGGACAAACGAAAATTGTGAATAAATGGATAGAAGGTTACTTGAGAAATTATGTTACGGAGTAGCAAACAACCAAACAACATAGGTCAAATGGCTGCACCTTGGGGAGTATTGCTACAATTCCACCCATCACATGTCAATAGGTATGACTCCTTTCAAGGCATTTTATGAGTATGATGCTATTTAATCATGGATTTTATTCTTTTGGATAGTAGAGTACCAAGAGCTAAAGATTTGATTCAACAAAGTTTGGATATTGTGAAAGCACTCAAAGAAAATCGACATCAGTCCCAAAACTAGCAAAAATTATATGCTGATTCCACCGAACTGAGAGAGTTTTTGAGGTGGGAGACATGGTATTCTTGAGGGTACAGCCCTACAAGCAATCTACCGTTAAGGGAAATTGTGTTGAGAAGTTGAAACCATGATTCTATGGACCGTATAAGATCATAAGGAAGGTTGGGGAGGTTGCATATGAGCTAGAACTTCCTAAGAACAGCAGAATACACAATAGTTTGCACGTGTCATGCTTGAAGAAAGCCCTTGGACAGCAGATCACTCCTTCACTAGAGCTGCCCCCACTTGATGATGAGGGGAAATTGATTTTGGAGCCCGAAATGATCATGGATGTGAGAGAGAAGTTGAGAAACAAGGTCATACTTGAATATTTGATAAAATGGAAGAATTTGCCTCTTGAAGACACGTGGGAAGGAGCTGAGATCTTTGATCATGTGAGTCTGAAATTGCTTGAGGACAAACAATATTTTGGGCAGGAGGATTGTCATGTCCCCTGCATGCCAGCATTGTGATGGTGTTTATTATAAATAATAACTATGTTTTTAAACACTAATAATATATATATAGTAATAATAATATTAATTAATACAATACTTCTTTTGGTGGCCAACCTGAATTTAAATATTGAGCACCACCTTTAAATAAATTAATATTAAAAAAAAATCATAATTTTTGGGCCAACCAGGGATCTTCTTTTGGTCGCCAAATTTCGATTAAACAGGTATAAAATTGTTTTTAGCTGGCTGGGCAAGGGCATCTGGACAATTGATCGTTTTTTCAAATTGCAATCAGCTCTGCAGGGAGGAAAACTCTGTACTCAGCTTGCTGGGGTAAGGACGAAAACCCTACCTCACCGATCAGGTCTTTAACAGTGTTTATGACTGCAAATTACATATCTGTCATCTGCTAAGTGTTGTTTATCTTTTCTAACTCCTTCCAGGCTGAGTACTAGGGTTTTACCAACATCCAATGTTGCAGAAATGAGCTGCTGCCAGGACACAATCATCATCCTATCATAGAGTGCTGCAGAGGGTCCTAGCAGGGAAATTCAAGGCAATTCCAAGCCCAAATCAGGTTCATCAGCCTTTTCAGACATACAACCCTTGCTTTCAATCCAATCTAGTCTCACCATTGTTTGACATTCCTCATCAACAACCAACATAAGGGCAAAACCTAAGCACATGAGCCATCATAGGGACAAACAGATTCAGATCCGCAACTCTGCATCAATGATTTCTATGAACAGAACATCCTAGACATTGTGGAGCAACCCTTAGATCATTCCATTGCATCAAATCATCAGTTAAGCAGTGACCTTGAGGGTTCCATGCCTCAAGCTAAGGGCAACAGTTAGCTAGGAATAGTTTTCTTCAAGGGCTTAGAGGTACTCACTGCATGTTGCCCCTCCATTCCTTGCCAAGTCGTGGAATTTCAAAGGGATTGGGGGTTCCTGCGCTCAGATCAGCCCAGACCTTTGTTCCAGACAGTTGTAAATTCATTCACATCACATCCACCTTGTACCAGGTTCTTGTTGCACTGTTTAAACTGAGATTTGAGTGATTGTATAACTGAAATTTTGCTACAGACTGTGTATATCAGTGTTGGAACTCCATTTCTGTGTACTGTGCAAGTTATTTGAAAGAATTAATTTGCTGTTATTCTTCAGATCAAAGTTATAAACCCTAGGAACATTAAAGATTGATGTTAGAATGTTTAGCAAGAGTAGAGATGATTTTGGCTGCTTGATGCTTCAAGAGGTCAAAATTGTTGGTTTTCCTCTTGATTTTGTTCTAAAATATATTTGGAAGGGTGTTGATAAGTTCGTTGCTAATCATGAAAAAAAAAGGGAGTTATATTATCTTGCTCTTGGATAAATGGGCTCCCTTTGTAATTGACTATGAGAAATCTCCATGTAATAGAGTTGTATGGGTTATTGTGTAAAATTAAGAGAAAAAAATTGGTCTTTGTTCTTTGTATGCTCCAAATGACTATAGAGAAAAAACAAAATTTTGGAATTAGCTGGCCAATAAAATGCCCAAAGTTCCATCCATTCTGGGGGTAATTTAATATGATTGAAAATAAAGATGATAAATGCGGGGGTCTGAAATTTAGTTGGAAAGGAAATGAACAGTTTCTTAGGCCAAAGATGAGGAGATTTTTAAGCCTTAGAGATCCTTTAGAGGGTTGCAAAGTGAACAGGAAGAGTATATGGTTCACCTAATGCAATTACCAAAGCGGCAATAAGAGAATTTAGTCCAGGCTTGATAGATTCTATTTGAATAATAGTTTTTTTTTAATCCTTGAACCCATGCTGATAATAATGTTGTGTTGATCATACTTTCACCTTGTTTGACCATCACCCTGTTGAAATTGTTGTTGAAATTAAAGGATTTAAACAAGAAAAAAGTTGTAGAGAAGACGTGCCTCTTAAGTTGAACACTAGTTTATTGAAAGATGAAGATTGTTTGAATGGAGTTAAATTTTGTTAAGGGTTATGATCATGCCTCCAACTTTTATTTTCAATGGAACAAATGTACTGTTGCATGGCAAAGATTCTTCAAAACTATTGGAAAATCAAAACCCTTAACTAGGAAATATTGGGCTAGGGGATTTGACAGGAAACTTGTTCAAATAGAGGCAAAACTACCATATAATCCCCAAAACTCTGCTTTGCAAGAGCAAGTTAACACTACTAAACATGGATGGAGATGCTATCACAATTTTGCAGCCCAAGGACTCAAAATCATGTCCAAAATGAGCTGGATTAAAAGCGGTGATAGATGATCTAGGTATCTTTTTTAACCTACTTAGAGAAAAATTTATTAGGATGAAAATTGACCCTTTCAATGTAACTAGGACCCTAAAAGATGATCCTAAAGAAATAACCAATGCTTTGTTTTCTTTCTATAAGAATTTGTTCACATCTAATGGAAGCAATGAAAATATTGATAAGGCTAGGAGAATGTGCATGAAGATCATTCTTTGGAAGTTCAACGATGATGCAATTTCTCCCAAAAAGAACATTAACATTGAGGAAGTTATATTTGTTATAAAATCTTTAAACAATGATAAGTTCCCAAGAATTAATGAGTTTCCTATTGAATTCTACAAAAGCAATATTGATTGGATATCTAAGGACCTTAAAGTGTACAAAGAAACCATAAATGATGGAACCTTGGGATTACTTTATTACTAGGTTCCTCCAGAACTACACCCATTTTGGGATCGAATGGGTTTTAGTACAAGAGAGTCCTAGAATGTGCACAAGACGACTATGGCACACCCCTGCCACCTTGGGTACTTTGTGGGCACTTCCCTAGTACATGCACAAGATGGCCAAGGCACACCCTACCGCTTTGGGTACCTTGTGGGTATGTCCCAAATGTACCCACAAAGTATTCAAGGCAACAAGGGTGTGCCATGGCCATCTTGTAATGTACTCTAATGCTCACAACCACACCCACAAACCCAACAATGGATTTTGACAAAAAGTATTTTTCTAAATTAATAAATACATTTTTTAACCTAAACCAAACGTACCAACAAGGTGCTTGAGGCAATAGGGGCGTGCCTTGGCTATGTTGTGATGTACATAGACGCTCCCAAACACATCCATAGACCCAACAATGGATTTGGCAAAAAAAAACTTATTTTTTCTACATTAAAAAATACATTTTACCAGCCTTAAAATCTCTAAACCATGAATGACAACTTTAAAAGTGACAATATCATTCATTTGACAATCACAAAGCACAAAAACAACCAATATCACTCCCCTTCACTATTTTTGCATTTTTGAAGCTTGTTGGTTTTTTTAAAATGTGATGGATTGCAAAGGTGCCAAAGACATCTACTAGGTGCTATGGAGGGAACTAGCTTGTGCAAAGGAGATTTATTGATCAAAGGTTAGTATTTTGTGAGATTCCTTGTAGTTTTTGAAGAATTTTTTCAGGTTTTTTAAACAATATTTTTAATTGTTTTTTGTTTTTATTACTTTGATATGTATGGTAAGATTGTATTTTATTTATTTATTTTTTCTAAGTTCGTGTACTCTAGGGTTACATTTTCATTTTTATTTTATTTTTTTCTTATAATAATCTATTCAAACAGCTACAAGTTCAAGTTCAATGGCCTCAAATACAATCAAGCATCAACTCTATGGAAATATGTTACGATAATCGAAAAACTTCCAAGATGTGGGGCTTGACTTTGGTGTTGTAGCCATTGTGAGATCAAGTATAAGAGCTTGTATAGTCGAGTGAAGGCTCACCTTTATGCTATGACCGGCCAACAAATTAGAGTTTGTGAAGAGACAAACAGAGTGCTGCCATAGCAACAAGTTATGGCATATATTAGAGAACAAGAAAAAGTTGATGTTGTGAATGAGAGAAAAATTCAAATCTTATCCTTTATCGAGGAAAGGCTCAAGGAAGCCACCTACAAGGTCTTCTTCCATACTGGTTGCCCCATATCCTTTCTTGGAGACACTGACTATGCAAGAAAAGGATCCCTCTATTTCTTCCCACAAAAGAGACCCACTAGAGAGGACATTTCAAAATGAAGTGAGAGATAATATAGATGAACACATTGCACGTTGCATTCACATCAAAGGTCTTACTTTCAACCTACTGAGATCACCAAATTGGCTGGAAATGGTGACAGCAATAAGTCAAACACTCTCTAGTTACACAAGTCTTGGTTATCAAAAGGTGTGCACCACCTTATTGGCAAAAGAAAAAATTTGTAAAGACATCAATAAAACCCATCAAGGATTCATGGATTGAAACAAGAGTGTCCATCGTTTTTGATGGATGGAAAGATAGCAAAAATTTGGATTGACAACATTGTCCAATTATGATATTGCTATCAAGATTCAACCATGTAGTTTTGCGAGTCATACTCATTGACCCATGTTTCATGAGTAGAGGTTCACAAGAACCCATCTCTCATGATAATGAATGGTCCACTTCGCACTCATTGCATCTAGTCGTGACATGGGTCAATGAGTTTGACTCGCAAAACTACACGGTTGAATCCTAATAGCAATATCATAATTTGACACGCTGTGGAAAATACCTCCTACTTATCAAGGTTGTCCAAGTCGTAACAGACAATGCAAAAAATTGCAAGGCAACAGGTGCTTTGGTTGAGGAAAGGTAAGAGCACATTTTTTGGACACCATCTACCATCCACTCCCTCAACTTGTTGATAAAAAATATTGGCACTCAAATAGAGTGGGTGAAAGAAATATACACCGAGGGTGAGATGATTCAGATGTTCATGACAAGTCATCATATGTCACAAGGCATCTTTAAGACTTTCTCCAATTTGGAATTATTGAAGGTAAATTTATGAAAATTCAATATTTATTTTAAATTCAATTTATATGAAATATTTTATTTATATTTAAATTTGTTATTAACTTATTTTTACACTACATTAGGTTGTTGAGATTCATTTCGCATCACACACAATGACTTTGAGATGATTTGTGAAGGTGTGAGATGCATTGAGCGACATGGTTATTAGCAATCAATAGAGTGTGTGGATGCAATCAAATTCACAAAGGGCCCAAAAGGTCAAATCATTAATCCTAGATGATGATTGGTGGGCTTGTATGAACTACATCTTAAGTTTCACCAAGCCCATTAGTATGATCGATTTTGTTGATGTAGATTGACCATGTTTCAAAGAATCTACGATGGCATGGACTCCATGATAGAAAAAATATAGTTCATAACAGCAAAGAAGAAGAATGACCTTGAAGAAACACTTTTCCTAAGAGTGAAAAATATCATTCTTAATTGTTGGAACAAGATGACCACACCTTTGCATTTCTTTAGATATCATTACCTCCCAAATATTACATGGAAACATTTTTTTTGCCTAGGAGAACCATGCCATATAGAGACAATGAAGTTGTTGATGGGTACAAGAAAGCATTTCGAAGAATCTTCTCAGATCCACAAGTGATGGATAAGGTTAGGACAAAATTTGGTAGGTTCATCACAAGACAAGATCATAGAATTTGCGCTCTTTGAGACAAGTACAAAGCAAATGTTCATAAATGGTGGTACCTCCATGGGTTATGTTATAGGTTCCTTCAACCTCTTGCAATCAAAATTCTATTATTTGTAAGCATTTTTTATTTTTTATTTTTAACATTCTTACCATTATTTTGCATTCCTAAGTTGTATTGACTATCACTCCAATTTCAAAAAGTTACAAGTTCTTTCATCAAGTGGAATTAGAACACATACTCCATCCACTCAATTAAGTGCAACACATTGGCTACACAAAAAGTAGAAAATTTGGTCTATGTCCATTCCAACTTGCACCTCCTATCACATAAAGAAGTTGACTGCAAGGAAGAGGCAATGAAGAATGGAGATATAGCCCCTGAGTGTGCCAACTTGGATGCATTTTTCTTAGAGCTTGCCAGAGTAGTGCAAATGCTTGTGGTCCAAATGAAGTTGAACCAAGTGATGACTAAGATCCAACTACTTTCAATGGAGAGGAAGATATAATTTTTTTATCATATTTATTATTTTCAAATTTAGTAATGATTTGACATATAGATATATGTTATATGACATAACATTGGATGAATTACGAAATGTTTTTTCAATTATGTTATTTAATTTATTTTCAGTATAAAGTATCAAATATATTATATATTTTAAACTATGTAGTCACTAGTGTATACTTTAAAAAAAATTGTGTATATATGTGCAACTGTACATGTACCCAATAAAAAAATTTGTATCCGCATACCCAAATCACGAACTTAAACCCAAAGCCAATCCCATATTCGAAACTTAGCATTAAACAATAATATAAATCACTAGTTGGATATGGATTTAAGAATAGGACATAAAGTTATAAATATATACAAATAAAAGTACCATAAATGATAAACTCTTAAAATGGGGAAAAAAACAAAATATTAACTTATATCTACAATCTCTTTTGCTGAAATCCGAAATTTTCTCATTGAAAACCCACTCAACCATGTCAACTCTTGTAAAGGTAGCACATTTGAATAAGACCACTCCTCACTAACAAACATGTGCTTCAAGAAAGCTTTTGACTAAAGCTGTAATGTCCCCAATTTAGCCTTACACTCTTTAGTTGAATTTAGCCTATTTTCGGAAACCTATAGGCTAATCGATTGAGCAAATTAGAGTTTCCACTTTTATAGGAGGTTTGTTGGGCTTTTGAAGGCTAGCATGCAAGTTTTTTGGCAGTCTGTTCTTTGGAGCTTTCTGGGTTTCCGGAGAGCTTCAAGGAAAGGTAACATGCATGTTGAAAAAATAACATACATTTCTCTCTAGTACCTTACATGTAGGAAAGGTTTCTGGGTTTTTCTGGATTTTCAAAGATCTCCAGGGTGGTATGACATGCATCAAAATAGTCAACCTTTCCAGACACTTATTATTTAAAGTAAATCATGATTACTACTCAATTGGTTTTCTGATGAAGTTTTGTATACTTACTATTTATAGTAGTTTGCTATTTTTGGTAAGTCTATATTTATGGCAGTATCTTTCCAACAGCAGCTTAGTCATCTCCAGTTCATCTTTCTATTTCGGGCAGTGAGGTAATTCAGTTTTGGCATTAGCTTCTTCCTCTCTTTTGGAGCTAAGTTTCAATACTTAGTCAATTTTCAGTTGTGGCTTTTGGACCCCCATGCCTACTCAATGACTTTAAGTTGTTTTTAAAGTGGGCCTTTAAGTGGACGTCTAAGTGAGAAATTAATATCTTTATTAATGTTTTTAAATGCTCTTAAAGTTGGACACCAAGAAAGGGAATATTAAAGTATTTTAATATTTTTAATTTTAAAAGTGCATTTTTGGAGATGGGCGTCCCATGAGGAAATTGAAGAGTTTCTTTTTGGTCAGTTGCTCATTCAAGCTTATTTATTAATGCCTTGTGCCTTCATTTGTATCTTTTGGAAATTATGATAATGTTATTGTATTGAAATATTTTCAGAGCTTTATTTCGAGGAGAATGCATACCTCTTGGCTTCTTCTTCCAATCTTCGTGCTTGAAAGATAGTACCTAGTTGGACTTACTAAAGATTGTGCTTCACTCAAGAGTGCAGATAGAGCTTCAATTTCTGATTTATTTAAGCAAATTGTTGTTGTATAATCTGTTCTACTGTTGCTGGTCCGTGCTTGGTTGTAGCACGTTTTCATTCATATCTCATTGGGCGAATTTCTCTTGGTTCTGGGTATTGTCTCTATGATTTTCCCTTGCTAGGGTGTCCCTTTGCACAAAGTTTCATATTTTTTGAAGGTGTCTATGAATTTCTAGAGCTGGTTGGCCCTCTTTGGAGGTTGGGATTTTCACTATCGCTGCATTGGGAAGAGTGCACAAATAATCTAGAGATATTTGGCGAGGTTTCTCCATTCGTATTTGATCGCCAAGTTCCTAGCTTCCGTTTGCATTCAGTTTCATCTTCATCGGAGGTGTTTGGAGAGAGATATGAACATTTTGGTGATTTCTACACTGCTGATCTAATTTTCTGTACATTATTGTTTCTTATCAGATCTGATTTATTGCTGTTATGAGCTTATTTGCTGGACATTTTCATGCTATATCAGTTAGAGAACATGTCTCTAACATTCTGATGTAATTAGTCTCAAAAAACTGAATTGTTGTGCAGCTGATTATCTATTTTGTAAAGCTGGTTTAGTAGTACTAACAGCTATTTATAATCTGCAATTTATATTCTTATTTATACTCCCATTGAAGAAGTGATTGAGTCTGATTTTTACTTTCAGCACTTGTTTTTTATTTCCCCCCACTAAATAAGTGGTAGTGTGGATTCATGGCTGGCTTGCCGCCTTATTAATTGTTAATATCTCCACTCCCGCTGCATAAATGGTTGAGTTTGTAATTTCCTTTCATTCTATGGTCGGCTCGCCGCCTATGTTCAATTGTAATTACATTCCAGTTTGCTAACGATCCCCCGCACTGTATGCTCTCACCTCGCCCACATTGGAATCTTGGTGATCAAAAGGTGAAGGGTTACTATTCTTGCTGGTTTATATTTGGAGCTAACGCTAACAGTGGTGAAATTGTGCTGATATTTTCAAAAAACAACTAAGGGGGATATTACAAAAGCATAGATTGCAATGTGATTAAGTTCGTTGTAAAGTAGGTTATACTAAGATGAGCCAATTCCTTATTTATGTATTTCCTCGTCAAGTTGAGGACTGAAGCATGGTTGTATATGTATTTGCAAATGTTTCTACCATGCTCCACAACTACTTTGATCCATGGTAATTTACCAAGATCCTTCAATATAAGGTCAAGGCCATAAACAAAATAGAAAGTCCGAAACATAAATGGGTGCATCTCCATGAGAAATCCACCTCAGTAACATAATTTACCGTATTGTCTGTAATGATGTGCACAACATTTGTCTCACCCACCTTGGCCATGACTTATAAAATTTGATGATGCAGAATGAATTTCAAGCATCTTATTAGACGGGTGGAATTCGCAGCCAACTCCAATTTAAATTGACATTTTCACTTGTCAATTAAAACCAATTCAAAATTGCACTAAAATAATGAGGGCCACTAAATTAATTTTCAATCCATCAACATTGCACATCATATAACTTTTAATTGCATTCAATTTGAATAACTTTGAAATCACAAAGGCATTTCGAATTAGTTTTTGTTACATTCCTACTCCATTGACTACAGACATTTACAATCTGCAAATTTAATTTATTTATCAAATTCCAATCTCCTTTGTTTAGTTATCCCCCATACCTCTATTCAATTCTAGCATCGATTTGTTCTCCCGTGCACACTTCATTTTCAACTGCACAGACTTCTAAATCATCTAATGCATATTTGTTATTACTTTCATCTGTTACCTCATAGCACACTTCCTCTACTCTTTCAATCTGCTATTTATTCTTTATTTGACTGTATATTTTCCTTTGTTCTCACACATCCACCACCTCTACTATCTACCTACCAATATTGGCTTTACTTTTAAAATCTGCATTCATCTTCTCACCTATAAGATGCACTTCCTTTTCCCTGCATCAACTTATGAATTCAGACCTCCTTCCTGTTATATGCACTAGCTCTTTTCACAATTCTGTCTTATATTTGTTTTTGGCAACCTCTTCTTTTTTGATTGTGCAGGCTATTCATTTTGCAACCTCCTCTATCCCTTCCCTATGCATTTGTTATTACATTTTAAATTTTGAACTACTACACACATGGCACAACCCATCTGCCTTCACTTTCTTTGAAAACTTTCTTTTCTTCCTCTCTATTCGCGGCTTTCCTCTCCCATTCTCTGCCTTTTCAAATTCTTTTTGCATCATATTTTCCCATCCCAATGAAGTGCAGCCTCTATTCTCTCTCTAATCTGCAATTTCAATTTTATTTTTACTTGGCATTTTTTCTCCTTTGTCTTGCTCACATGACCCCTCCACTCTGCACTTTGTATTCATTTGTTTTTATATTTCAATTCATTCCAAATTTGTTCCTTACCATGGCATTGCCCCCTTCCAAATGTTGGCATTAAAATATTTCATTTGTTTTTTTATTGTTATTGACAATTAAAACCAGCAATCACTTGGTTTCAACGGAGTCAATTTCCAATCAAACTATGGGAACAAATTACATCAGACAAAATAAAGATTAATTATCCATTTCATTTTAATAATTGACCATCCAAAACCAAATGAACTTCATTGCACCAAAACTAAAGATTTAAATTGAAATAGACCATTTTGTCAAATGAAATGACAAATAATGTTGCTCAGTTCTGCCCCAAACGATCACAAAATCAAAATTAAACTGCCAATCAAAAATGAAAACCAAAACCAAAACAATAAATTCAAACCGAAATATTTTTTGGGTGATGCAGATCGCCAATTCGCACAAATGCTCCTGCATCAGACACGTCGGGTAAGAAGTTTGTGAGCCCAAGCTCACAAATTGGAGTTGAGTAGTTGAACTACTCTTCCAAGTTGCAACAACTTGCAACACATTCCGATGTTGTGACTAGTATCCTATAAAAAAAAAATTTGCCTTTTCCAACACTTAGCAAAAACATTTGCCATCTTCCTTTGCCAAATCCGTTCATCTTCTTCTTTTGTGAGAATCAACTCACCATAATCCGAACTCCATCTCCAATTGCAACATCCTCTTATTTTTGTCTCATGGGATTCAACCCACCATGAACCGTCCACCTCCACCAAATTTCACACTCATCTTCCTCCTTTGTGGGAATTAACCCACCATAATCCGTCCTCCTCCAAGAACATTCTTCCTCTTCAACCTCTCTTCTTGCCATACCAACGTAATGGTTTTTCCAAGCTGCACCTCAACCCTTAACACCTCCATGCTTTCCTCTTCTACTTTTTCAAACTCAAATCGATGCCATACTTCATTATTTTGCAAAAATTAAACTTTACCTCTGCTGCTGCAGTTTTTTTTCCTCTGTCACTTTCAGCTGCAACATTTGTGTCTTCACCATTCATCACCACCATCCTCTTCATGTCCTCCAAAGGACTCACCACTACTGCAACTCATTTGGCCTCTTCAAGGGATATAATTTCACTTTACTACTCAATCACTGCTGCAACACTTCTCATTTTTTGAACATCTCTGCAATCCATCCACATGTCCTCCAATGGACAAATTACTTCTGCACTCCTTGTTCCTTCTAACACAGCGGCAACTTGTGCCATGCTTTCATCTTGCGCACTTGTGTGGGCTGCTCCCACATGTTCACCTCTACATGAAACCTCCATCAAAGACCTACAACGCTGTCCCTTGTTTTCAATTCTCCTATCCTCTTCCCAGAGGACCTCCTTGTTACTTGACTCTCTCAAATTTTCGCACCCACTCCAATCTTCATCTTCTTCTTCAAGATAACAATCTATCCTCTCTGTGTGCCATTCAACTTCACACTTTCAACCTCCATCAAACCACTTGCACGTTCACATACTTCCTAGCATTCAGCTCCCATGTTTTGCCCACTCTCAAGAGCATCCAATCTTGCCTGGATTCTTGCTACCTCTTCATAAACAAATTTTTTAAACCTTCTTTCTCATTGTTCTACATACAAAATTCTTATTGGTCTCTTCATGACCACCGTTGTCCTCATTTTTGAAAACATCTTGCTCACATTTGCAATCTTTGCAGCCTACACACATACACACAATTTCTAGAGCCAATGCTCTCTGCAATTGCAGGTACTCTCTACAACACACTATCCTCTACCCAACAAAGACTCTAGAAGATGCTCCTCTCAAACCTCTCTAGCCACTTTCTCTCAATGGAGGAAGTCTACACACCTTCTCCCCAGCTTCATCTCTGCTAGAGGACAACCAACACTTTTCACACAAACCCAACTCTACAGTTGCAAAAATTCTCACCACAACATGTTCCTCTCCACACTTCTCCCAACGATCAGCCAAGCTCTGATACCAAATGATGCAGAACGAATTTGTCACATCTCATCAAACGAGCGAAATTTGCAGCCAACTCAAATTTGAATTGACAATTTCACTTGTCAATTAAAACCAATTCAAAAATGCACTAAAACAATGAGGACCACTAAATTCATTTTCAATCCATCAACATTGCACAACATACAAATTTTACTCGCATTCAATTTGAATGACTTCGAAATCACTAATGCATTTCAAATTAGTTTTTGCTACATTCCTACTCCATTGACTACAGACATTTACAATCTGCAAATTTATCTCCTCTATTTTCATACCTCTATTCAATTCTAGCATTGATTTGTTCTCCTAGGCACACTTCATTTACAACTGCACAGACTTCTAAATCATTTAATGCATATCTATTATTACTTTCATCTGTTACCTCAACTTATAGCGCACTTCCTCTGCTCTTTCAATCTGCTAAGTATTCTTTATCTAATTGAATAATTTCCTTTGTTCTCACACATCCACAACCTCTACTATCTACCTGTCCAACGCTGGTTTTACTTTTTAAATCTGCATTCATTTTCTCACCTATAAGATGCACTTCCTTTTCCCTACATCAACTTATGAATTCAAGCCTCCTTCTTCCAGTTATATGCACTGGCTCTTCTCACAATTTTGTCTTATTTATCTTTGTGTTTGGCAGCCTCTTCTTTTTTTGACTGCGCAGGCTATTCATTTCTTCTCTTAAACATATGGTGCGGCCTCCTCTATCCCTTCCATGTGCATTTCTTATTACATTTTTAATTTTAAACTGCCATACACATGGCACGACCCATCTGCCTTCACTTTCTTTTCTTTCTCTCTATCTACGGCTTTCCCTCTCCTGTTCTCTACCTTTTCAAATTCTTTTTGCATCATATTTTCCCATCCCAATGATGTGCGATCTTTGCTCTCTCTCTATAATCTGCAATTTCAATTTTCTTTTTACTAGGTATTTTTTCTCCTTTGTCTTGCTCATGTGACCCCTCCACTCTGTGCTTTGTATTCATTTTTTTTATATATTTCAATTCATTCCAAATCTGTTCCTTACCATGGCACGGCCCCCTTCCAAATGCTGGCATTAAAATATTTCATTTGTTTTTTTATTGTTATTGACAATTAAAACCAGCAATCACTTGGTTTCAACGAAGTCAATTTCCAATCAAACCATGGGAAGAAATTACATCGGATAAAAAGATTATCCATTTCATTGTACTAATCGATCATCTGAAACCAAATGAACTTCATAGCACTGAAACTGAAGATTTAAATCGAAATAGAACATTTTGTCAAATGAAATGACAAATAATGTCGCTTAGTTCTGCCCCAAATGATCACGAAATCAAAATTAAACCGCCAACTGAAAATGAAAACCAAAACCAAAACAACAAATTTAAACCAAAATATGTTTTGGGTGATCCAAATCGCCAATTCTCCCAGATGCTCCTGCATCATTTAACAAAGGAAATTTGTGTTTTTACCTTCCTTGAAGCATCAATGTATTTCAAGAAAACTTTACTACTTGAGAAAGAACAAGGAAATTTAGTAGTGTCATCTTCCTCCTATTTATCCAAGAAATGACGGTGCAACCCTTCTTTCACAATATCTCATTGTTGCTCATCAATAGTGGCCTTCACCTTTGCCAATTTTTCACTCAAAATTAGGCCCTTTATCTCCTCATCATTAGAGGCTTTGAACCCTGCTCCAACAACAACAATAGCATCTACTAGATTTTGCTAAAAGACCTAAAGAAAGTAAAATTTTAAATATAAGTATCTAAGTTTTAAAATCCAAACTCAAAAATCCTTTATATTTTAAATTTCAAGGTAACATAAATAAATCAAGAAATATATTTCAAAACAAAAATAAGAACTAATTACTTGGCCCTATGAAATGGACTCGAACAATAGAACCAAATGTCTCCAACTATACTCCTCACTACTTGATGGATATTTCTATTCCAACCCCTATTCTCAAGCAACAATTAGGAACCTGCAATAGTGTGTGGTACAATATACAAATACAATCTAGATTTGTTAACTCTATGCCCAACACTACCATTAGTCCTCAAAGTTGAAGGGAATACAAGAATTGCAAAAGTAGAAGGATCTCCTTGACCTTGGCCTACAAACACCATCTCTTCTCTTTACCTCTTTTTTAGGTCATTTTAATCCTCAAAGGACTCTACGAGTTTGTAACTCGTGCAAAACATCAACTAGCACTTGCGTGTACAAAAACATCTCAGCCAAGTACATGTGCAAAGTAAAATTTGAAACAGTAACTATCTCACCACTAATTTTCAGTTTACAATAATGTAATGTCCCCTTTTCCTAAGCAGTCATCAATTGCTGAGGTTGGTCTATCACTCGATCCCCATGGACTAATAGGTTGGTTAGGGGGCCCTCTGAGGGCGTTTGTGGCTTGTCAGTCAACCATTTGTGCTTGATTAGTGTTTCACAACTCAGTGATTCCAGGATTTTTGTTCTGTACCTTCTAGAGCATGATTTGGACACTTTGTCCTTACTATTTTTAGTAAGTCATAGGGTGGTCAGCGACCTGGTCAGTTGCCAGTCTTTCTATATTGGGAATGTTGGCAGATTCTTACCATGGGTTTATCCTAGCAGTTATCATGGTTTAGAGCTTCATGTTTAAATAACGTAATATTAAAGTTAAATTAAAAGTTTAAACTTTAATAAGTTATTTATTAATTTAAATGACTTTATGATAAAGGTGATATAAGGGGTTTAAAAAAGTTTATCTTTTATCATAAAGTTGGCACCAACTTAAAGGAGTTATAAGGCGAGAAATAAATTAAATCAAATCAAATTTAAATGCCAACTTGGGCGTGGGAAATTGGAGGGAAGATATAAAAGCCATTTTGTGAGCTCTTTTGTACATTGATGTTTTGGTGAAAAATTGATAAGGGTTTGTCAGTTAGATTGAAAGGTCTTGGCTTCTTGAGGACGAAAACCTTCATGAGGAACAATGGCTATAGGAGTGAAAGATCTCCCAAGGCTGCTTGTTGATAGCTCCATTCAGGGGTTATGCATTGCACGATAACATAGTGGTTCCAAATTTGTGAGTCTCCTATGGAGACAAATTTGAGGGTTAACGATAATATTATTGCATCTGGAGTTTGAGGTATATTCTGGTTGGGTATTTGCAAAATTGAATATATTGCCGGCTGATTCAGATTGAGGATTCCATATTGCTGTGTGAGTATTGTGGGCTCCCTACTTCAGACTGGGTGACTGTAATGGGTTCATATATCAGACTGGGCGTTGGTTTTGAAGGGGATTATAGCTGCAAATATTCATAGCCGTCAGATATCTTATTTCCTAGGTGGGCGCCAGCACTTGTGAAGTCGTGGTCACTATTTGAAGTCGTGGGTGTGAATGAGGGTGCAGATTTCCTTATTTTATCATTGCTCTGAGAGAACGTGAGGGTTTGCTATGAGCATACTGTGGTGTCTGGGCACGATCTCCAGCAGCAACAGACTGTCTTTATCAAACGCCGCCTTCTTCCCTTGGGTCGTGGCTATTCCCAGCCAGACATGGCAGTACACAGAGGCATCGCCTAGCATGAAAGGAACAGCAGATGCCTTCTTGAAGGATTGACATGGCTATTGTTCAAGATTGCAATGGTATAAGGTGTCCAGTGTGAAGTCGACTTCCAGTTCCAGGTATTGATTGTAGGTTATTCTTGCTCAAAAAGTTATTAAAAAGGGAAGCAAATCTGTATAAGTCTGTCATAAAGTATCAGCATTCCCTATATCAGAAAAATGCATTGAATACTCTGTAGTATGCAGCAGTAATGAAATGAATGTATTGGTCTTCTGCTGTGTAAATTTCTGAACTACATATGGTGTCTCATTTACATTGTATCTTGCCATATGGAATTCAATTTGTATTACTTCCAATGTTGTGCATATTAAATGTTTGACAAAATGTTAGCATATGTCAAAATAGGAAATTAATCGCAAAACAATCATTCAAAACAAGAGGGGACTCTATAGTGCTCAGGAAATAGTTGAAAATTTGTTCCAACTAGGGTGAGACATTACAAATAATTGCAAACCAACTCCCCTTTCTCAACCCTTATGGTGGCATGTTTCTAACTCAGGGTCCTTTCTAATAAGTGTTGACATTATAAGAATTTAAGAATTGCAAGTGGTAAACAAAGGAAAAACTAATTTAGGATTTGTATATGAAAAGAATTTTAAAAATCAGAAAAAAAACAATTTAGGGTTCATGAAAGAAAAGAGAAAAAATCAGTTATGGAACAAAACAAAAAAAAGAGGTAAGCTCTCTTCATTTTTCCCTCTTTAGATTTTTGTTCCATAAACTGAAAATGGAAAAAAATAACAAATTCAAAAGATATACCAAATGAAAAAAGAAAAGATTCAAAATGCCTCTTCAAATTTGATGACATGGACAATGGGCTGCTCCAAATTTACGATCTACTTCAAATTGACAATGGGCTCCTCCAAATTTAATATGGGTTCCTTGTGTGCTGCAACAAACCTGTTCGAGCTCATTTCATTCAACGTTTGTTGCCAATATATTGTTATTTGCTTCAATGGATTGTATTTTTTCTTTAATGGTCCTTTTTTCTCTTTGTTTATGCTTGCAAATTATATGAATGGCTTTTTGAGTGTTGTAAGTGCCTTTGTTTGTCTTAGGTTGCAGCTTCTTTAGTGTTTTTTGCCTTTACAATTTCTGATTTCCACGTACATGTGTTGGCTAGTATCCCCATCAGCTCAGTGAGTCCTGCAAATCTGACCAGACTTGCCTGGACACAGCCCAAGTCCCTAGGCCTTGTTTAAGTAGGTTCACCCCAGGACTTTGACAAGTTTTCAAAGTACCCAAAAAATTCACAACACTCCTCAAATACACAGACAGTTGGATTTTGATATCCAAATGCCTATATAATGCCACTATTAAGAGAGCTCCTACTCAGAAGTTAGAATGAAAAATCCTCTCTCATAGCAATAAGGGGGTAGGTCAACTCCATACTGTGTGTCTCACTTATATAAAAAATGCTTGTAAATCAAATATACAAGGCCTGGCCCAAGGGCTCAATCAACTAGTGGTGAGCTTTACAAGTGTATGATCGAGCTGTCAAAACTTTCAAGGAATATCCTAGTCCAAGATCCATGAGTATTACCTACAAATTACTTCAATATTGCCTTTGTGATGTCTTTACTGTCTTTGTAGCTATTGGACATTTTAAATTTCCAAAGGAAGAATGTAATGCTACCCAAAAATTGAGAATGGCATTCTGCCTGCAAAGCTTCTGACAATCTGCCAATGATAGTCATAGCTGAAATCACTGTAAGGAAGAAAAGCCACGATGAAATTTCTGCAAAGCTTAAAAAGGATCGTATCAACCAAACCTTGAGGAGTGAGAAGAACAACTCATAAAAAAATAAATATACAGGAACAGAATTTGATGGTCCTAAAATAAAATATCCTTAGCTTCTCAGAAAAACTTCAGGAAAGTTGTATCACTTGGAAGCTGTATAGGAAATCAACAGCACATGGACATTGAATGACCATTATTAGAATGTTAATCTAGGTTAGATTGGTTTCAGATATAAAAGCAGTTAATTGTATGATTGGCAAATTCTTCCCATATACACGCAAACAACATTATAAGACTTCTGTTAGTCCAAGAAATATTTATTGCAATCTTATTACATCAGAAAGGTCATATTTATGTTTTGAGAGAGAGAGAAAATTACGATTACAAGGTTTTCTGGAGGAAAAAATAATCTTGACAAAAGCCCACATTATAGATGAAATAATACAAAATGTTTTGTATGCCCTTTAATATATGGCTCTATTGTTACTAAGCATTCATTTTAAAAAATAAAAACAAATTTGGTCTAGTGGATTCTCTAGTAAGTTTTAGCACGATGCCCAGACATTCAAATACCACTAAACAAGTCCATAAAGTTAAGAAGAAAATTACCCCATACAGGCGTGTACCAGCATTAATCCTCTGAATCCAGAGACCACGCATGTCACGCTTCTTGTTTCGGCGATCTCTGTAGGAGTACTGAAGGGCTTTCTCTACACGCTCTCTGGCAATGCGTATGCAATTCTTGGCCCTCCCTCGAAAGCCCTTGGCCAACTTCAAAATCTGATCCTTGTGCATCTTGTCCCCTCTAAACACACCTGCAGTATCAAAAAAACAACAAAGCAATTATGAATGATTCATGTCTAACAGATAGAGGTCTTCATAAGTTATGTTACTTTCTCATATAATAATATTATAATGTATTCAGTCATATCCAAGCCTTTTGTGGTACCCAAAGTATAGAAAGTGCCAAAAAAGAATATCTTCTCATGAAATTTAGGAAGGATATTTTCATTTTGTTTTAGGCAGGTGTGTCTCTTAATGAGTTGAATATTTATGAGCGTTTGCATGTAGATTGTGCAAATCTTATCTTTTATGTAAAAAGACATACTAATGGCCCATTGAAAACATACAAAATAAATTTAAGAAAATATGCTTCATTAAGTAAGCACCTAAGCTTAAGACATAAAAATTGGCACATTCATCTAGATGCTTAGAGAATGCATAGCAATCTTGTATTTGTTCTTTAATGGAGAAAGAAATAAAAATGGCCTATTGAAGTCATACAAAATCCATTTTCAGAAAATATGGATGAAGTAATCACCTATGCTTGAGACATGAAAACTATACATCTCTTATCCAACATTTAAACTTTACACTCTAAAATTTTTAGGGTTATAACAAAAAAAATCAAGATTTTCTTATGAGTAAAATTGAGTCAAAAACTCTTTGAGTGCTTGTAGTATCTTTGAATTAGTCTTCCTCTTGAAAATCCTGAAAAACTGAGTGCTTTTCTCTCAAAATCAGAAATGCAGATTTTCTTCATTTTAGACACAAATGCTAAAAAATCCCTATTTCCTTGACTTCACCGTTCTTATGTATGTGTTATAAAAGTCAGACTTTACTGCACCCTTTACACTTGAAGTACATTAAGTCCCAAATTTTCCCCTTCTTTATCTTTTGAAATGTCAATTCCATTTCATATTGGAGAAATCAGAACTCTATGACAATCCTGCCTCCGTGCAAATAATGCAAGTAACCCCAATTTGCTGATTTTCCATTCAACAAATCTTTCTTCTATTGAAAATAGGACCTGTCAAACATCTTTACACTATTTGCATGAAGTTATAATTTCTCCAATTTGTGTATTATTTCTCTCGCCTCATCAGCAACATCAAACTCCCAAGGTGCAAGAGAGGCACAAATGTCTGATTTCCCCAATTTTTTCCTAATGTGGGGCACCCTTCCTTCACATATCAGGAGATATGGATCTCTGCAGACTTAATACACCCATGTAAATTAGGCATAAAACCCTGCAAAACCCCTATTGCCAGGCATGCAAAGGCATGAGCATTTTTGTTCAAACTTAAAGATGATAATTTATAAACCTCTGCCACCTTGTACCTTTGCATAAACAATCATATCCATTGCCATTGTCCTCCAGTTTCCTCTGCAAACAAACTGATTCTTTCCTTTCTATCTGCATTTTTCTTTCCATTATTTGGCCTTGCATCTTGCAATCTGTGCCTGCATTTTCTTTTCCTGTCATTACCTAAACCTTAATGAGTTCAAAATTTTCTTCCACCTCTCTCATGAAATACATGTTCATCAACGAAAAGGTATTAATCCAGTCAAATATCAAAGGAATTTCCCATACTGACACCTGGCAAATGGATATCAAGAATTTGTGGGAGTGGATAGACAGAAGGATATCACTCATATCCCAACCCATGGAGTATCAGATCTCCCGGAAGCTTATGGATACCCTCCTGCCATTCAAAGTTCTGATCCAGTTCTTTTGTGCTCAAAACAATATGATCTGCAAACAAGAGAAATCTGTACACCATCTAGAGTAGTTGTAGCTCAATTGTTCACAGAAGTCATTGAGGGCCTAGTTAGTATTCTGCCCTACAATGAAGTAGCAGAGATGCATCTATATCAAATCCAAAAAATTATTTCAACCAAATATTCAAGAAAGGGTCTTGAAATTATCAACAAACATTGGATTAAGAGTCACAGGCAGTGTATGTACAGGCTACCCAAAGTTCTTTATAGAAGTGAAATAATGCTTTTGTGTTTAACATAGTTCATTAGCTTGATGAAAATCCTAGCAAGAGCATTTCTAACTAAGGCATGGCTTTATCCTGTTCCCCACTTTCACATGTATCAATGTGTGTATTTTCAATGGGCACCCTTATTGACATCCCCAACATTTAATAAAAATTTATTGTTAATTAGGAAAATTGCCTCAAGTCAACAAATACTCTTTGATAAGCGCAAGACCAGCATTCCTTTTCTAGTTTCCATTGGTTTTTATTCTTGCAAAACTACTCCTAGTACTAAGAACATGGAGAGAGATATTATAGAGTATAGCCTCAAGTTGTATGAGGAAAAAATCTCATTTGGCAACCATGGGAGAATTGAAGCTATCTAGATGGCATTAATGGAGACTTCTCCTACCTTAAAGATTTTAGCGCTAATTATTAAGATGACATCAAGGTCGGATGAAAGGCATATTAGAGGCTCATTTTGCAGAAAATCAGCAACTTATTGGTTGATGTCCTTGAGGTAGTCACCAAAGGAAAAGCCCTTATTAGTCTACCTTGTATCTATAAAAGAAGGTTTTCTTGGAACCCTTATTGACTAGTTGAAGTTAAAAGATGGCTTGTTGGAAAATAGGTCCAAAATTGTTGTCTACAGCACATTCCTGTGGTTAAAAATAACGGTTGAGTGCACAAAAGAATCATCGTCAACAGCAAGTGGTGACTCAGCTAGCACTCGTGACTAGTAAATGAGCCAATATTCCAAAACAAAATGTCAAATCACTCCTCATTTGCAGCTTCACACCCATTTGAGGTGGTACTAGTGGGAACAGATATGATGATGATACTTATAAAAGGAAAATGTTGGACACCACTTGTGGTTAATCTCAAACAGGAAAAAGTTTACACATCATTCCACCTCATAGTCCTTAGAAAACACATGTTGCAGTACTTAAAAAATATATTGATGTAATCATGGGTGGAGAATCCAATGAAGGATTATCCAACCATGCAACTTAATGAACAAACACACACCAAAACTGAATGAAACAACAAAACAACAATATTATCTATATTCATTCAAAAACACAATTGAATTACAATATGCCACAATGGGCTCCAACATGCTAGGCCTTAGCCGTTTGATTACAAGTGGGTATGCCTATGTGTGAAATACAAAATTCAAATGATATTGCAATACAATACAAATGTCAAGTTTCCAACTCAATTATCTAATTCAACTTCCAACTGAACTACCTTCAAATGATCGTGAGTTATTCTTATATAGCAGCTTATAACATTAGAAGTGATCTTAGTTAGACGCAAGGAAGAACAAAGCCCAATCCCAAGTGTAATTAATGTGAAGTCAGCCAAATGGAAGAATCTTTTGGAATGAATGTGGTGATGATGGATCAATGAATAGCTGTGGGGTTCACACCATTAGCTCTCCTAGGTCCAATGAATCTAGAAACTTGTTCTTTTGCTAATGCACACTTCGGAAAGGAGTCACAAGCCTCAAACAATGAAAGTAGATGTTGCTCTATCATGCCCAAAAGTAAGTTAGAAACTGAATTATGGCTTTGTGGTGATCAAAATCTTCTAGAAACTAAATATGATGTTGTAGGATTAGTATGGAACATGAATTCCCAACCTTGAGGTGAAATATGTAAGTGTGGTGAACTGCAATACGATGTACAATTACTAGAATGACCAAAACATTATTGAAGACTTGCAAGCAAACAAAGTAAAAGAAAATGTTTTTGGTCGATGCAAGATTTTGCTACCCTAGGATGCTCCTACATCAAACACCCGAGTTAATTTGAAAAGTGAGTCCCTCACTTTCCAGTGGCTAGAGAGAAACCAAGACAATCTACCTCAACTTTAGAAATCCAAGATGAATCTTCTTCGGGCCTACCTTTCCACTTCACCAAATACTCCTCATATTGTCTATTTCTAGTGTTCTTGCCAATCCTACTATCCAAAATCTCCTCAATCTCTTTATGGCTATTGTGGTACTTGATTCTTCCAGTATACTTCTAGATCACTATCCCCTAACTCTCCTTCATGATATTGATACCGATTTGGAACATTGAATACTAGTGATATGCCCAAACCTTCTAGTACCTCCACTTCATATGCATTTCCTAAATCAAACCTTTTAATAATTCTACAAGGACTAAACTTCTTCATCTTTAACTTATTGTATGTCCCAACTGGAGGTCTTTCTTTTCTAAGATATACCATCACTTCATCTCTAACCACAAACTCCTTATGCCTACTTTTATCATTAGCCTTCTCTTTATGTGTGCCATTCATCCTCTCCAATGGACTTTTTACTTATGCATGTACTTCATTCATGTGTTTTGCAGGTTTTTTTGCTTCTATGCTCCTCTTTCCATTGCTAATATCCATTGACTTTAATACATTCCTTGAACTACTACCATATGCAACTACAAATAGTGTTTTACATATACTATTGTTTGCTGAATTATTATATGCAAATTCTACTTTCACCGAAACCATATCCCAATTTTTTGTCTTCTTGCTAACCAAACATCTCAACAAATTGCTTAAAATCATATTCACAACCTTTGTTTGTCCCTTAGTATGTGGGTTATACACTAAACTAAATTTCAAAACGATTTTCATCTTCCATAATGTCTTCCAAAAGTAACCAACAAACTTAGTGTCTCTATCTAAAATAATACTCCTTGGCAACCCATGCAATCTCACAACTTCTCTAAAAAACATATCAGCTACATGTACCACATCATTATTCTTTTTACAAGAATGAAATGAGACATCTTAGAAAATTTGTCAATTACCACAAATATAGAATCATGTCCTTCCTATGTTCATATCCCAATACAAAATCATACTTATATCTTCCCAAGTTCTCTCTAGAATTAGTAATAGATGATATAAAGCAACATTTTGACCACTCCCCTTTGCAACTTGACAAATTCTACAATTTTGAACAAATTTCCTCGCATCCTTCTATATTTGTGGCAAAAAAATAGTTCATTTACCAACAATACTATCTTATCTACCCAAACATGTCCTACTAAACTACCACTATGTTTTTCCTTGATCAAATTTTATCTCATTGAACCCCTTGGAATACACAATTGATTACCCTTAAATAGCATTTCATCTTGAATCAAGACACTTACTTCTATCGGCACTTACTAGATCTTTACATGCTTCTGCAAAATCAAGATCAGCTTTATATAAATGCTTTAATTCCTCAAATTCAACTACCTCTACTCTCATTTTTTTTGATAAATTGTCTCCTACTTAACACATCAGCAACTTTGTTTGCTTATCTTGACTATTCAAATACTGCAAGTCTTGATGATCTATATACAACACAAATTCCTTTAGCATCAAGTAATGTCTCCACTTCTTCAATGCTTGAATTATGGCATAAAATTCTTGGTCATAAACTAAATAACTCTACCTTGCATCATTCATCTTCTCACTAAAATAAGCTATTGGTCTTTCTTGAATGGCTCAACACTACTATTGCACTTCCACTTGCATCACAATCCACTTGGAATACTTTGTTAAAATTTGGCAAAGCTTACACTAGATGTTTTGTCACTTTCTTCTTCAACTCAAAACTTCTCCTACTCCTAATGTCCACTTGAATTTCTTCTCATCTCCCCTCATAGTCTTAGTTAATTTTGCACAAAAACCTCTTAAATTCCCAATAAATTTAGCTTGTCAAACCAATACTTCAACTTAGATTACAAATCCCAAATATACCAACTTTGTCTTCATGAAAATACACTTCTTCACATTGATCAACAACTTATCTTCCCTCAACCACTACAATACTAATCTGATAAATCCTAGGTGTTCCTCCTTAGTCTTGCTAAAAATATAGATATCATCAAAGTAAACATTACAAACTTACCCAAAATTTGCTTCAAAACTTTATTCATCAACCTCATAAATGCATATGGTGCATTAATCAATCCAAATGGCATAACCAACCACTCATACTATCCATTATTTGTCTTAAATGTAGTCTTCCACTCATCTCCTTCTCCAATTATGATCTTATGATAACTGCTCTTTCAATAAATCATGGTCCACTCAAATGATCCATTATATCATACATCCTTGGCAATGGGAATCTATATTTGATTGTAATTTTATCAATTGCTATGGATTGTATACATACTCTCCACTCACCATCCTTCTTGGATGATAGTATTGTTGGTACCGCACATGGCCTCAAACTTTCTTTGATCAAACTTTTCATCAACACTTCTGACACCTGTCAGTTCAGTTCTTCATTTTCTACCACTATCATCCTATGCACCACTTTATTTGGCAAAGTTGCTCCTAGAATTAGGTCCACATGATGAACAATACTCCATACTAATGGTAATCCATATGCCATATTGTCTGATATGATATCCTTATGCTTTGTCAGTAATTTTGAAATCTCGCTCTATGGTGTCTTCTCTTTATCTGTGGTGGTGTCTATTATGCTTGCAGTGTCATATACCTTTGGGATCAATGCAAAACACATATTTTCATATCTCAAACCATCTAAGAACTTCCTTCCATCCACTAAGATAATTTTGATGCTACTTCAAACTTGCCCCTCTCTCTCCTTCAACAGAATCAACCTATGTCTTTTATTGTTCTTTGTTATAGTGTAAGTATTTGCTCTCATTTTATGTATAGTATTTCAATCAAATTGCCATGGTCTTTGTAATGTCCCCACTCTAGTCAGTATTCAGGAACAGTGGAGTTAGCCTATTTCTTGGACCCTCGTGGGCTGACAGGATCTGGTTAGGGGGTTAGTGACCGTCTTTGATGGGTATTGCCATTCCCATCCCTTCACTTCAGTATGGATTTCAGTACAAGCATATGGTTTTCAATGTTCGCCAGCTTCTAACGGCAGAAGATAATATTGAGTTTGGAGGAAGTTATGGGTATTTTGGTGGTTAAGTTATGTAATTAACTTAAATGATTTAATATAAATTCAAATTGACTTTATAAAGATATGCCACTTAAATACTTTATAAAGTAATGAAAAATACTTAATAAAGTGTTTTCTTTAAATCACTTAAATGGCAAAGTGCGCCCAACTATGGAAAATGAATTAAAATACGTTTAAATGTATTTTAATAAAGGCAAGTCGTGCTTTTATGGGAAGTCGTGCCTTTTGGAGAAGTATAAGGCAAGAATTGCAAGTCGACCTAATCACTGGATTATCATTTGACATTGTAATTTCTCTCTTCTCTGTGATTTTGTCTGAGGGCAAGGCTTCCAGGAAAACCTTCATTGAAGAACGAAAAAATCTTCACTGAATCTGTGATTGAGGCTATGAGACACCAGTCGAATGATTGCCATTGTGGGAGCTTCATCCAGAAGTTCTTGTGTGCTTCATAGGAGTTCTTTGTGCAGTTTACTAGTTTTCAGTTGCAGGAGAGGGCTTCACACTTGGATCGCCATCTCCATCTTTCTATTAGCTCTAGTTGTTTGCAAAAGCTGAGGTCGTACCATCTCTTGCAAGAAGCCGTACTTTTTCCTTGCATAGGCGTGTTCTAGAGGAAAGGTGTGTGAATGCTTGAGGCAAAAATGCCTCCCTTTTGGTTTGTTTCTCAACTCTACCATTGGCATCCCACCTTCTCAACTTCATTCCTTCAAGTACCGGGAGGGAGAAAGCAGATTTGAGGCTTTGGCGTGCTATTTGGTCATTTTCATCAATTCTTGTCTAGCAAGCTCTATAATTTCTTATTTAATTATTTTGGAGGTCTTCGAGTACGTTTCTTGTTTGTAATTTCATTGTATGTACTACCATATCTTATTTACAGTACCAATTGCTCAAGAAATTCTTGCATTTCAATTTTATTTGCAAATTTATGCTTGTACGCCCCTTCCACTTCTATCTAGAAATTCTTCTTAAAATCAATAAAAACACAAAAAGATAAGCAAAACTACAAGGTTTGAGTTGGAGCCAATTGGGCTCTTCACATCTTCCCAACAACAGATGACACACATCCATTGGCATTAGATCACACAAAACTTCATCATGATATGAACCTATGTTGAATTTGAAAAACACAATTCTTTCACCAATATTCTATGCTCCTTTTGCAACCAAACAATCCTATATGGTCTAAGGTGTTCTAACCTTCCCAACTTAACTTTATCAACCATCTCTTCAAATACTAGATTTTTTGTACTACCACTATCAATGACAACCTTGCAACAATTACCTTTTGATTTGTGTATTGTTCTAAACAAATTCTTCCTTTGTACTAGTTCTTCTTCTTCTTCTTCCTCGTATTTTATCAAGGCTTTTCTCATGACAAATGATTCGCCTTTCTCTAGTTCACCCTCAAAACTACAAGATCTCTCCATCTCCTCATTGACATATGCAATTCTCACTTTTCCTTCCAACCTTTTTGCTAGGGCTTCCTTTACATTGGTGAGATTCATTGTTCTTCATCACTCTTGTCAGCTCTAGGATTAGGGTTTCTCCTACGATCTTCATCGAGAGTGTCCATTCAAATCTTCATTGCCTTCATCATTTCAAACATCTCTTCCATTTTTCTAGCAACATGAAAAATACATTGTCCCCTTCATGGAGGCATCTTCAATCTGATGTAAACTACCTTAGCTCAACAATCAATCCACAATCACTAATGCAAATTGCCTCACAATTGACGCTTTGTTTACAAGCTTATTGTAGAGAACTTCAATTCAATGATTTGTTTACAAGAACAACCTTCACTCCCCCAAGGATTGAAAACCATGCTTTGATACCACTTCATCCAGTCATGGATGAAGGATCCAAAAAAGGATTATCTAACCATGCAACCTAATGAACAAACATGGAGAAGAACTCGATGAAACAACAAAATAGCGATGTGATCTTTATTCATTCATAGTCACCATCGAATGCAATCTGTCACAATAGGTTTCCAACATGCTAGGACTTAGTTGTTTGATTACAAATGGGCACAATTATGTGCAAATTACAAAATTTGAATGACATTGTAATACAATGCAAATATGGAGCTTCCAACTTAATTATCTAACTCAATTTCCAACTAAACTACCTTCAAATGAATGTGAGTTTGTTTATATCGCGATTTCTAACATTTGGAGTGATCTTAGTCAACTGCAAGGAGGCGCAAAGCCCAATGCCAAGTGTAATATGTTATTGGCCAAACATGTGAAAGAATCTTCTAGAATCAACAATGATGATGGATCAATGAATTTGAGAACAATTCATACCATAAACTATCTTGGGTCTAATGAATCTAGAAACTTATTCTTTTGCTACCACAATATTCCGAGAGGTGCCACAAGCCTTGAACAATGAAACTAGATGTTGCTTTGTTATGCCCAATAGCAAGTCAAAAATTGAATAATGACTTTGCAATGATCAAAATCTTCTAGAAATCGATTATGACATTGTAGGATTAGTGTGGAATATGAATTCCCCACTACAAGGTGAAATGTGTAAGTGTAGTGAATTGCGGTAGGAAATTCAATGATTGGAATGGTCAAAATGTTACTAAAAACCTGCAAATAAACAAAGTTAAAGAAAATGTTTTTGGGTGATGCAAGATTGCTCTTATAACCTGTGATGCTCCTGCATCATACATGTCTCATTCCTCCTCCCATTATGCAACATAATGTGCCTCTAAGATATTTTAGACTTCTAAGTGTTGATTGATAACACCATCCAACAATATACCTCCACCACTAGCACTAGTACTATGTCACATCGTCAAGGGACTCAAATTGTTTCTCCTAAGGCTAATGTATGTTAATTCATGCAATTAACAAATCATTATTTCTATCTTCCCAAACATATTGGTCAACCCATAAAATCCCAAGAATCCTACCATGTCATCTACTATTGTCCCTCCAACATCTAATTCTTCAACTTAATCTTCTATCTAGATCCAACAAATGATAATTGGATGAGATGAAGCAGTAAAATATATTGCTCTTGATTGTGGCTTTTCATTGATGGGAGAAAAGTGCAGGAATTCTTCCCTGAATTGATTATGGATTTTCATGCCTTAGAAACTATTTGTATAATTATCTTATCTATAAGAATCCCTAATATATGGTTTTCTTTTTCCAATTAAATCCCTCTATGCAAGGCCAATAGGTTTGCAAAATTATTCATCTAGGTCCAAATGCCTTGTTGGTAGGAAAAAATTGCATCTCTTCTAGTTCATGGATGATGCCACTAATGCCTACAATCGTTAGATTTCCTTTGGCAACCCCATCAAAGATTAATTTGTAGTATCCCTCTATGCAAGGCCAATAGGTTTGCAAAATCATTCATCTAGGTCCAAATGCCTTGTTGGTAGGAAAAAATTGCATCTCTTCTAGTTCATGGATGATGCCACTAATGCCTACAATCATTAGATTTCCTTTGGCAACCCCACCAAAGATTAATTTGTAGTATCCCTAGGAGGAAGGGGTGCACATTTTCCTTTCTCGGATTATGAAATAAAATAGTTGGTAATGATACGGAGTGGTCTAGAAGTTGGAAATTTGAAGGTTTGTCATAATCAACAATTAACATATAGTCATGGAGGTTGTTGTATCATAATTGTTGCACAAACCTATGCCTAGACTAATCTAATAAAAGTTAAGCAATCTCTCTTGTTGTCCTCAAATATCCTAGCATTCTATTCTATCCACAGACTTTAACAAGTGAAACCATATGGTGGACAATTTCCATATGTGCATCTAACTTGGTCTAATGAATATTATTTTTTCAAGTGAGGTTACCAAGGAATTTATGGGCACTCTAGAAAAAAACATTATTCTCAAAATCCTTGCTCACAATTTGGACATCTAGTTGGGCCACTCCACCCTTATCGTTGCCAATTATCTATTGTGAGTATTTTACCATGGAGTACCCCAAATGAAAGTTGAGATCTTGGGCTAGGATTGCATTCTACACTTTTTTCCATTTTTTACCCTATGCTGATTTGATTGGGTGTGAGGAGTTTAAAAAGTGGATGCGGTGCTTGATCCCCAATAGCATGAGGCTAGATACAACGAGACAGTAAGACATAACAAAAACAAAAGATTACATCATAACTAGAAGCTTAAGAATTACTATGGAAGTCATCATCCTTTTTAACATTCGAGTTGTTCTCACCAATAGTCAAACATTGCTTAGTAGCATAAAGTCATGAATGCATTTGTTGAACAATAGCTCTAGTGATAGTCTCATGACCAACATTTGAAGATTATGCCTCATCTCCTCAAGATCTCTCATATTAGTAATGATTTTGTTTAGATCGTTCATCTAATCGTCCATGATGCTTCTATGATCCCCTTCCATCTATAGATTGAGTTAGCAATCCGCAATTTCCAAAAGATCTTTTATCAAAGTCGCGAGGTCTTGAAGGTTCATCCTCTCGATTTATGTTTCCTAGACATGCCCATTTCCAATAGTGACTGTTATGAAGAATGGGCACATCGATATTGAGCGAATTGTGTGACAAGTTAACATGGGTGGTCTCTCAAGTTGAAAAGAAGGGAATATAAATTATGTTCTCCAATGTTGAGCCTCCCAAGAGATTAGTCTTCTTGCTTGGAACGGCCTCATCATTCATGGCCCTTCATTTCCCCTTTGAGGATGAATAGGTTGGCCTATTTGCATCTTCGCCCTCTAGATTGCCATTGGACAATTTTCGATCACTAAACATGGGAAATCTAGGGTGAATCATTTAGTCTGATCCATTATCCTTGTAATACTATATCTGTCCTACCACTAGGAAAGGAAACTAACTAACTTTTTTCAGCTGAAGAAGCAACTAACTTGTTTCAAACTAGGGTTTCCTTTGCAATTATGAACAAGTAAGAGATATGATTTTAAATAAAAACGTAAGAATCAACTTCTCAACTACTTTTTAAATTTACAGTTTCAGCTGACGAAGAAAACAACTAACTAATTTCCATTAAACAAAAAGTACAATAACCTTTAACTACTTTTCCTTGCTTTCAAACTACATAAACAATAATTACAGCTAAACAATTTACTGGCAAGTAACCAACCGGAAATTACAAGTGAGAGAAGGGTTCAAAAAGTTACAGTTAAGAGGCTGCAAAACTTGAGCTTGACTCTTATGTCATCATGAAAAAGGAAATTTCATCAGGGGCTTTACTGCCCAACCGAAGACCTACTGGCCTCCCGTCTTCTTCAACTAAAGAACCCATCCCTTCACAAGGATGAACATCAAGGACCAATTTACCAACATGCCATTCTGAGCTTGGTGTCATAATCCTATACTGCTGGTTGATCCTTCCTTTGTAGGTACCTCCTAACCAGAAGGATCATTCTGACCAGACGTATATCTAGATCATGAAAACTGACTAATGCCTATCTGGCATCATACCTTGGCCAAGGATTTTAACATTCTAGCACTTCTGTGCCATCAGCTTTTCCACCCTTGCTCAGCAAGTAATATATATATTTTTTTTCTAGATTATTATTCTCTGTCTCTTTATTTTTCTATCAACAGTCATTAACAAAAGACGCACTTTTAAAAGAGCAGAGATGAAGTTGGTGGTTAAGAGGTTCAATCCAAAATTTACTTCATTAAGTATGAATGGTACAATATTCTACTTAAAGGAACTAAAGAACACAACTAGAGAGTCTCAATCCTAACTCCACAAAGCTCAGATTGTTTCCATTATCAGATCAGAATTCTTCTGTCGTGACCCCTATTTTTGCTTCCAAGAGGTAAGAACTCAAAAGTTAGAAAAAATAAAGAAAGATCAACTCAACTAAAATTACCCTGTTACAAGAGGAGATGATTCTCGACTCAGACATTAAAAAGAACAGGATACATAACTCTACCCACACTGGCCAAGAGGAGATTGACAAGAAATTTCGAATTAGGAAAAGATCAACAAACAAAAAACATCAATAGATTGCCTTCGTCCAAGAGCCGAGGTTCCTATCAACTAGGGAGGAAAATTTCCATAAGAGATATACATATAAAGAACAAGAACCAACTTTCATGAATTCATTCACTCAACGGATGAAGGAAATTAAAGAATTTATTGCGTACCTGGCAACTAGGCAGAACTCGAAGTAGCCCGCACTGGAATTCCTCCTTACGAATGGTGCAGAAGTTGGGGTCTTCAATCGCATCCCTCCCTTGCCGACAACGAAGTATTAAGCTTGCCCAACTGATTCCCGTCCTCAGAAAGAAAAACGAAAGAAAAGATCTATCTTTGACAGAGAGGTGCAACGAACTTAGGAATATGGAAGATTTGATAGCAGCCGATAGCTAAACATCTTAGAAGAAAATGGTATGTGATGAACAAAGGAAGCTCGTTGGCGGAAGAAAAGAAAGCTCGAGAAAATAGAGACCAAAGGCACAACCCCGAGAAGAGGAGATGAAACGAACACCGAGAGTCCCTCCAAATAAAAAGGACCCAAGACTCCCTTCGATTGAGCAAAAATAAGAATCTGCCGTTGCATGATTTCCCCATCTTAGCCCTTTCACAGAGGCATGATGGAGAATGGCGGAGCGTTACAACCACCAGCGACTCCACACAACCCTTTCCCCATTAAATTTTTAAAAATAAAAAATAAAGTCTATTATAAGTTTAATATTTTGCTCGACGGTAAGAAGATTATCATTATGTTCGATTATTCAATACTTAACCCCCGCTATCTCTCAAAGGTAATTATTTTCGAAAGAGATTATTACCAGATAAATAATTTAACTTGTTTATTAATTATTTAAATCCAAGTTATGACTTAATGCATTGTCTTACACCGACTCAAAATGGATGATAAATTTGGTCCTTGATAATCACGTCCTCTCCCTGATGATATTTCCTTTTCCTTTCGACGTTGACGATTTTGCATCCACTGACACGAAATTGCAGTTAGATCATTCTTAACATTTAAATTAAATGCACATTTAATATATTTACTCCTGACTCATTCTTTTAGTGAGTAAAAGAAATCTCTCACACAAATAAAATAATCATTCACATTTACATAAATAAAGGAGAAAATCATTTCCATTACGATTTCAACATATAAAGCAATTATTTTATCCTCAATTCATTTTCACATGAATATAAATGCCTATAACTAACATAACGACCAAAAGAATTCCATTGTCACGAGCTTGATCAATACAGAGGGGATGTAACAATCCTTCCTTCTTTATCAAGGCTAATGTCATTGAAAAACAAAGGAAGATCAATGTTTCCATTGTTTTAAATTCTTGACATAAGGTATGGTCAATTGACCAAACCCATGGCAATATCTTGAATCTTAGCGCCTTCATGAAGATTGCACACACGATAGAGAATGCATAAAGTTAGCAATAAGTAAGGCCCTATGAGCTAGTAAAAATAGACCCATATGAGCTGCCAAAAATATTAGAAGATTACACCATCTTTTGTCAAATAACCAAATAGACATAAAATAGCAAAAAAGAATGGACACAATAGTCAGAACCGCATCCGTTCTTAAATCGGGTCATAGAAAAATTGCAACAAAGAGAAAAAAGGACAAACAAAGGCAATCAAGAGCAAAATGGGGCAAATAAAGGAGCCACCCAACCTCCTAGCAATGGCCAAAAGGGAAACAATGCTAAAAGACAAAAGCATGGAAAGAAAAAAGAACGTAAAGATGGATTTTTTGATAAATCCAAGGGAAGGAAATAATAGGCAAGACAAAGATAACGAGACAACACCAATCAAGGAGAGAATAAATAGAAATAGCTGACTCTAAAATAGCATCACAACAACTGACCCAAAAAGTTTTCCTCGATAAAGGAAACAACATGGAGAAAGAGCGACCAAGAAAACACAAGAAATAAATAGTGAAGAGATTGGCAAAAGCCTTGGAAGGGCAAAGATAATAGTGGAGCAGCCACCAAGAGAGGCAAAGTTGAAAAAGGCCATAGGATGGGAAAAATCCAAAGGGAAGAGCAAGATAGCAAGACGCCTTGCAAAAAGGCTTGCCCAAAGGAGAACAAGGAACAAAAAAGCCATAGTTCCAAATAGTAATCTCTCTCCATGAAAAACAATCATCAATGCAAAGATTCTATAGAATAATGGGAGAAAATCCCCTAAATTGCCCCTTTGGATAGGCATGCCAAGGCACATTGGGAAGTTTTTTGAAATTATTACTATTCTTAGTATCCTCATATAAATAATATCCATGAGAAGATCAAGACCTTTTTCTCCCATGCCCTCACTACCAATTACCAAAAAGAAATAAAAGTGATCCTAAAGACTAAGGTTAGCCAGCTAGTCAACCACTTTATTCCCCTCCCAAAGAGTGTGCATGATGTGTCAACTATCAAACCTATTTAGAAGAATTTTTCCTCCTTGATATAGCTTCGTAATCTCCAATGAGTGATTTTTCCATTACACAAACCTCCAATAATCAAGGAAGAGTTGCCTTCCACGATGAGTTTTCCGATGGCAAATTGAGCAACCATCCTTAGTCCCAATGAAAGACCCTCTGCCAAAACTATATTATTTGAATTTAGTCATTATACAAAGTGTCCACTACAATCAAGTTACCTATCAAATTCCAAATTGAGGCACCCACACCTAAGATACATGGGTTATTTTTGGATGCCATGTCCAAATTTGAATGCATTTGTTGGAGATGGACTCCAATGCACCCTAAGTTTCTAGACCTAAACTTTGAGAAGTGAAGCATCAACCTGCTTTCCCACCTCAAGCTAATTCCTCGTAATAGCCATTTTTATAAGATTCAATTATTTAGATTTTGAAAGGCTTAGGAGGTTTAAATGGTTAAAGCAAGCTTCTCTAATCTCCCTCCACATCTGATCCTTGGATTTAATTGTGTTAAAGATTCTATTTTTTTTCCAACCAAACTTAATAAAACTCAAAAAGCATACCCCAGAGAATTTGTAGAAGTTCAATGTCACAAGATTTTACCAAGCTTCAATGACTTCTTTAAAGGAAAGTAGAAAAACCCATTTCATACAAAAACTATAAATAGCTCTATTCCAGATGTCTTTCACGAAGTCACAATGAGTACTGAGGTGACCACCCTTTGAAGAAAACACACACGCTTATACTTGGGCGGGGGGGAGGGGGGCGGCGGGAGGAGGGGTGAATCAGTATATAACAATTTCCAAATAATTAAAACTTCAGCAGTCACAAAGCATTAATCAAAGCATCCACACAAGTAAGATCTAACAATTTAGAACACAAGAAGCGCACACAATTTTATGTGGAAACCCTTACGGGAGACAACCACGGCAAAATATTGCTTTTATAATATCTTCTTACAAGCTTCGTAGTCACTAACCCATAGGAGACACCAATCCCCTCCACTGAGCACCAACTCAGCAAGAGACTCCAATCTCTTGAGTAAGAAGCTCCAACCTCTTGAAGTAGAAGGCACCGACCTTCCAAGGTAAAGTGGTTGTGATATTGTTGGATCTACCCTAGATCCCTTCAAGGCCTTGAACAAAATCTACCCTTAACTTGCCTTGAACAGCTCCTCTTAAAACTCCACTCAGATCTGAAATATGATCTTCTATATAACCTATAAGCTACACAAATCTGCAATAGCTTCTGCTCTTAACCCTCTACTCAGATCTGCAACATGGTCTTCAAAAAGTGCTTCCAAACCTGAAGTATAACTCCACAACAATGCACTATATCTGCTCAAGAATAAGTCTGATTTCTGCCCTTAACTTTTTCTTTTTCTGCTCTAAATCTGCTTCTTTATTAGAAAAATATTCATTGAATTGATGATCAAATGGAGTGCCAAAAGACCCCTTTAAATACCTCTCACATACACTTTTTCCCAACCAACATCTCACTTCCAAAACACCTCTTTATCAAGAGGCACATCCTCCTAATGCAGGTCGGCCAGCACTAGGATAGATTTATTATTTTTTTTATTCAAGAAAAAAACTTGTACAAGGTGAGCACTAGGCTCAAGGGGGTCGGCCCTATTTTAGGGGACTCCAAAAAATAATTAAAAAATATTTTAATACCCTTGACAAGGGGTGGCTCCAGGAGGAGGTTTGTCAAAAAAAAAAATTTGTCTTAGATAAGTCACCTTATCATGGATGCCATAATTTATTATTTGTGCAATTTAGAAAATAAATTGCCTTCCCCTTGATTTACGAAATCTCGATCTTGGTGTCATAGATTTGGCACACGGTAAATCACATGCCACCTATTTGCCCTTTGACATCAATGACAATAAATCCAACAATCTCCCCCTTTGTCATTGATGGCAACCCTATAAAAAAATATTTTGAATGCAATAGGCTGACTGAAATGCTCCCCCTAAAAAAATAATACTCCCCCTTACTCAACTTCTCCCCCTTTGACATCAATGGCAAAGGGTATTTGAGGCTAACTGAATAAGGCAATGCACAGCTCCCCTTGAACACATGCTTCTCTAGAAAAGACTTAGTGAATGGATGAGAGTGACTTCACTCCCAATTTCTCCCTTAGGTACTCAAAAGTCTCTTTTGGAAGAAGCTTTGTGAAAATATCTACAATCTGGTCCTTTGTAGCAACATACTCCAACTTTACTTGCTGCTCAAGTACTTGCTCCCTCAAGAAATGATACTTAATCAGGATATGCTTTGTCCTAGAGTGCATAACTGGATTCTTTGATATGTTAATGGCACTCGTATAATCACAAAGTATAGGAATGGGATGCTCATATTCAACCTTAACATCTTTCAAAGTTTGTTTCATCCATAAAACTTGTGTGCAACAAGCTACTGCTACAATATATTTTGCCTCTTCAATAGATAGGGAAACTAATGCTTGTTTTTTGCTTAACCAAGATACAAGGCAATTTCCAAGAAAGAATGCACCTTCACTAGTGCTTTTCCTATCATCAATACTGCCAGCCCAATCCACATCTAAGTATGCTATAAGAGTGAAGTCTTCATCTCTTAGATACCACAATCCATAATCCATAGTCCCTTTCAAATATTTCAATATTCTCTTGACTACAATAACATGGGTTTCCTTTGGAGCTGCTTGAGACCGTGCCACTAAACCAACTACTTGCATGATGTTAGGCTTGTAGTTGTGAGATATAACAAGCTTCCAATCATTGAGTGATACATAGTTTGATTTGCTTCAGGGGATTCATCATCTTTGCTCAATTTGCACCCAGTAACCATAGGAGTACTTACTAGATTGCAATCCTCCATTCTGAACGTCTTCAACATTTCCTTAACATACTTGGTTTGTGAAACAAAGATCCCTTTATCTAACTGAGAGATTTGTAATCCAAGAAAGAAGGATAGCTCACCCAGCATAGACATCTCAAATTCCTTCTGCATGTTGGAGGCAAAGCCTTGGCACATCTTCTCACAGTTACCCCCAAAAATTATGTCATCGACATATACTACAACAATTAACAACTTGTCTCCTTCCAATTTGATGTACAGGTTGCTATCTACTACTCCTCTTTTGAAGCCTTGCTCTTGGAGGTATTTGTCTAACCTTGAGTACCAAGCCCCTGGAGCTTTCTTTAGCCCATAGAGGGCCTTCTTCAATCTACACACATAATCTTCATTCTCTAATAAGATGAATTCTTCAAGTTGTTCAATATACACTTCCTCTTCGAGATTTCCATTTATGAAGGCTAATTTGACGTCCATTTGATAAACTTTGAAATTCTTGTATTCTCATGTCCCCCGAAATTGTAACACCAAATAGGAAATATTAAAATACAAATACGAGAGTCAAATGAATATTGAAATTAAAAATGAGTAATTGCAATTTAAACATTATAATTATGATCATCCTAGATAACATTATAATTATAATCATCCTAGATAACATTATAATTATATTACAAATATTATAACACGGAACAAAATAGTTAATATAGCAAAAATACTATTTACAAGAAAAAACAATATATATTGATAACTTATTGATATTATTTTAGAATATGGAGTATTAGAATACGAAATCAGAATAAAATAATAAAATAAATATAAATCTGAATTATCATTGTAATATAAATCTGAATTATCATTGTACTGATAATTAACAGTAATAATATTAAATTTATGGTATGAGTCTATTCTTAAAAAATAAATATTACAATGTTCATAGGAAACACCAAAGTCTTGTATTATTAAATATGTAACCAAAACCTTAAACATCGATGCCTCCAAAATCAGCAATATGCGATTCCTCAAAAGGGGTGTTGATTGGTTTTAAAAGACATGTCCCTTAGTGAAAAGCTATAGAAATATTTAAGGAGATTATTGAGGTTAAAAAAGGGGAGACAGGGCTGGGAAAAGATAAGAACAGACTGCAGATCGTAGCAGCAATACATTAAGAGTAAGTTAATTATATTATAAAAACATAATTTTATATATATATATATGTATGTTATATATGTATGTATGTATGTATGTATGTATTCATACCAAGAAACTATTGTAGGTTGAAATTAGTTGGAAATAATAATAATATATATAAATTTATATAGAATATATAAATATATTATAAAATTAGATACATATATATGTATGGGTAAGTAGATAGGGGAATCACTTGTGAATATACAATAATAATACTTGCAGCAATTATTAAGCCTTATAAATAATGATAACTCTTTAATAGAAACATAAGTAGATTATGCATATTTATGAATTATTCTCATCCTATGATCAATCTAGTATAAGGTTGAAGGAAAACAATTAAGGAATAAAGAGTCATGGGAAGACATAGCCGATTAATATTTAGTTGTTCTCAATCTGACATAACAATGCTGCATGAACCTTGTATGCCCAACCGATTTGTGTATTATTAAAAATAATTGATATGCTTTATTCATTGGAATGCACACAGTCGCCTCTGATGTGTTGGAACCATTCCTTCTTGAGTATCGAATCTGGAAATAGACTCATTATATTGGTTATTGGCATTGAACTTAGGCAGACTGTGTAGTCCTTGATTGATCATAGGCCATAACGGTTCACCTTCTATAGATATAGTTCTAATGATGATTGATCTACATCTATATTTGATTGATGTCTAATTTTTGTAAATTACATTTGGAACTGTAGGTTGTATTGAATTGCATCATTGAAAGAATATAATGAACATGTAGACATGAATATTGCTTAATTTAGTTATGCATTCTAATATACCTTCATGCTAGGACTCAATGGGATTGTATGCTTATATTGAACACTTTTATAGCATAATATGTGAAAATGCAAATGAAGTACTAATGTCTACACATTTGGTAACTGCAAATAAATTGTATGAATTGTGCATGCAATCCTGTCAGGAGAGGTGAATCATGACTTAAGTGGTTTGTCTAAAAACCTCACCCAGGTTCCGCCCCACTGGCCAACGCAAGGGTTGGGCAGTCTGCCCCACAGGCCCATTGCAACGGTTGGGTCATGGAGGGGTGAGGGTCCCACCTTAGATTCTGCCCCACAGGCCCGAGCAAGGGTTGGGCAATATTCTGCCCCGCTGGCCCAAAGTGAGGGTTGGGCAATAGGAGGTGGTAGACCGTTGGCCCCTTAGGGATTCTCCTCTCCTGATGGGCTAAATGACTCTTCTTATGTTTTCAATCTGCAAGTATGATTATGTCTGCATAATTGCATTATGATTATGTCTTATTTTTGATATCTAGATATTAATGCTAACAGATATGTTGTCAATATGGATAAATACAAGATTCCAATCTAGAGTTATGGAATTAGGAGAATACTCATTGGGAAGAAAGAAACCCTAATCCTAATCAACAAATGAATTCTAGGGCAAACAAGTGAGTTCTAGGACAAGGTTGGGTAAGGGACATTACAGTGGTATCAGAGCATCTTTCCTGCCATCCTATGCGTGCTTGAGCTACCTGTTTGTCTACTTGAGCTAGTTGCTTGTGCTACTTGCTTGCCTACTTGAGCTAGTTTCCTACTTGCTTGAGCTGGTTGCTTGCGTACTTGAGCTACTTTCTTGCTTACTTGAGCTAGTTGCCTACTTGCTTGAGTTGGTTGCTTGTGTGCTTGAGCTGGTTGCCTACTTGATTGAGCTAGTTGTTTGTGTGCTTGAGCTACTTGCTTGCGTGCTTGAGCTATCTGCTTGTCTACTTGAGCTAGTTGCCTTCTTGTTGGAGCTACTTGCTTGCATACTTGAGCTACCTGCTTGCCTACTTGAGCTACCTGCCTATCTACTTGAGTTGGTTGCCTATGTGCTTGAGCTACTTGCCTATGTGCTTGGGCTACTTGTTTGTATGCTTGAGCTACTTGCCTATATGCTTGAGCTACTTACTTATGTGGTTGAGCTACTTGTTGCTTGAGCTACTTGTTGCTTGGTTAGCTACTTTAATTTCTGAGTCATGTGGAGCCCATCACTGTGTGTACTTTATGCTTTAAAACTATGAAAATGTTAAGGTTATCTAAAAATTGGGAAGAAAGAAACCCTAATCCTAATCAACAAACGAATTCTAGGGCAAACAAGTGAGTTCTAGGACAAGGTTGGGTAAGGGACATTACATGTATCTTGCAAGATCTAAGAGCAATCTAATAGAATCCAATCTTGCAACAGGGGCAAATGTCTCTTTGAAATCTATTCCTTCAACTTGTGCTTTAGCCTTTGCACACAAGCCTTGCTTTACTCCTTATGACTTACCCATCTTCATTCAACTTGTTTCGAAACACCCACTTGGTTCCAAAAACATTTTTGTCCTTAGGCCTTGGGACAAGCTCCCAAGTCTCATTCTTTTCTAGTTGATCCAATTCTTTATGGCCTTGATCCAGTGCTCGTCTTCACTTGCTTCTGAAAAATTCTTTGACTCAACTTTGGAAAGCAAGCATAGGTTTGCATGTTTTGTTGTTCTAGCAAGTCTTCTTCGTGTTTGAATTTTTGTGCCTTTGTCTCCAAAGATCAAATCTTTAGGATGGTTCTTTTGAACAAATTTGGATGGTGTCTTGGATGGTGCTTTTGATGGAGTCTTTGGATTCCTTTGCTCAACTTCTCCAGTTTCAAATTCTTCCTCTGTTTCTTCTTCTTTACAACTTTCTTCCTTTTGATAATCAATTTCTTGTACTATCTCCCTTTGATGTCTTTCTTAGTCAACTCTTACATTTGCACTTTCAACAACTTTGTCCAATCTCTTGTAATAACATTTCTAAACTTTGCTCCTTGTGGAGTATCCAGGAAAGACACCTTCATTGCTCCTTGAATCAAACTTTCCCAAGTCTTCATCATCTCTTCTTATATAACACTTGCTTCCAAAAACTTTGAAATATTTTACTGATGTAAACCTTCCCTTCCAAAATTTGTATGGAGTTTGTTGTTGTTCACCCTGATTTGTGCTCAGTTTGAAATGTATACAGCTATATGAATTGCTTCTTTCCAAAAAGTATCAACTATCTTGGATTCATTGAGAATAGCTCTTGCCATACCTTGAATAGTTCTATTCTTTCTCTCAACTACTCCATTTTGTTGTGGAGTTCTTGTTGCTGAATATTGTCTCCTTATCCCATGCCTTTCACAATATTCTTAAAATTCATTTGAGGTAAATTCTCCTCCTTTGTCAAACCTAAGACACTTGATTTTCAACTCTGTTCCATTCTCTACTAAGGCTTTGAATGCCTTAAACTTCCCTATTGCTTCAGATTTTTCTTAAAGAAAAGCTACCCAATTCATCTTGAAATAATCATCAATCAACAACATGAAATAACTCTCATCTTGCAAGCTTTTCGTCCTCGTTGGCCCACACAAATCAATGTGAACAAGTTCCATACAATCTTTTTCTACTAATGCTTTGAACTTTTGAAATTCCTTAAACACATTTGATTTTTCTTTTAGGAAAAAACACCCACATTTTCCTACTTAACTCATCAACAAACAAAAGAAAATAGCTGGCACCAATGACTGATGTTGTGTTCATTGGTCCACATACATTTGCATGAACTACCTGAAGGATCCTCTATGCTCTCCAAGCATGTCCCTCTAAAAATGGAGATTTGTGCTACTTCCCTGCTTGGCAAGCTTTGCAAACACCTTGTATCTGCTGCTAGATTTCAAGTAAACCCTCGACCATATTCTCTCGAGCCAACTAAGAGAGATAAGAAAAGTTGACATACTCATAACGCTGATGCCAAAGAGTAATGATAGCAGATGAACTCTTGGTTGCCAATGCACACTCCTAAACCTCTCCAATATCAACAAGTCGATACAAACCTTGATCCTCTATGCCAAGTGCAATAGTTTTCTTGGACTCCTTGTCAACAATATGGCACATGTGTGCTGAAAATGGCATCCAACTTGGGACAATGGCACATAATCTGACTCACTAAGAGCAAAATTGAGCTCCATGCCCGAAACATAGTATACATTGAGGAAAATAAGAGTTTTCCCTCCAAAGGTTATCTAAACATTGCCTTTTAAGAAAATTATATACTCCTCACCAACCTCGAAGATCACTGAATCGGAGCACACTATGTACTCCGTGAACCAATCCTTCATGTGAGTAAAATGTCGAGACACTCCAAAATCAATATAACACATAGAAGACTTGACTTGATATGCTGGTTGATTGGTCATGAAAGCAAAGAAGACTAACTCCTTTTGCTCAAAATGCTCAACTTTTTGTTGAGACCCTCCCTGGTTGGATTTTTGATCAGCCAACCTCTTTTTGTAGTGCTTCTTCATGTGACGAAGTTTACCACAATAATAACATGTGATAGTCTTTAGATTCACAGTAATAACATGTGATAGTCTTTAGATTCTTTGAAGTATCATCAAAATTGCCTTGGCCTTTCTTTTGAGGCCACTTGCCTTTCACTTTGTCCTTGGCTGCAAAGGCCTATTCTACATTTGGTGAATCACTGCTGCTACCATACTTGCTTCTTCCATATGTCTTGCCGCAAGAGTTTGTTGCACAAATCCTCAAACTTCAGGTCAACATTGGTAGAGGTGATGTTAAGTGTTTCTATGAAATGCTCATATGTTTGTGGTAATCTTTTCAACATTATAACCACAATATCTTCTTCTTCCATCTAGTGACCTACGGCTTCTAATTGATCACGAATGTCTTTGATCTTCATCAAATGATCCTACAAAGACATTTTCTTGTCAATCATGATGGAGAAAAGCATATTTTTCAAAAAGAAAGCCCTGCCTTTATTTGACATCTTGTGCAAATCTCGCAAGTACATCCAAATCTCCATAGAGATTTTGCCTAATGGAACCTCCAAAAGCATTTCATTTATTACAGATAATTTAATGAGTATAATGGCTTCATGATTATGCTCATCAAACTTGTCTTGCTCTTTATCTGCAACTACTAGACAAGTGTATGTGTCGAGGATGATCTAATCAAGCCACCTATATTTGAAGATTGTGAGCATCCGCTATTTCCAAGTGTTATATTTTTTGCCTGTGAGCCTCTAGCTGCCTTTCAACATGTTGGGTAATGAAGCCATCCCTCCCGCAATCCAAAATCATAGAAAATGAAAAAACTTCTTGTTGTTTAACCTATAGGTCAAAAACCACAACCACAATTTTATAACAAATTGTCAAAAATTCCAAGTAGGCAGCAAAAACCACAATTTTATTTAAAAAATAGTCAAAAACCTACAAAACAATTCTAGAAAGTTGTGAAAATTGCAAAAAGCTCATTGCTATACCCACGACTGTAGTAAACTCAACTAATACCCAAGCCGTTGTCAAAAAAAGTGACAAAAAACCACAAGTTTATGGAAAAAATCGTTCAAACCCAAAAATCAATCGCCAAACCCTAGGCAATCAACAAACAACCACGATTTTGTACAAAAATTGCCAAAAAAGAGTTGAAAAATCACATTTTTTTCCAAAAAATCGTCAAAAGAGGATCTTAAAACCCTAGACATCACCACTCAAGTGCAGAAAATACCTAGCAGGTGCAACCTTCCCATGCGTGACCTCAAAAACCCACCAAAAATGCACGAAAACCCTCACACAACCACGAAAATCATCTAAAAATCTACAAAAATGGGTTAAAACTCGTCAACCACCCTAAAAACTCTATCGTGTGACCTTTAACAATTGTCATAGATTCTAGAAATCTAACCGATTGCCTAAAAAATATCACAAAATCCGTTAGAAGAAAATGACACAATTTTCAAATGAAAAAGAGGCGCAATTTTATCAAAAAGCTAGGCACAATTTTTTCACAGAAACCTATCATGCGATTTTCATAAACAAAAAGCCATGCGATTTTCAAACCAAAAAAGGCCTGCAATTGTGAAACACTTGGCACGAATTTTCTAAAAAAAGAGTGCTAATTTTCTCTTATAGAAAAAAGACCCACAAATTTATTGAAAAAAATGGCCAAAAAACCCTCTAAAAATTCCACGATTTTTCCTTGGTTGATTTGTACAGAATCCTTTTGGCACCTTATTTTGTATCACATGCATGCAATTCATCACTCCCACAGTCCGTTGAATTCATGCCCTCACCAATCCCAAGAATTTTCAAAACCCAAACTCTAATACTATATTACAAAAAGTAATAACATAGAAAATGATTACAAAGATATTTGATAATTAATTGAGTGAAAGTCTCCTTATATAAGAGATACAAAAGATCTATCCATAAAGGATAAGATTGAAAACTAGTAAAGGATAAGAACTTAACTGAAAGAATAAAAGAATATTCCTAAAGTCTATCTAACAACTTAATTGACCATTATAAACTAAATATTATAGTATTACTTTAATACTTTAGTGGGGTTTAAAGGCATAAATTTCTCAAATCTAAACCAATTTCTTTTAAGGCAACGATGCCAATGTTTACTCTCATATTTGATAAAATGAATGATTGAACGAAATTAATAATACATACCAAATAGAGTAAAATTATATCTTTATTAGCACATGAAGTTATTATAGAAGTAGACTAGAGATAGCCAACCAAGGATTAGAGTTTATCCAACTAGATCATACTACTTTCCTTGATGATACACAATCTATTTAAAAGACCCGATACTTGCCAAGAGGAACACAATCGTCAATTAACCGACTCTTATAACTACCCGAGAGCTAACAAATAATTAATACATAGTCAGATAACCCATATTATCAAATATAATAATAGACATCATTACACTAACTACAAAATAATCTGAGAAGAAACCCAAATGTGCATATTGCAAGAAACTTGTGCATGATGAACATCAATGTTGTACAAAACAAATTGATGAGTTGAAGCATCTTCTATAGAAGCACAATATCAAATTGCCTTCAACTATGTCAACCAATTCATCATCTTCTTCTTCTTCACAATTAGAGAACGTGAAAGGCAAGGCACTTGTTGCAATGGAAAATTTTGGTTTAGGGAGATGGATTCTTGATTTTGGAGCTTCACATTGTATGGCTTCATCATAGAATATGTTTTCTTCATTTAAGACTTGTTCAACACCACACATCTTGATGGGTAACAACACACATATGCATGTTTGTGGGAGAGGATCTATTGACATAGGTGAGGGATCCTTCAATGATGTCCTTTGAATACCATCATTATTGACCACTCTCCTTTCTATCAATCCAATCATACATAGGGGGGTAGGGAAGAGTGTTTAGTTCACACAAGATTCTATAATCATTTAAGATTTGCATAGCAAAGATATTGTTGCAATTGGGGAGGCAAATGATCAATCTAGATTGTACACCTTCTCACATTTTGCCCCTAATGACCCTTTGACTAATATTTACATGTAGGCATCTAATGTGTATAGTTCTCAAGAGGTGCAATATAGTCATTTGAAACTTGGTATCATTTCATCAACTAAGGTTCTAGATTTGTGCTGACATTCCATCTCCAACTTCTTTAGAGTCCAATGTTTCTACATCCACGGCTTCCAATGATTTAGCATGGCAAGATCTTTGTATTTGTCTTCCAAATAAAGCTTCTAGGGATGAGTACTTGACAAATATATCAAGTTTGTTTTGTGAAACGCATCTTGCAAATTGGTAGACACACTTGAGGACATTCATCTCCTCTTTGATGACAACTCCAACACAACTATAGCCTCGTCATCATTGTCTTTAGATCTTGTTCCTCATCAATTACCACAAGGTTTTGGATTATCACATTCTTCATTAGTAAGGCTTGGAGTTCTTGATTTGATTGTGGCATCCTTTGGCACTGATTGGCAACACTTGAGTAGCTTTCAAAGACAATACATTTAGAGTTTTCTTCTCTCATATTCCTATCCTAAATGGGGAGCTCTTCTGCATTATATATATATATATATGGATTTGTTTCTTCTTACAAGGAGAAATGTTGTTTGGTAATTTTGAATCATCTTCAACATTCATTGTCAAGCATCTACCATTGGTGCAAGAGATTCTACATTGAGGGGGATCGCATAGTCTCTCTTCTCTCTTATGGGGGGGATTTTTTCCTCACATGGGATTTTATCTTTCTCGTGCTTCAGCGAACATCTTTTGTACATTGGTGAAGGAAGTTGTCCTTGGAGGGTCATCTTGAGTCCTCCCTCCTTCCTTTCACTTCCTACTTGTCTTCTCTCTTTTTCCTACTAGTTTTCCTCCTTTTCTCTATTTGTGAGAGATTCTTTTGTACATGGGTATCTCATCAAGCCTTGTTGCCAAGACCCATCTTTACATGTTTTCTCATTCTCCCTAAGTTGCACTTAAGGGGAGGTGTTGGTGTGAACAAGGTTTTCTACTTATCCAGTTTCCTTTTTGGAACCTTTTCACACTATTTAAGTTTACTCAAGAGATTTACTTTTGTCTCTCAAGTCATAGGATTAAGACACATATCATCATCTTAGTTTGTCATATATCTCACCTTTGCCTATATATACAAGGGTTCTCTGATTGTAAAGTAAATTTTGTCAAGTAATCAATCTTGTAATGCATTGTATCATTTTTGGCAAATACTGCATAATCATTGGAAAAAAAAAACCTACGAACTCTTGTAGTTTCTTACACCATATTATGTTGTGCAACTGCTACTATCTGCAAATAGCACAAACACGTACAGTACCTTGAATATGTTGTTTAATATTTTCTAGTGTCATTGTTTCATTGCGTGTATGATTTCTATTGTCTTTTTGTTGTATTGTATATATGTTTTTTCTTTCTACATGATGAGAGGGATACTCAGATACATGGAGCAACATGACAGGATGCCAAATATTTTTGGCCAGCATTTTGCCACAAACTAGTTATTTGGTGTAGTGACCCAACCCAAAGAATCACTAACTCTCCAAAGATTACCAATACCTTTTGTTATGCATACATACATAGTGATGCAAACATAGTACATAACATAATAAGAAAGTGTATCACGTGATCACAAATAGTTACAGTATTCTTTAATAATTCCATCTATATATCAATAACCAGTATCACAAGTAATAGTCATAATAACTCTCAACATCATAGTCATTCATGCTCTGAATTTGTGCATTTCTAAAAGTAAATAATCATTCTCCATGATCATTCATATTCTGAATTCGTGCTTTTCTATAAGTAAATAAATCATTTAACTTCACTTAATCATTCTAACAAGCAATTCGTATGATGAGATATTAAGACCACACTGTTTAGAATGACTAGACACAATCAGAATTAGTTATCATACACTCATCGCTAGTCAGTATTTGTCATCAAGGATTTTCAATTGTCCAAGGTGGTTTTCAGAACTTAGTGCCCTAGTTACAATTGAGTTTTCAATTTTAGAATTAGGAATTATGGTTTAGGATTAGATTAGGTAGGGCCCAAATTCATTATTCTAGACTACCTACATATCAAGCGATGAAAATCAGGGCCATGTATTTTTCCTATCCAAATAAACATTTTACAATACAATTCTCAATTACAAGTATCATAAACATCATAAAATAACATAAACATTGTCTAACAAGCAATTCACTCAATTCTGGAAGTTACAAATTTTGACTTTCCAACATACAAAGCGAACCATGGGTTATCAAAAAAATTGTGGTCTAAGACACTAAGAAACCGAGGATTATCAAGGAAACTCTGTCATCAGACCGATGAACTTTATAAAAAGTGCAATCTGGCAGTGTACCAGACTGCAGGTTTATAGAAAAATGTGCATTCTGAGCCTGTTTGGGAAAAACTAAGCAAAATTCTTGAGAACAAAGACCCAAAAAACAAGGAAGACTTCAATTTTTTATTGCTAGCTTCACTAAATAGTAATTACACACATGTATTCACAAATTCTAAGCCTAATTAATGTTTCTTATGGATTCAAACTCTAACATCAAAATTTACTCATTATCATCGAAGTTTATACTTGGATTTGAAGAAAGGTTCACCATCCTCATTAAAACAAGTATTTAAATTGATTGGGTGTCACTTACTGAATTTCCCTCCATTGTTTTCTGAATTTCCCTTCAATTATTTTTCTTCTTCCTCTTTTTCTTTACTTCCTTTTACCTGTGAATGAATAATCTATCCTTTCTCTATCTCTTATAAGCTTCCAAAATCCTCGAGAAGTTAAGTTACACTTTTCTAAATTAAGTTTGGGTCGGCCAAATCAGAATAGACAAGCTTTTTCTAATTGAAACTATCTAAATTTCACCATTTCCAAGCACAATGGTCTATTTATAAAGGACGATGACCAGATGATGGCCACATGCCAGAATGAACACTACAGTCTGCCCATCAAATTTAAGCTAAACGGTTAGCCCATCCAGAAAATTTGAAAAATTCTAAAAACTTAACTGGAGTTTCCTAATGCTTAAATCTACCTTCCATAAAGGTTTTAGCCCAAAATAAAATCATTTACTATTTAGTTCAATAACATATTTTCTTACTTTTAAAACACTGATTTTACCCATCTATTAAAAGGAAAACACTTTACTTGCTTCCTTTTCAACTAATACTGACCACAGAATGGAAAAGAAAGCAGCTTAAATTAATTTTAGCATTGCTCCTAATAGAAACACCTTTTTCTATTATCAATTAATCCATTATTTAATTTGCAAATAATTCTAACTCAACATATAAAAATAGCAAACGTAAATGATCAATTAAATATAATTAATACAAGTACTATAGTTAAATTCATGTCATAAACAGAGGGGCATTACAATTGGACAGATGCAATGCATGCTAACCACCATGCCCAAATCTCTTGTATGCTGAGCACTGTGAAGAAATTGTGTTTCACAATAAACTCTTGTAGTCAACGGTTCATTATTCATATGCACTGCACTTCCTTGGAAGAAGATTATATTCTGTATAGGATACACGGCACTAGACCCATTATGGACTTTTGACAGTGGCCTTGTTACATGGAGACCATACCTATATTGTTCTACCCAGAAATACAAGAAGCCACAAGAGGAAAAATTCATTCCCTTCAATTCTACCATCCTTGTAGAATAACCCCATGTTCACAACAGATGATTTCCAATTTGTAATTGTGGTTGTGTTATTAATCACATTTTCTACTGGGTTTTCTTGTAAAAAAGAGTATGCTTGTTCATCCCTAGAGAAGATAGCATTGGAACAAATCTGTGTTGAATAATGCTTCGAGAATAGAACATCAAAATTGTTCTTTGTCCAAACAGGATATTATGATAACTCGAAGTATTGTTGGCAATATGTCAAGCCCACATAGTTGCAAGTTGCAACTCTCTCGATATGGACTCACAATACAGGGAAAGATTGGCACATGAACTGGACAAGTGTGTCTCAGAAAGGAGAGGCTGATAAACACTTAATATTTAGAATACAATTGTTTTTAACTTTTTAATGGTCATATACGGGATTATGATCATGGAATATGATGAGAGATGAAGATGATTGAGACAGTCCATTGAACTCAAATACACAGCACCTCTTGTTTAGACCAAACACAAAATAGACATGTTCAGCAATCTAGAACGACAATTTATGCGGAAACCATCACACCACAAGTCAGTTTCCTCCCCAGATGCCAAAATCGAAAAAAGAAGTTGCATTCAAAGGAAATATGTTTCTATATAATGCATGCAATGTTATATGTACAGATCCTTAGGATTCAAATCTAACTCATAGAATCTCAATGCAAAGGATCATTTTTCTCTAAACAATTTAAGGAGCGGTCTATAAATCCATCACAAAGATAAGAAGTATAGCAAAAATGTAGAAGCACTTGAAACATATCAAAGAAAAAATCAACTATGTTGTTTTTCAGTTAACGATTTTCACCAAGCACCATCTATGTCACTACAACATGGTTGCAAACCTGATATTTAATCCTCTACACACATAGGTTTGTGGTTTGTAATATTGAGTGGGATTTTGCATTTTCTTTGCATGGAGAGCATGCCTTTCTATCCCTTCAAACAAACATGAAAAGAAAGAAGTGAATGTGTCAAAATGGAAAAATTGCTCACAAACCTTGTTGTAATTTATGACTTTGTAAGGCCTCAGTACAGAGCCTTAATTCTAATTTTGTGGAACTCTAAAAACCTGCATTGCAAGAAAAGAATGCGAGAAACATGTACCAGTGTTGGGAACACACCCCAAAAAGGAGAGAAAGCTAAAAAAGAAACCCATGACAATCAAAGCCAAGCAGAAATGGAGAAAAATGATGTTCTTGAAAAGGCTTGAAAGATCCTAATTATTTCCATGACAAGAATTTGTTCTGTAAAAATTCTTCACGAGTAGTTATGGGGCCAACAAATATAGTTGTTGACAAGGAAAAGCTTATCCTTTTTCTTATGGGTGGCCTCAACACAGGCACATGTTTCTCATATTATTTTCTTGAAATGTGGCTTTTCAGAGTTTTGTAAAACCAGGAGAAAGGCTCTGTGGCAAGGCCCTACAAAGGCCACAAATTAAAATGAGACTCACGAATGCAATTTTTCCTTTGTAACAAATTCACTCTTTCTTTCCATATTTGTTTGAAGGGATAGAAAGACATATCCTCCATGCAAAGAAAGTTGAAAGAGTAAAACAACACTTAACAACAAAAACCATCAACTTACATGTATAAAATAAAAAATGGCAGTCTTGAAGACTTGAAAGATTTGCCATTATAGTAATCCACTGTGCAAAAGATATCATGAGTAGTTACGAATTTATATGTTGGAGAGAAAGCATTAACCTATCAAAATATAAGGTTTTATTTTATTTATGCAGTGAAGGCCTATCTTTCAATAAAAAATATAAGATTTTGAAATATTCTGATCGTCCATGGGTTTGAGCTTAATTGGTTAAAGCATTGAATTCTTAGTGTGGAGACCCAAGTTCGAATCCCAAAGGGACATCTAAGATGGAATTCTAAGTTGTGACTCTTGGTCTTCCATAGTTGGCTTCAAATGTGGAAGTGGTTTCTAAGTAAGTGGATTTTTAAGTTGCGACTCTTGGTCTTCCATTGGTTATTTCTAATGTGGCTGCTCGAAAGGAGCTAGTATTAGTTTCATGGTTGTCCTCAAAATGATCTTGTTTTGATCCCATGTTGATGCTCAAATGAGCAAAATATAATTGTAAACAATTATCAATATAAAAAAAATTCCGATCACAACAGATATATAGGTTTGGGGAATTGATATTTCATTGGCTCCACAAGAAATCAGGTCGGGTTGATGAGCTTTAGCAACCTCCAGAGCAAGAGCTTAGAGTCAGAAAATGTCAATAACCATTAGATGCAATTCATGATCAACAATGAAAGGATGTTTTCACATTTTTGAATTAGGATTGAGAACTACGTGACGGAAAGAGAGTAATAATGAAAACTGGCCATTTGATTTCAAAGGGCAGATAAACGGCCAGGAAAGATTTTGAGCATCCAAGGTGTATTAATAAAAACACGATTGCTAGAAGAGAATATTTCAGCATCAAATATAACAATATAAAGCTTAATAAATGCAAGGCAACGAAGAATGCCATGAACTGTCAGATTCCTTTATAAAATCAATGAGATATGGAAGCTTTTGGGCACGCACAGGCAAGGGTAAAATAGTCTTTGAAAATCTCAAATTTAACAAAGACATGAAAATTTGACTGCTAACAAAGGGTCGAAAAAGCTTTGTGCTCGCGATCACAGCTCCCCAGCCTATATATTTTTCCCCTCGATACTAAGTAAGATTAATTGTAAAAATGGAAGTATGAAAAAGGAAAATTAGCACACAAGAACCTCATTTTATCTTGTAACCTTGCCGTAAAGCAATTCCTAACTTGCAGAACTCCAGAAACCCGGAGTTGAAGAAAAAAATATTAGTAACATGCTAGGAAAAACTTAAAAACAAGCTTAGAAACTTGACGCCCAAGACCAACCAGAAAATTTAAAAAGGTGTTGTTCCTTACTAAATCTTAATGATCGCAGTTGTGGGACTTTTTTGAGTAAGAAAAAATTTACTAGTTACGAGGAATCGAATTGAGTTGCTGACAAAGAAAAGTTTAACCTTTTAAATACAAGGCTTTATTTTTTAGCCGATAGGCTATATTATGCGTGAGCTTCCAGCCGGGAAGTTGTCTCACGCCGGAAGTTGTGATGCCGGCAAGTTTTGTCGGGGAATTGTAAATGCCGGCAAACTGATCGCCGACGGGTTTAAAAAAACTATGTTTGTTAACGACAGGTTTTTATTGCTACTGACGCGCCTCTGTATACACACCTCATGCGCCCTGACCCCGCTACGCAGCTGCTTGGCGACCGCCTAGGAGCTGCTTCATCACAGCCAAGGCTTCCTATAAGTCCGTTTCAGACCCACTGACCGTTTATTTTCTACTTTGCTAGGGTTTCGTCCTCTACCGAGATTGTTTTGGGTTTGTCTCATTGGAAAAAAAATCTCCTTTGCTATGGTTTTGTAAGCAACAGGAGGCAATTTCTGCATTTTTCTATCTCTGGTTCGTGTGTCCTTTGCTAGGATTTCTCCACACAAGGTATGCATTTTTTGGATTTTCCTATTTCGTGTTTCATCATTGTTCTCAGCAAACTTGATTAGTATTCTCCACCTTGGTCGTGCATATTTTTTTGTGTCCTTTATTTTCTTTTATTGTGATGTTATTATGATCTGAATTGAATTGTTAATTCAAAAAAACTTGAAATACCATGTCATTTGGAGGCCTTAGGTTGGGTTTGCAGCAGGTCTATGAAAAAAGACAGTTGTGTTTTTCTGCTGCAATTCATACAGTACAAAAAACATTTCTAATTGGGTATTGCTTAGGGTTAGATTAAGGCTATGATAATATTTTTTTTGACATTAGTTTACACACACTAGTATTGGAGCCTTAATTGTGTAGTTAGCTTGGCTTAGCAACTCGCTGCAAGAAATGTGACATCTCTGTGAATTTATCAAAGAGATTGTATAAACCAGATATTCAAAGCCACAAAATCAATTAATGAGCAGATTTTATCTGAAATGGAGGTTCCAGAGGTCTTCTGGGATACACTTCCCAAGGTAATGATTCACTTGGATGTGGATGAATCCAATGGTTGGGAGCACTGTGTTATGCTTGACAGGCACTGGTGTATTGTGTTTGCAATTTGCAGTTCTAATAATCCACTGATTCCCTTTCTCTGAAGCTCAAGGATAGTTATTAACATCCTCATAGCATGAACGACCATGAACCTTTTTTTGATCAACTACTTTGTAGGTGAATTATATGTTACAAACATGGGTTTGATAGCATTCAAACTCAGGACAACCTTTTCCTAGCTCTCTGACTATGGACTCTTCTACTACTTGAGGTACAAGTCCTTAGTGGCTCCTCCTGGAGTGGACATTGTTATCTCCAGCACTTAGACGTAGTCCACTTTCCATTCTACCTTCCCTGGGCTAGCCTTCATTGCAAGGCCTTGCTCTGATGCCATGTTGTACAACATAGATTAGCTAGCCTCCATTCTTCGGTCTCTGGCTTGTGGCCATGTCTACCACTTAGCTACACCGCCCACAATGTTTCCTCACTCAGGACTTTGAGTGTGAATTCTAACCTCCAACTTTGTAGACATTGATTTATTTTTTTTAGAGTTCTAGACATCCATCGAGAACTTTGTGTTTTTCAGATTTTGGGAAAGGAAATGTATAGCTTTGCTTCTTTCCAAGAAAATGAGATTCATCTCTGATATTCCACTTACTGGAAGTCTGTTTCTTATCTAATGTTTTGTTGATACTATATCTCTGTTGTTTTGTGTCCATGTGCCCTTGATTTGGACATTTTGAATTTTCGTTATTTGGAATATTGTTTGATAGTAATTTGTTTCTTCTTTTGCTTCGAAATCCACAATGCTGAATTGCCTCATTTTCCAACCATGTGGTCTTCTACAAGGATGGAAACTTGGAAAGCCTTTACTTGGAAATAATCTTGAGTTATTATGGCATGTATCTTACTTACAACAGACTAGGTTTGCAATCTTTATGTGTTTTGACACTGTTTACTTTAATAGATCATGGTAAATCTAAGGGGATTTGGGATTTACATCACTGGAAAATAGAACAGCAAATGCTTCTCCCCTTATGATTTCCTGTACATTTTCCACGCATTGAATAGTTTCAGATGTAACTGTGAAATGCCTTCCCTAATTCTAATGACTTTGTGCATCATTCTTTTGTTGGAGTTTTGCAATATCCCATGTTCATTTTATTAGTTTTTCAATGTGTCTTGTCAATGTAGGAAATCAAGTTGGTATATTCATAGCCTATGCCAATCTTTTGGTTAGCATCTCTTAGATTACCAAGTAGTCTAGTATTGTGTAGTTAGTTTGGCTTAGCAACTGGCTGCAAGAAATGTGCCATCTCTCGGAACATTTTAATAGACTCTGCTAGACTCACGAAGACTCATTACAATTTTTCCAAGAATATAATGTAAGAATTGTTTCCAATAGTTTAGATTTATTTAGAAGCCCATTCTAAACATATTTTAGCAAATGACCTTGTTAGAAAACTGAGGTAAGGTATTGCTTTGGCATTTTTAAATCGTTGGTTACATATTTAAAAGCTTCATTAACCTAATCATACTAAATTTTGTGGTTATTTATTTATTGTTTACTATTTGCTAGCTTAGTTTAGGATTTGGTGGAATTATGATGCAGGATAAAGGTTATGTTTAAGAGGATAAAGGTCATGTTTAAAAGCTCATGTACTGTTTTTGGAATAGAACTTAGGTATTCATTATTATAGAAACTTAATGGAGAATGAACATGAACAAATGTTCAACTCCTTGACTGTTAAGTTCAGATGAAGTTTGTCTTCTTATGTCAGCTACGTTATTAAGTGATTATTCACTATGAAAATTAGTGTATGTGGTGTTTGGATGCCAACTCCACTATGTTCTTGTTGTTGCGAAATTCAAATAGATGATACCACCTAATATTTTACTTTCCAGATGGCAAGCCCCACACCTACAAATGTTCCAACTGAATCTATTCAAGGGGAAAAGCAAAAGTTCCAACTCACCGCCAATGCAATCACAATGATCAACGAGGGCAATTGTAAATTGCAACCACACCTCCAAATAATAGACATAGCCAGCTTTGGCCATGGCCTTGCATCAACAACCCGGTACAAAATAGATCTATCTGATGGGGTTCATAAGCAAAAGGCTACTCTTCTAAAGAAATATAATACCTCTATTGATTTGGAAGAAATCCAAAAGGGATCTATAGTTCTACTTGTAGCATACAGTTGCCCTCTTATTTCCATGTCAAGGTGAGAGATTGTGAAAACTTATGCACAGTTGGTTGTATTTTGCATTCCTACAAGAAATGTAAGCTCCTCAATACTAGAAACAAGGAATTTTTCCTTGCATTAAAAGTACATTTTCATTACTACGAAAATACCATGTAATGCAATTTTTTTTTAAATATATATATAATTCTCGTATCTTGAGGTAAGTCACTTTTCATGGTATCAGTGAGTTAAGAAACATCTTAAAATTTTCAGTTACATATATTATTCTATTGCAAAAAAAAGATATTCAAGCTACTTATTTGTTTTTTATATTAAGAGGCTCTATATTTTTTGCTTTACCTGGTTGTGTTTGTGCAGACTAAGGCAGGAGATGCAGCAAAGAAGAAGTAGTTTAGCAGCTAGCAATATTAGGAGAATTTTGATATATTTATTCAGCCTTTGAGATGTAAAGGCCCGTGATTCAAGACTGTTGAGTGGGTTGTTAAGAAATGAAACATTGAGGTTGAGCATACTTATTGTTATTGTATTGCAATTTAGGAGGAATTTTATACGTGAAATAAATTTTCTTGAAGGTTGCATTTCATATTTTATTAGTTGACTGCTAGTTTTGAATGAATATTGGGGCAGCTTGGCCTGGGATCATAAGTTGTTTCTCAGCTTTATTTCTGGTAATTTCTGTTTCTATGCCTCTAGAAGATGTGAATGTTAAAGATGATTTCCGGAAGACAGTTGTGCGGGTAGATATTAATTTTTAATTGTTAAATTGACTTTCAAGGTGCCGACCATGTGCAATTGCTTTTTGAAGGCATTCTGTGGTTACTTTGGACATGGGAAATAATTTATGAAGTTAGATTGGTTCTTATTAATAGAGGCATACATACAAAATTATTTGCTTTTGTATCAGTCACAATTTGTGCTGTTGGTACGTATAACGAATCTGATACCTATGATGGGGATGGGCCATCAAAGTTTACAGGTCTTTGTTGTTCACTGCACACTACTGCTGATGTTGTAAATGCAATGGTTGCCAGAGCTATTTCCATAGAGTGAACAGTAGAGATCGGACCATCTTCAGAGTTTTGTGCCATTATACTGGCCCTTGTAGCTTAAAGGGATTGGCATACCCAAAATGGCTGAAATTTTAAAAAGATTATGTATGCAACCACCGTTTAGAAGAGCTAGGAAGTGGTTTTAAGATGGATTTATAATTAACTGTAGTAGGAAATTTCTCTAAACTACTTTATTTTTACATTCCATTGTGAATGAGGCAGGGTGTATTCGAGATGTCCAAACATGACTGAAATATGACATCTTTGAGGAGACACTCTTATAGCAGTACTTGCTCGTTTTACAACATTTATAATTTGTCATAGACATATATATTAAGCAAGGCACTTTTATGCATTCTTTGACAAGGATTTGAATAACATGTATATTGGGAAATCAAATTCAATGCATCCTTTGGACTATGTGGCAGATTTTGTGTTCCTTTCTGGTCATGTTTAAAGGCAGTCATAGACACAAGAGGTTTCCTTTTTATTTTATTTAGAGTAGAATTAAGTTGCCAGGTTGAATAATATATCCATACAACAGCATGGAGAAAATATACTGGAGGAGGAATACGAAGAGTAATTATCATCCAAGCATACGAGTTTTTTTCCCAACCATAAGGGATCAGCCAGAATTCTTTCTCAAAACTGAATACTCTTTTATATCAAGTGCAATTATTTATGTAAAATTCATATCCTATGTTATAATGCAGATGTTCCTGGTAAACATCTCCATTACTTACTCAAATAGACCCTCCAACGACATCTGCATACTAGCATTGCTTTGCCCCATGGGAGAAGCAGGCAATAAATTCCAGGTAACTTCATACCAGATTTACCTTCATACGTGGTGGTGCGCTTAGATGAGTACAGTGGCCCGCCATGGAACCCAAATGAACCAAAATGTGTACCTATCGCACCCACATCTATTGGCAACCATAGGCAAATACCACTATCCATGGCATGGGCAATAACCATACATAAATCTCAAGGGCTAACACTAAAAAAAGAAACAATTGATATTGGAAAAGTAGAAAGACAAGGGCTCACTTTTAACCATACATAAATCTCAAGGGCTAACACTAAAAAAGGAAACAATTGATATTGGAAAAGTAGAAAGACAAGGGCTCACTTTTAAACATACATAAATCTCAAGGGCTAACACGAAAAAAGGAAACAATTGATATTGGAAAAGTAGAAAGACAAGGGCTCACTTTTACAGCTATCTCTAGGGTCAAATCAATAAACAATCTTTGAATAGAACCACCATTCTCATTCGACCGCTATTCCCGAATGAAAAATAACCCTTATACCATTATCAGAAAGAAAGAGGAAGCTCGGCTACAAGCTCTCTCATTATAATCACAACAGGTACACAACAACAAATGAAACCTTCTATTCTATTAATTTCATATCGTTTACCCAACAAAAGAAATACTGACATAACACAATCACTACTTTCCATGATGTGCAGGGATCCACAATCACTACTTTCCATGATGTACAGGGATCCAAAAACTGTTGTCTCCATTGTCTCAAGCATGAACCACAAAATAAACTGTGGTCTCCAGTCGTTGTGTACAGAGATACAACCTGAAATTATCTGTGTACAAAGGATCATTGTCTACAAAAATTTGTAATTTATTTCATGTATTTGTAATTTATACAGATATTTTTAATTTGTACAGATACTTGTAATTTGTTTCAATTTCAAGCATGGAAATATTCCATTGTCTAATGCATGACCCAAAAAATATATTGTTGTCTACAATCATTTTCAAGTTGTGGCAATATCAGATTTACTAACTCTTTCTTGGCAGTTCATATACTTTAAAAATCTGGTTTGGCCCAAAAACACAATGACATTCCAAGTGTTCATACAACCCATTCTTTGTCAAATTACATACAAAGTTACTTCTTGTATCTAGACATTATCAGATACCACTGCAATTCCTGTTTTCAAAAACTTTTGTTCTGTGTTGAAGATTTACTAAGAAAGGACAACCTTTTTTCTTGAAATAAATTACCAGGGTTTTTAAGTACATACAATGGATTATATTTTCTTTATAATTGATAGTATTGTATCACTATTCGCATTTCGAAGATCAATCCACTCATCCTCGTGACCTTTACATACATAAGATTGAGGTGAAGTGCCTTTTGAAATTTGACTTTGGACTAGCATTTTTAGCAGTATTTTATTTGTGGTCACCCATCTTTGCACCATTCTTAACTCATCTCTTTAAAGGTGCTCTCCACCATCTTGATTGGGAAAACACTTTTTGTTGGTATGCACGGGTGAGGCTATTGGAGTTTTACTATTTGGAGGGACACTCCCATTCCTCCTGGAAGTAGGTGTAATCCTAAGTCATGTGGACAACTCTCATTTATTTCATATTTCATCCACAATCTTTGCCTCATCTTTAGTTTTTCCTTCTCACCATACAAAACTGTTGAATGCTTTTTTCCTTCCCCATTCAGCTCCTCTGTTCCAAACTGATCAAGGTATGTTCTAGATTTACTAGCAAACACAGACTCAATAATGTTCAGCAAATGATATAAAACTATCGGCGTATTCCTTGCAGCTCCCCCGGCTGCAAGTGCTAGTTCATATATGTCGGAGCCTTGAATTTTAATAACCAGAAAAAGAAAAAAAAGATTTTCAGATACTAGAGCAGAGCAACAGGTGGAGAATTTAAAAAAAAAGGTTTTCTTGCTGAGGCTTAAAATGCGCGCAGAGAAACAAACCAGAAAGGCCAGAAATTGAAATGACCCATATCAGAACAAAGAGAAGAAACAAAATGTAAAGCTGACCTTGTACCCAGGTTGCCAATCCAGCCTAGAATGTCTGCTAGTAGGAGAGCGGCGCCTAAAACCAATTCCACAAAATGCAACAAAAATAACAATGAGCTCCCAATGCTGAGCAGAGTCGAATCCTTCCGAAAACACCTAAAAATAATTTCGAAGATTTTATTTAAGCAACTCCCACTGATATACAAATCCTATTTACCCAAGGCTAAAATAGAGAAATTAAAAGATATAAAGTCTTGAAAGTTAAAATTCTAATAGTTCATTTAACAATTAGTTGGAAGATGGGAAATATTCAAGGAGGAGTGGGCAGATAAAATTTGTTGTTTCTATTTTTTTAGATTAGTGTAGGCGAAGTGGCACTACATTATGCAATGTAGGGTTAATGAGGACATCCGGTACAATTATACAAATTTACTAAAAGTCAAATCGATAGTAGCCTTGTTTGAAGAAGAGAAGATAGCAAAATCAACATGTTACCTAATCAAAATACATAGTAGAAGAAACAAAATCAGCAAAGAGATAGAAAACAACAAGAAGTAATTGGTGGGGTCATTGGTTGATTTGTTCTTTTTTGCAAAGGCGGTTTCAATTTCATTTCTTGGGTCCCATAGACTAGTTGGTCCCGCAAACATAAGTAAAAACTTTCATTTCATTTTGTTACCCTGTTTATTGGAAATATAAATCTTTACTTCATGTCTATTCATCGTAATGAAAGCCTACTACATATTTCTAATTGTAGAGACAAAAATAAGTGTGACCAATTGACCCCCTTTGAGCAAATGGACATTTGACCTTACACAACAAAACTATTATTCCATCTTTGTTTTAGGTGTCCATTTAAATGGTATGATGTGTATTAGTGTCAAGTGCATTCAAATGTGTAGTTTTTGTCTAAATGTTTGTTTTTTCACAAAGTCTTAACTCCAATTTATCTCTAAAATTAAATTGTTCTTATGCATGCTTATTTAAATGGTTCAACTAAAATGGAAAGCATGTAGCATTTTTTAATTCTTCTAGCATACACTTATCATTTTTAGACACCCAAAGCATCCTCTATTGCTACACATCCCTACCTCCATAATCATTGCTTCTTGTGCCTACACCTAGCACCACACATATCCAAACTCTTTTAAGTATTTTTATTGGAACATTTTTAGGGATTTGACTATATTAGACCCTTGAATGTGTTATAGGCACCAAATTCTCCATTTTCAACATTATTAAGTACTATAACAAGTGAAGAAGGCATTGACAAGCACAAGACTTCACATCAATAGCTCCAAAGAATCCAACAACAATAGTGTAGGACACTAGCACACTGCCAAGAAATTCCAATGTGTTGTATAGAGCACTAATGCACACAAAGGACATGGACACACTTGTTTCAATCCCTAACATATTCTTGAAAGAACACAAATTCTTGATTTGGCCTAGTAGTCTAGTCACTTCTTGTCTTCCTCCAATAAACTTGTGTATAACGAAAATCTAGACATATTTTGTATCTCTATCCTTTTTCTTTTGATATTATGTTAGTTCAAAATCAACTCTCATGGTTAATTATTTAAACTAAAATTTGAAATCATTGAATGGTTTATTTTATGCTTAAATCAAATGATTAGGTGAGTTTGGCATACTTTGTAATTAAAAGTAAACTCTTTCTTATATGTTATTGGTTTTTATTTACATTTTTGATGAAGCCAACATTCTTTCTCACAACCTTCTTGAGTACTTTATGCATTAATACACAAAAAAGGGGTAGCTACACAACTCCAAATTTTACTATAAAACACAACTAATAATTCCAACTTTAAACTCAAAAAACAACCACAAACCCTCAACCTTCCTCTCAATATATAGCATATCCCATCACCTTTCTCTTACGTTCTTGTGTTGCATACATTCACCCACTATCATCACCTATTAGACCAACTTTATATACTCTCGCTTTCCACCCCCCTTGTCCTTGTTCATTTCTTTCATGTCATCTTTTCCCTCCTCCTTTCCCCCACGTCATAGCCCACATCTTAATCCCTCCTTTTCCATGTCTCTCCCAGCACTACCCACTATGTAAGAAGTCAACATTTCCCCTTTCCCTACTAGCAAAGAATAATTTGACCATGATGTTCACTATGAGCAAATCAAAAACCATAAGTATCAAATAATGTGTAGCCAAGGATAGAGGACCCATTAAAGGTTGACCTCTCCTTGTAACAATATTATAAAAATTCAAATCTTAATTTTCACAATAGTCTTAAAATCATTTGGATCAATTTTGGTAACCCTTACACTTGTTCAAACTTAAGAACTAAAACTACCAAACACTAGTCTTTTCTTGAGACCCTTTTTAGGTTAGATTCCAAAATTATGCTAAAAAAAACTTAATGAAACAACTTGTTGGCTGATAAGAGAATTATATCATATTAACATCACCTCTCTATACTAATTTTTATTAGAGATTTAATTTATGACAACAATAAATTCTTTCACACCAACTTCTAGGTTCACAAGATTGGGAATAATTATATTAAACTTTCAACTGACAAAATTACATAGACATGGTCCATGGAAACACTAGGTATAATAACCACATATGAAATTAATAAACTAATGTTTTACAACAAACCCAACCTTATAAAATTTAAATAATACAATGGAAGCTTCAATGCGTCACAAAATCAACACAATATGCTAGAGACTTGACAAAACTAATAATTTTTGTCACCCTAAGCCTTGAGACATATAAATATTCATATATAACACCCTAGATCTAAAAATAATCATGGAAGAGATGACCTCCCTACTCCTTGCAAGTTCTTTATTTATAAAACTTCCACATAGCACCATCCTTTAGCATGAGAAAGTAGGACTTGGATTCCTAGTTGCAATTGTTAATCAATACTTCCACTCAATCATGCAACAATCAACTCGATACTTGACCCCAAGATAAAAATACATGATCAAATGATTGATAATAAAAAATATTCATGTCCAAAAAGTAATTATTCCAAAGAATTAGTCAATTGGATATGTACTGAATTGAACATGCATGAATACTCAACTAGATCAAATTGAATTAAACTAGGTGCATTGGTTGAGGAACTAAGCATGAATCAAGGAGAGAATCATGCAAATGGTAACTTTGTTCAATATAAACTCAAGCAATTATTTGGCCAACTTTGACTTTTAATGCAGTCTAGAGTTTTTTGTAATTATGTGGTGCCCAAAATTGGGAGGGAATATATTCAAATTTTAAATAAATTAACATACACAAGAAATTTAAGCATTTATTTTTAGTTGATGTTAATTACCAATATTATCAAGATGCTCTACATCACACAATCACTTATAAACTTTAAATCCTTCATGATGAATGGTCATATTGCATGATGGAACCAACCCCTAATATATCATTGATACCTCACACACTTTATTGGTTTCTACATCTTATGGTATGAGCATTCTTAAGTGCATTAAGAAAATTATGAATGAGGCACATCCCTCTCATTGTAAGGCCTCTTTCCCCACTTTCTCTTCCTATCCTCTTTCTTCTTCCATTCCACCTACAATTCCCCCTACTATTCATCCCACTCCTCATGTTCACTCTTCATTACCACAAGCACACTCATCTCTCCCAAATTCCTACCAACCTATATACTCCAATGCCACTTTCTTCTTTGCTCCCTTGATTTTTCCCCACCATTTTTCATCCTTTTGGCATTCCTTACTATGTTTATCTGTCCACCTTCCACCCATGGCATTCCCTCTAACTTCATCTTTTTTCACACCTCCCAACAAAAATTTCACCTCTCATATCCCAATCCATCTTACCCCTACACAAACCCTCTTTACACCACCAATATCTCTCCTATGTTATCTTCCTCTTGGTTCCCACTCTATCACCACCCTTGACCCTTCTCTTCAACATGACATTGATTAGTTGGGTGTAATGTAGACTAAACTTGATGGCCTACCATCTTCCTTTTAAGGAAGTTAAGGTAGTAGAACAAATTCCTACACTAAACTTGAGAGGAGGGTAATGCAAAAAAATTTAAATCCTTACAATAGTTACAAAAATCAAATAGAAATAAAAATAAATATCATGCATACCACAACACAATGATTTACGTGGGGAAAACCCTTTTGAGAGAAAAACCCCACACTCTGAAAGTCACCCAATTTATTATTTATAAATCACAAAGATTACAATATACTTGTAGAGCAAGATTCGTATAGGAGTATCACCAACTAGAGATTTGGAGGCAACACAACAACTATTAGATCTCAGAATACATCATAATGCATAGTCATAATAGAATACCCTCATAAAATAGGGTTGTCTTCTAGGGCAAGACAAGCCAAAAGAATATCTACCGTCAAATTTGAGACCTAATGATGAATGATCCAAATTTTAATAATAAAATATACATAAAATATGGCTTTCGAGGGAACTACCCTCAAACCCCCTCCTATGTGCATGACCCCTTAACCCCTCGCTAGGGTGGTCATCCCCCCAAACCTTGCAAGGTTGGTACCCCCCTTGAAACCCCCCAAACTCAAAATATTAACCTATTATAATTGCAATGTTGAGATGCCATCTTTCCTAGCATTCCTCTCATAAGAACATTAGTATTTACTTGTATCATAACCCTCTTTCACACAACATTATTACTCATACCTTCCCTCCTACATTTTTGGCTCTTTGATATGAGATGTACAATGGCAAATAGGAACATACTACCCATATTTTATTTAATGCCACAAATCTTGACTTTATTTATGATAAGCACTTGCTTGCCAAATTTTTCCCACAAACACTTAAAAAATATACCGTTGATGAGTTATACTCCCTCCCATATAGCTCTATTTTTTCCTTTTATTAAATAGATCCCATGACATTATATAACATTTTCAAGTCAGCATTGACTTGAATATTACTATTTATGATTGTGTCTAATGCAAGCAAGTTTTAATTGAATGCATCAAATATTTTTCTGACACTTCTAATCCTTTCTTGTAAAAATGATTTATCAATTCCCTAGTGATGTGATTTAACATCTCTTCATGAATAATATGCCAAGCCCTTTTTTAATTAAATTATGTTTATGGAACAAAATCTCATTCCCTATCTTCAATGAGATAATCTTGAAAGATCCCAACCTCATAGGCCCCAAACATTCTAAGTGTGGAGGTCCTACTATTCAAGATTCTAAGGAAGATGCTTATGTCAAAGTTTCAAGGTTTTCTTGCTAGGCATGCCTTCCCTTCCAACTTCGCTTTTCTTTTATGATTGTTGAAGTTTCAGATCTCATCACATTGGCATACCATCTTGATCAATCCTACCTATCTTCTTTATTCTCATCAAAGTATCAAAATTCTCCCCATTGACATGTCTTCTTCTTGAATTGTAACTTCCTTACTCATAACCAGTGGTATGAATCATCTAACATCCTCAACTTTCAAACTTTAACATTCTTGCAAGATTTCACTATTCATCTCACCTACCCTTTTACATGACCCAAGAACATCATTAATTCCAAATTTGACTGCATAGCTTCTCTAAAAGGGATTTTCCTACCCGTGAACACTATTTAATTAAAAAGGGCACAAATTTCTTGTACATGTGGCATTTAGAGGTTAAGGATGAGCATGTCTCATTGATGTAATGGTTGCACCAATAATAATTGTTAGTCCTCAATGAATTTGAATCGTTGATGTATCAGAATCTCATGTATATCATTGATTTCATTGACTAATATGGTAGAAATATTCATTTAGAAATTATGCAATCTTCTACAGAGAAACCCTACTATGAAAACCTTGTTTTGAGTACTTACAAATTTAAACACCTAGATTTAAGGATGAAAACATATGGATTTATTAATGATTAGAGGATAAAAACCCTTTTGGATTGTGTGTAACAAACGGCAAAACCCCTTTAGCTAGAGGATGAGTTCATATTTAAAATTCATGGTTGCAAATATCACATGTATCAAGTTTACATTCAACCACAATGGTCGTGACTGTAAGCATTCATGTTCCATATCGTAATAGCTACTATAGAAGTGCAATTCAATGTTTATATAGGCCATTTTAATACAATAGATCTTATACAATATTTTATGCATTTTATGAACTTGATTATTGCAAGTTAAGAATTGTAGGTTTGGTGTAATCTTGGTTACTATTTATATCATTGTGTTACAATGTTACAACATTTTGTAAATTGTTTGCAGACCCGAGTAATAGGGAAAAACTCTACATTTTATTTAACAATCTTTTGGACCCAATTTGTAAATTGGATGTTCTTTGTTAATGCAAAAAATCATGTTTTCTAATCTAGGTTTAAATAATGTGTAAATGTCAAGGAAGATTTAGGTTCTTTGCTAAATCCTACTAAAAACCTTAAATCTAAAGTTTATTGATTCAAACACTTAAGTTTGAGTTGGCTAGTTCAAGCAACTACTCAGATTTGTAACATTTTTTCTTTTGTTGGTCAACCTATAATATTAGGGTTTGAGTGTATTATGTAAATGCAAAGGGAAAATTTTGAGTTTTTGTATGACATTGGAAAAAAATTTAAATCAAAAATTAAATATCTAAGTTTTAAGTATAGGTCATTGTAGTGATATCATAGTAATTGATTAAATGCCATTTGGAGAACGTTTTAAATGTGATTGCATTAATATTTTAACTAAGGTTATTACAATGGTATCAGAGCATATCAGTAAAAACAAAATTGTAGAGGATTTAAAGAATATTAGCATTAATATCTATTGGGGATACTACAATGGTATTAAAGTTGATTTTTTTTAGAGTTGGTCAAATTATTTAAATCTAAAATATATTAATAAACGATTTTAAGTAATACTTGCATTAATAATTATTTTGGACATTACTTAGGCATTAGAGTATATTAGTAAAAATATATTTACAAAGGATTTAATGAATATTAGCATTAATATCCATTGGGAAACTGTATTGGTATCAAAGCCAATTATTTGTTAAAGTTGGCTAAAGTGTTTTAATTTGAAAAATCTTAGCAAAGGGCTTTAAGTAATATTTGTATTAATAATTATTTGGGACATTATAATGGTATCAAAGCTAGTTTCTTGCTAGCTTTTTAATCATGGAACTATAAAACATTGTTTCCAATTTTAATATGGAGCTTCAAACCAATCATAATGCATATAAAATATTATCTACAAAGCTTAAAAGAGATTTATTTCCTACACTTCAAGGAATTGATGAGATTTTCAATAGAAGAAACTACTACATTATTTTCCAAGTACCAAAATTTATGCCCCTAACACTAAGGTTACAAGAGTTCATCTTTCAGATTCTTTATCAAATCTTATCTCTAATAAACAAAAGGATTACTGGATGTTTGGCAGGGATTTCAACACTTCCCTATTCCTTTCAAAAAAGTTGGGAGGCTTGGAGGACTACTCAGGTAGTATGATGAATTTTCCTAATTTTATTTCCTCTCAGTGTCTATTGGATGTTGTTCTTGAGGGCTCCAAGTTCACATGATCAAATAGTTGACAAGAAAACAATCATATCCAAGTGAAGCTGGACAAAATCCTTATTTTTGGTTGTTGAGACATTCTTCCAAAGCTACATTTATCTACCCTTCTAAAATTTGGGTTTGATCATAATGCTCTTATCTTGGCTTGGGAGGAGGTGAGGTCTAGGGATCCCAACCCTTTCAAGTATGAAATCATGTGAAACTCTCACCTTGATTTTAAGGATCTCATTAAATGGAGTATCCCTTGTCAAGGTACTCTGATGTACTGCTTAGCCCACAAATTGAAAAGGATCAAAGATAAAGTTAAAGGATAGAATAAAATCTCATTTGGTAACATATTCCTTTAAAATAATTCTATATTATCTAGCCTAAAGGATATTCAAGCAAGGATGGAGAATGGAATCAATGATGGGGAAACCTCAGAAAAACAAAGTGAGCTTCAAGCAAAATGGTTTAAGATCACTAAGATGGAGGAAACATTATGGAAACAAAAAAGAAAGATTTAGTGGTTACAAAAGGGCGATAGAAATAAAAAATTATTTCATCAATCTACAATGAAACATAGAAAAAGAAACAATATAAGATCACGTGTTAAAGAAGATGGTTCCATTTTGACAAGCGAAGAGGAGATAGTAGATACAGTTGTTTCCTTTTTTAAAGATACTGGTAGAAATCATGATCAGGCTTATGTCGAGATGATATTCTTGAGGTTATCTCAAAGGTGATCTCAGGGCAATATCTAAGGGAATTGGGAAACCTATTATGTTGTAAGAATTCAAGAATGTGGTTTTTTCTTTTGGATCTTTTAAAGCTCCTGGTCCTAATGGCTTTCCTCTAGGTTTTTTTCAAGATTTATGGGCTATCATATCTTTTGACCTTTTAAATTTTGTTATGGAATTCTTTAGGTTAAGATGATTACTAAATCAAATAAACTCTACCTTTATTATGTTAATTCCTAAGAAAGAGGATGTTTCCTCTTTACAAGATTATAGACCCGTAAGCTTATGCAATACAGTCTACAAAATCTTCTCTAATATCATGGTTAATAGGTTGAAAGGGGTTCTTGGTAGGTTGATCACTACGAATAAAAAAGGGTTTGTTAAAGGTAGACAAATCCTTGATGCTTCTTTAGTTACCCATGAATACATCCACTCTATGGAACAAAGTAAGAGACCAAGCATGGTCTTAAAAATGGATATTTTGAAATCTTATGATAGAGTCTCTTGGTCATTCTTGACCGTTGTCCTTAAGAAATTTGGTTTCAAAGGTCAATTCTTAAAGTTGATAAAATCTTGTATCACTTCCCCGAGTGCTCTATTTTGATCAATGGGGTCCCTAAAGGGTGTTTTTCCTATGGAAAAGGACTTAGACAAGAAGATGCTCTATCTCCTTACCTATTCATAATTGCTATTGAATTTTTGGGATAAATATTTAGAAAAAATTGATCAAGGATCTCTCAAAGGGGTTCAAGTTGCTTCTTCCCTTCTCCTTTCTTCTCACCAACAACTTATTGATGATACCATTTTGTTTGGAGTTGCATTGATGATTGAAGTTTCTCATTGGAAATCTACTCTTCAGGATTATGATAAGGTTTCAATACAACACATTAATTATTCTAAAAACAAGGTCTATTTCTTCAATATGGATTGGATATTAAAAGATAGGGTCAAGAGGAACTTAGGTTGCCAAGATGTTTTTCCAACCTCTTATCCTGGCCTTTCGTTAAGCACTAAAAAACTCACTAACAACTATTGGAATGGCATTATAAAAAGGATTCAAAAAATCTTTTAGGGTGGAAAGGTAAGCTTCTAAGATAGGCTGGTAAGCTTGAACTTCTAAAATCCTCTCTTAAAAACATCCTTGTCTACTATCTTTCTCTCTTTAAAATCCTAGCATTCATTGCTAATAAAATAGAGAAAATTCAAAGGAAATTCCTTTGGACTGGAACAAAAGAGAATTCTAGGATTTCTCTTGTTAACTAGGAAAAAGTGTGCTCTCCTAAAAAGTATGGGGGCCTTCGTGTAAGAATATTAAAATTATTTAATAAAGCCCTCCTCTCTAAGATTGGCTAGAACTTTATGGAAGGTAATAAAGGCTAGGTGGATATTTTAAAAGTCAAATACCTTGGAAATTTTGACCCTAGATGTTTCTTGTTCTCTTTGGATTGGCCTATCAATTCAATCATATGGAACAACATGAAAATAATAAATACTATTAGACAAGGAACCAGAAGGAGAGCCAACAATGATAGAAAGATTATATTTTGGGATGATGCTTGGAACAAAGGTCTAGTTTTATCCTCAATTAATCAACTAAATTAAATTAAGAAGAGGCTTATAAGAATCAATAGGAATTACTTGCATGATTATGTTGATTGGAGAGCTATTACTCTAAAATGAAAGAACTTCAGGGAACACCTGACTAGAGGAAGGAGCCTAAGGGGAGGGAGACAATATGCAAGGATTGATATTTCTCAACTCTTATGTCCCTTTATTGGTGATTGCCTCTTCTCATTTAACAAGGAGGACGAATGGATTTGGAGTGGACTCCCTTCAGGGGGTTTCTCTATTAAATATGCTTATGATAGGATGGAGAGACTCGTGTTTCCCCCTCTCAACTTTGATTGGAATAGGGTTTGGAATGCTAAACTTATTCCTAAAATAAATTATTTTTGGTGGGAAATGAATCATGGTAGAATTCTCACCATAGATGTTTCCAATAAAAGAGGTTTCAATTTATTAATAGATGTTCCCTTTTTTATGAGGATGTTGAGAGCATTGAGCACCTATTTTTCCACTACTCCTTTGCTAAAGAGCTTTGGACTCATGTCTTAAGAATTATGTTGGTTGATTGGGTTTTTCCCTATTCTCTTAGGAAATTTGTGGAACAATAAAGCTGATGCCCTTTTGGTTATCCCATTATTGAAGATATGTGGAAGAAAATCTCTCCTTTTGTGTCATGGGTACTATGGAAAGAAAGAAACAATAGAATATCTAGATATCAAAAGAGAAGTAGTAGGGATGTTTTCTTGAGCACAAAATAGAAAATTCAAGACAATATAAACTCTTGAAACTATGGGTTCTCCAAAAGGATGCCTTCCTATGGCAACCTAAGGGTCAAACAAAATTACTTAATTACACAATACCTAACCAAAATTAATTGGGCTAAACTTTAATCAAAAAGATAACTAAATGACTACCTTTAGACGAAGGTTGGATAAAGCTCAATTTTGATGGTTATTTGAAAGAGAATCCGGGGTTGGCTACTATTGGAGGTGTAATAAGAGATCATAAAGGTTATCTAATTGAATTTTATGCAAATAATTTGGGTATTGACACTAGCAATGTAGCAAAAGCAACTATTGTTTAGTGGGGATTGAAGAAATTGAGAGAGAAGGGTAATAACAAAGTTGTAATCAAAGGAGACTCTAAATTGGTTATAGATATCCTCAAGGGAGTCTATGATGCTCCCTGGAGAATAAAGGATCTGATGGAGGATTCAAGAAGAATGGTTGAGTGCTTCCATCAATACAAGACACTCATATAGGGAAGGAAATAGGGTGGCAAATGTTGCTTCCAATGAGGGGATTTCCTGTTTGAATTGAGTAACATGGAATTATGAAGATGTTCCTCAAAAAATGAAAGATCTTATTTCAGAAGAGAGATTTGGGATTAATAGGACCTTGAAAAATTGTAATGATATATAAGGATAGTAATATTTCTATGAGTAAGGTGACTATGGAAGACCCTTGATCTCCCCCTTTTGGTATCAAGTATCATTATCATGTCAAAAGCTTCAAATTTAAAAATTTAAAAGACAAAGACATTATGGAATGAAAAGGAATAGGCTATGATTTTTATAATAAGGATCAGTTTGTTCCCTATCAATGCAAGGATGTCTACTTTAAATATCCCTTTGTCATAATATTTAGTAATTTGAATCCCCTTAACGGATGGAAGTACATAACGCCTATTATGCAGGATGAAGGGGGGATTATTATTACAAAAGGGAAAGGAATTATTTTTTACATAAAACATTGTAAGGTGGATTTAAGAAGTAAGGGATGGGGTTTCCTCTTAATCATTCATATGGATATGAAAGAGATTCTAAATCCCCTTCCAAATCCTAAGGATAGGTACACAAAGCATGTTATTATGAAAAAGCATGGCAATTTTAATCTTCACATGAGCTTCAAGTCAAATCCCTGGATGAAGCTTAATAAGTACAAGATTCAAATTAATTGGTGTACCTTGAGACTCTTCAATCATGAAATGTGGTTATCTTCCCTAATAAATCACATCATTAGCCTAGATCATCTCATGAAACATAATTTTTCCTTTTTGAGCTAAAGCAGTTTCTAAAAGGGTCTTCGTTGCAGTTCTTTTTGGGGTTTTCTCATTCAAAGCAATTATTTTTTATTATATGGGTCTCTAGAGGAGGTGGCAAGAGATTTTAGGGTGTATGATAGGAGGTTCTAAGAAGTGGTCAAATCCCCTTTCATGTATTCCTCTAAATAAAAATGTTTAGCTTTGGAGGATCTTTGAAGAAGTCAATATCACACCTTTTTTCTAGGCTATGCAAGGCTTCAACGATGAAATCACATACAAATTATAAAAATATTGGAAGGAGGGATTGGTCTCTATAGGAAACATTCAATTCAAGGTGATCCCTAAACTCATAGGGGAGGTGGCAAGCTTAGAGTGCAAAGGCATAAAGGTGGCCAAAGTTAGCAAAAAAAACTATCAAAGATTTATAGACAAATTTTTTGAATGGGATGAAAAGCCACAAAGATTTCAAAATGGCTATGATAGGGAGAAGCTGCTAGTGCCTTTCAGTCTAGTAAGCCTACATATTATGCATTATTTTACTCTAGAGGGGATATTTAAAACTATTCACAGGTACCATTTTCCCTTGTTGAACCACATTAGGTATGAAAAAAAAATTCATTTTTTTATGTTGTCTCTTCACGAATACATATTTAAGGGGGCTACCCCTCTCCCCTGTTGCACCAAGGTCTTATTCTAACCCTTTGTAATCATGCGCTATCCAATTTCGCCTCAGTTGTGCCCTATTAAAGTTGTTAAACCTCTCTAGATTAAATTTTCCAAAGATAATCCTTGCTTTCCTATGATTAGTCTCCCTCTTGAAAGAAGCCCTAAAATTACATTTAAAAAAAAAATTGTTTCTCAAACCCCTTCCATAGTTGAAAAGTCATCAAAAATTTCCCCACAAAAAAGGAAAATCCTATCAAACCCTAATACTTCTAAAAGGAATAATTTGGGTCTCTTGGTGAATAAAGGGGTGAAGGTTGATGCTATTGATATTCTTAATGAAGGTGATACTAGTTAGTAATGTGATATAAGTGGTGGGTTGGGTGAGAGATAGTTTTCCTGTTTAGCCAAAGCGGGTAACCAGAATAAAGATAAGGATTACAAGGGTAAAAAGTTATCCTTCAATGAGGGGTCAAGGAGTCCTTAGATGAGGAATACCTTCCTTATTTTGAGGAGGAAAGTTAGGATAAGAACATGCACGAGGCTGAAGAGTAGGAAGCCCTTGAGGATGAGGAGGAAGAGCTCAAAGATATCGAAATGAATGAGATAAGTAATGTAAATGAGGAAGATGAGAATGAGATGGAAAGAGGTCAAAAAGATGAAAATGTTGATAATAATGAAGAGAGGGAGAGCTCAGAGAAAGATGAAGAGACTAACCCCATGTCTCTTCAAAATATTAAAACCTAGATAAAAGACTTACAAGGCCAAGTTAATTATATCGAGTCAAACAATGACAAAGATTTCCTAAAGGATAAGATAACATACCTGGATAATGCCATTAGTTGCATCATATCTATCACTAAAGGTATAATGGACTGTGCAATATTTGGAATAGTAACAAGTCAATCAAAGTTGAGGAAGAAAATGGGAAAGAATCAGGAAGGCAAGACACTGAGGAAGGAAACCATGAATGACTCTAAAACTACTTGGAAGAATAACCTTGAGATGTTAAATGAGGACTAGGAGCTTCTTAATAGTCCTAAGGAGTAATGTTCCTAGTTGTGATGTGTCCTCTTTTTGTTGTTTTCTTAGGTTATGTTCTAGCCTACGTGCCTTCTTAGCTATTAGTGGTTCAGTCGATAAGGCTTGTTGGGCCTTTTGCTTTTCCTCTTGTTATTTTGTTAATTGTTGGGATTAGGGCCCTTTCCCTAATTTTCTAATAAAAAAAAGAAGAAGGGAGGTATATTCTCATAAAAACCAAGTGGCATTAACCATTCCATGCATAGAGACAACCAAAGGTTTATTTAAAATATAGTTTTTATAATAATGTTTGATTTGCCACAAATCTACTCAATATTACTCTTTGGAGATTGTCACCAAATGGGATAAGTGTTGGCTACCAAAAACATGATCCAAGGACCAATATGAAGGTGGTTTCCAACCATCAATTTGCTATTCTAAATATTTCTAGTACCTTTTGTGAAGTGTTGTCAGCTAGTACAAGGCAATTTCTAGCCTTATTTTTCTTGGTTTTGAATAAAGGAACTCATTTTTGTATCTAAGTTGTTATGTTCCTATCAATAATTTTTATAAATGCATGCTTTGGATGGATAATATTTTTCATGAGTAGTTATACCTCTATAGGTTTGAGAGAGATTTCTTCGCTTGATGTTGTAGGTGGATAATTTCACATATGGGGGTCACTAAGTGGATGCATTCTAGACTACACATTGTTGATTGGAAATAAGTTATGAGAAACATAAAACTATTACAATCATATTCCAACATGCACATTACTAGATTGGGAGAAATTATAGCAACCTATGATTGCTATAGCCAATTTCCAATCCACAAATAATTTTATCTACAACATTTATCAAATGTACAACTTGTGGCATCACATTAAGAATATGTAGAATGTAGGGTATTTTTTATGACAATAATCTAGGGGAGAGGAGAATAATTTTGATAGTTTCATGGTCACGAACTAAGAAAAAGGGGGTAATTCTATATGGAATATTCCATTTAAAAGAAGTTATTGAAATAGTACAAAAGCACTTCAAGAATATCAATAAGTTTGAGGGAAGAATCTCAAATTTAGATTCTCATGAATCTGAAACAAGAAAAAGAGGAAGAAGTGATGCTCATATTTTGCAAATATATTGCACAAAGAACAAGAAATTTTATTTTTTCCCACATAATGTCCAGCTCTAGAGTTACTACCATCATAATTTCTATCTATTATATTACAACAATTTTAGTCACATAGGCACTATCAATTACAAGATTGAGTAAAGGATTCCAACTAAAATTAAGGAGAATTTATTTGGACACATCCACTCTGTTGAGGAATTTGTGAGCACCACAAGGGGATCTCAAGGATAATTTCAAATGAATATAATAGTAGCTCACAACATAAGCATGGTGGGATCTCGTGGGAGTTTGCAGATATTTTCATTTATTATCATGACAAAAAATGGCATATGGAGGATTGGTTGCTTTCATTACTTTATCTAAGGAAATAGTGTAAAAAATAATTGTGCATCTCATAAAAAATAATATAGTTCATGGGAGGAACCTACCTACAAAGGAGGCTATTTGGGAAGGATCGAGAATTTTAGAGCAACTAAACTTACATTGCTTTAGGGCAAGCAATTTATAGGAAGGTATGACTTGTCATATCCCCCTTTTAATTAATTTATTTTTATGGTACAAAAGCACATTCCATATCTTCAATGAGCTAAGGCTGAAGGAGCCCAACCTCATAGGCCCCCATCATTATGTGTAGAGGTCTTGTTATTCAAAATTCCAAGGAAGATTCTTATGCCAAAGTTTTGGTGTTTCCTTACCCAACATGCCTTTCCTTCCAACTATATTTTTCCTTTATGTCTATTGAAGTTTTTGACCTTGTCATCCTAGCATACCATCCCACTCAACCCCACCTCCTCTTCTTTATTCCCATTAGCGTATTGTGTTAATGCAAAGGGAAATTTTTGAGTTTTGGTAAGATATTGGAAATTAAATTAAATTAGATATTAATTGATTTAAGTTTTAAGTAAAAGTCACTACAATGATGTCATAGTAATTATTAAATACCATTTAAAAATAAAATAAAATTAATTCTATTAATATTTTAACTATGGATATTACAGTAGTATCAGAGCATATCAATAAAAATATATATAAAGGATTAAAAGAATATTACCATTAATATCCATTGGGAATACTACAGTAGTATTGGAGCCAAAAAAGTTGATGTGTATTTTAAAAAAATGGCCATACTATCACCTTTTTAATGCCTAAATATAATCTTGATGTTTTTGAAAAGGTAAGCAACATTTATATGGTGTTGTACCCTACACAAAGAGCCACTAGGGCCAAAAAGGAACAAGTATAAAAAGCTAATAGTAAGTCAAAAAAGAATAGAGACAACACTTTAACAGCACAGAGACCATGGATAGGTAGCCAAATAATAGAACACCGACGCAGGCATCAACTACCTGACATTGTCTCAGTTTTTGAACAGGAGGTCCACAAAATTATCACCGACCCAGTCTTGGTTCACCTAGGCATTATTGCCCTCCAACTCCTCCTTGATAACAGTGGATAGGGTGCTAGTAACAAAGTGACCCAACTTCATTGTGAAGTGGGTCAATCCTCTAAATCTTTTATTGAGCGTGTCCATCTTCTTCTCCAAAACACAGAGCTCCTCCCTGACATCCATGGTTCTCGAGACCTCATCAGGCTCAACAACCAGGGGGTGCAAAGAGTGAGAGGCCGAAGTCTCTTTCAGTATCTTGCTGTCTTCCGAGGTAAACTGGGGCCCTTCCACATTTTCATCCTCATCCTCCTCAGTCTCCTCTTCCTTATACTCCTTGTTGTCAGATTGCTCCTCCTTCGAGTCCTCAATAATCTATCTTTTTTTATTGTTTTTCGCCAATCTCCCAGATCTCCTTATGGTAGTCTCCCCTCTAGTCATGACCATGGTCCCCACAATAGTATCACCTTTAGAATCTTTCCCTATTATGTTCTTCCCTTTACCCTCCTTCAACATCAGCTCCGATGCACCTTTTTTACCATCCTTGCCTTTTTTCATAGGGGTGGCCTTGATTTCACAAAGGCTGGCCGCGGCACTGGTATGTGCATTACTCGCCCCTCCTTTAAGTTTTTTGGTAGCCTGATTAGCTTTGGGGTTTTTAGCAGTACCCGGATGGGTTTTTTGAGAAGGGCTTTTTGACTCAACAGGGGAGATGTTCGCAACAGTCAGGGGTTCAATTTCATCAATACAAACAACAGAGATGGCTCTTGGGGGACAAAGGCCAAGTGAAAATGGTAGAGTCTCAGGATAAGCCCCTAATGGAGCGGAAGAGGCGAAAGGTCACTCGGGTTAAGATTGGCCATCTCCTTACATTTTTCAACCAAATTTTCCAGGTCCATGAGCAAAAAGAAAGAAAGCTAAGCAAAATTTTATGCCTTAAATGATTCAGAAGGGGAAAATGATAGAAGAAATAGGTTTTGAACCTACCTTCTAGAGTGACATACTTCATCAAAGCTAAACATGCATGGTCTTAGGGCTTCGGAAGGGCTTCATGTTCAAATCCCGACTGGTTTTAGACTGGTTCCTCGTTCCCCATGAAGAAAGCCTTCAAGCTGTCATTGTTCGGTGTCCAAGTGTGCTTAGGATATTTCTTCCTAGTGCACAACATTCTGGTGGCTTGCACAATAACCTCTTCACTGACTTCAAAGGAAATGCCACCCATCGTGACCCTTCGGTCCTTCCAAGAATTTGCAAATTGACGAGACAAAATAGGGTTGTGGCCAACCATAATCTCCATGAGAGGAGCAAGGCCACCCTCAACACAGATTTGCCAGACCAAAGGATTCTTAAATAATTCTTCGCAATTGTTTGGCTCAGTCTAAACGTGGTCACCACCCATGATTTCCACTTGCACAGGGAAACAAAGAGCTTGCAGAGAACAAAAGTTAGAAAAACCAACAGGGTAATGGGCTTTCTTCACATTGTGGGTATTGAGGCAAGGATTGTAGCATTGGGTAATGACGCCAGTGTGCAGGTTACACACATGAAGGGAAAAATCACCACAAGGGGACTTAACAGTGGCATTAATGTGGATCTTAAGAAGATTGCAGCAAGTTAAGCAAAAATTGGCGAGCATGCAAGGTTCCTTGGCCATGGTGCAGTCACACGAAAAACAAGACAAAGTGGTCGCATGGCCAAATTTAGAAATGTCCATGTAAGTATAATTAGAAGCCTGCGCTAAACTAGCAGGCTTGAAGGCGCCAGAAGGTAGTGTTCCTTCATTATGAAAGGTCAAATCAACATTCATAATTGCAGTCTTGTGAAGGGCATGATGGATTAAAACAATCCCAAAGAGAAGATATCGCACGATACAACCTCTCAAATTCATGAATGTCTCATACTTTCCTAGTCCCTTCGTAGAGCCACCTTCTTTAACCACGTGACAAGCCTTAAATTTTGAATTCCACCACCTGTCAGCCACCTCAGCATTAGAGCTCATCCACCAGGCCCAAAGGACAATCAAGTGGGCCCCCCAAACAACACCCATCACCCAAAAATTTGAATTCATTGTAATAAGTGGTTGCTTTGTTCTTTCAAGATGATATCTTGAATCCTTGGCGGTAACTTCTCCATATTCCTCCAACATTTAAAGTAACCCCAACAAGTACCGTAATTAGCCAAAGCATCCACCACTTGGTTACCCTCCCTACAAAGATGTGTCACTTTTTTTCTTCTAAGCTTGGATAAAAGGAACCTAGTATCCAACAAAATGTCCTTTGTACTCTAGCCAATTAGTTTGTCCATATTCATAGCATCAGTAATGGACTTAGAGTCCCCTTCAATGTGGAGGTTTGTTATCCCTAGAGAGACAACAATTTGGAGGCCCATGAGCAGCACACGAGCTTCCACCATAATAAAAGATTGGAAACCAATACCTCTCGCGAATCCAGCAACCAAAACCCCCTCGGGGCCTCTAATCACTCCACCAATGCTAGCCCTGCCTGGGTTGCCCTTAGCAGCCCCGTCAAAATTGAGTTTGAACCAACCTCTATTCAGAGGCTCCCATTTGGTATTTTTCCTGGCTAGGGATTTATAATTGTCAAAAGAGCTAGCCTCTAACTTCTGATGCCAAACCTTGGCCATTCTTATTCTATAATCAAGAGGCCCCATCTCTGGGGGTTTCCCATTGAAGAGGGAAATGTTTTCCTTAATGAGTTGGACACCTATACCAAAAACTTCCCTAGGATTCCTCTCAATATTCCTAAAGACCTTGTTGTTCCTTTCCTTCCATAGACACCAACCCATAATAGGAGGGACCTGATTCCAAATTTCACCATGTAGGGGGTGGGAATAGGGACCAAGCCAACCCAGGATGAAGGATATGAGATCCTTACACATAACCCAAGAAACGCCTAGTTTTTCAAAAGCCAGCCCCCAGACTTCAACAGCATACAGATAGTGTAACAATAAATGACTAACAGTTTCTTCACTGCATTTACATAGTAAGCATCTATTGGGGATATAAAATCCCCGTTTCCTCAAATTGTCCTGAGTAAGAATCCTATTATGGCAGGCCATCCACCAGAAGAAATTTATTTTAGGGATCATGTGGTGATTCCATATCTTCTTCCAAGGGTCCATCGCAATACCCTGGTTTTTCAACAGATTATATGCCAACCTAATAGATAGATCCCCCTATTTGTCAAAAGTCCAAAAAAACTCATCTCCTTTGTCATAGGAGGGAAGCCTGGTAAGAGAGAGTAAATCTTGGAGAGACCTAGCCAAACAATAAAGGTCTTGAAACTGAGGAAAATAGAGGATTAGGTCCTTTCGAGCCCTAGGGGGTCTAGAAACATAATCACTAATAAGGGTACGAAAGTACCTCTGGGCCAACCCCATGAGATTCCTAAAATTAGAACAAACCAGAGGGATATCAATTAACCACGGATCTTCTTAGAATTTGATCTGATTTCCATTGCCCATTTTCCATTTAATCTCATTCCTTAGTAGGCTTTGTGTGTTGCAGATGCTCCTCCAGGCCAAGGAGCCCTGGGGGTGAGACTTCGAAAGGCAATTGATCAAAGGCCTATTCTGAAGATATTTGGAATTCATTATTTTGCACCAATCCTTAGTATTCCTTATTTGATCCCAACCCACCTTGGCCATCAGGGCCTTGTTAGTGTTAACTATAGTTTTGATTCCAGGGTCACCACAATTTTTGGCCTGACAGACCTTTTCTCATTTGACCAGAGCAAGTTTCTTCTTATCATCAGTCTCAGACTAGAGGAAGTTCCTTTGGATTTTTTCAAATTTATCAACAATGTACTTGGGCATCTTAAAAATGGAGAGGAAATAAGCTGGTATTCCTTGAAGAGCCGCTGTGAGAAGTTGGAGCTTACCAGCATGGCTTAGGATGGAAACTTTCCACCCAGCCAATTTCCTTTGAATTCTTTCCAGCACCGAATTCCAAAAGTTAGGGGTAACCTCCTTAACTGTGAGAGGGAGCACAAGGTAAACCGAGGGGAGGGTCCCACTTAAACATCATAGAATCGAAGTCACTCTAGCTTGCAAGTTAGGTGTGTTGTTAAAGAAATAGATCATGCTTTTTTTATAGTTGATGCTTTGACCAAAACATATAATTTTTTAGGTAGGCTTTCCATTTCCTGGCTTCCACCACAGAGGATTTACCAAAGAGAAAATTTTCATCCACAAATTATTGCACAACAACTGGGTACAAGGAGGAAGCTACTCTAATGCCCTTAATAGAACCCTCCAATAGCAAACCAGTAAAGTTCCTGCTCAACACATCAGCTATCATGATGAAGAGATAGGGAGATAGGGGGTCGCCTTGCCTGATCCCTCTACCAGCAGAGAAAAACCCAAAGGGGGACCCATTAACCAGAACAAAGTACTTGACAATATTAACACACTCCATGATGAGTTTGATAATCGAATTGTTGAACCCAAACTTAGCCAAAACCTTTGGGATGAAATCCCATATAACTTTATCATAAGCTTTAGAAATATCCAGTTTGAGAGCCATCCCCGCATAATTACATATGTCCATAGAATGGAGAAGCTCATGAGTGGTCATAGTAGCATCAAGAATATGGTGCCCATGGACAAAACCTTTTTGGGTAGGACTAATGATTTTATCCAGAAGGGGCTTGATACGGTTCACTAGGATCTTAGATAGGATTTTGTAGAAGGTGTTACATAGGCTAATGGGCCAAAAGTCAATCATGGACTGAGGCTCACCAATCTTAGGAATTAGGGCAATAAAGGTGTGATTCAGTTGTTTAAAGATTTTAACAGATTTGAAGAAATCCCGAGCTATGAGCACAAGGTCCCCACCCACAGTATCCCAGAATATCTGAAAGAAGGAAGGAGGAAAACGATCAGGGCTTGGGGCTTTGAAATGCCCATACTAAAGGCCACCAATCGAACTTCTAGAGAAACAACACTGAGAATCCCCATATTATCTTCCCGGGAGATGATGGTAGGAAGATGGTTGAGCAACAGATTGTCCAAAGCCGGGTTGGGTGCCTTAGTTGGAGCTGAGTAAGCCTCTTGGAAGTAGTTAGCAGCTAGAAGGCCAATCTGGGTGGGATTCAAAATCACCACACTAGAAGTATCAGTTAGTTTAGAAATTTGATTCCTTTTCCTATGCTTGATGGTAGACACATGAAAGAAAGAGGTGTTCCTGTCACCTTCCTTCAACCATTGGACTCTGGATTTTTTCTTCCAAAAGATTTCATCATTTTTGAGGACCCATTCCCATTCCTTCTTGGTGTCCATTTCCTGGTTGTGAGTCTGCTGACTGTCATCTCCTTCCTCCATTTTCTTTTGTAGAGTTCTCATTTCCTCTTCTAACAACTTTTTTTTTTGAAACTCGTTACCAAACACACTCTTGTTCCATCCTAAAACCATGTTTTTAATATGTTTGAGTTTGAAAAAAATCCCGAACATGGGGGGAGCCATGGACAGGTATATTCCACCATTCAACAATTTTATTTTTGAAGTTAGGGTGGGAATTCCACATTATCTCAAAACGGAACAGGATGGGACCCACAACAGGTCGAATATTAGAGGTCAGCAAAAGGGGATTATGGTCAGATACCATTCTAGGCAGGGTTTTTAGATTGGCATTTAAAATAATGGTCCAATGGGGGGAACAAAGGAAACGATCTAAATGAACCTGAATCAAATGTTCACCAGAGCGTCTGTTAGACTAGGTAAATTTCTGGCCTATAAGATCAATATCTATCAAACCCGAAGACTTCAAGAAATTTGTCTGTGTAATCTAGCAGGCCACCACATTTCTCTGAAGGAAAGAGAGGAGAGTTGAAGTCCCCAACAACCAACCAACGGGTTCCCCTATTGTGATTGATTTTAACGGCAAGGTCCTGCCACAACGTACTCCTCGCATTCCTCTGATTGGGAGCATAAATATTGATTATAGACCAAGATTCACCAAGGTAAGTAAAAGAGGCCCCCACATTATTTTTACAGTGGAATAGTTTAGAGCCCAAAAATTTTGATGGGTTCCAAAGGATAGCTAGACCACCCAAAGTACCCTCAGCATCACTGTAGACGTAGGATGCATTAGGCCAAATAAATTTAGCAATCTTATCAAAATTTATCTTAATCATTTTGGTTTCTTGTAGTAGGCACAAATCAATCTTATGTTCCAGGACATAGTTCTTCAGAGCAAGTTGTTTGTGGGAGCTATTGAGCCCATGAACATTCCATGACATAACTCTCATTTCTGACATTTCTTACAGGACACCTCCAATGTCCTATGTTTACCTAGGGAAATCTCATTTGTCGTTTCTCTCATCCTAGTGTGTCTTTGGCTGGGTCTTCTTGGTTTTGAGTCTCCTCCTACATTTGCCTTCTTCTTCCTCCCTTTTTTCTTTGGTGTTGTCCATATCCCTTCTTCTGCAGTTTTCTCAAGCTTACAACCCCACATACTCTTTATAGATTCATCAACTAATCCAATACTTTCTTCTTCCTAGATTTCACCTTCCTCACCCATTGTCTCACATGTCCTCGCAGAGTCTACAACAAGCAGGGGAACAACATCCAAAGAACCTAGGCCCTAACTCATCTGGATAGCCAGGGGTTTGACAACAGACTCCAATAAAGTTGTTAGACCAACACTGGAGTCGACTAGGCTAGATGGTGGGTCAACAAAGGTGGGTGAAGGCGGTGGGTCATCAAGGATTGGTGAAGCAATCAAAGGATTGATCCCAGTGTCCTCTGTCGGATGGGATACATTTCCCATAGGAGGTGTAAGATTATTCAAGGTACAATCCACCTTAGACTCCCGATTGAAAGAAGATTTGCAGTCAGATATAAGGTGACCAGATTTAGCACACTTATGACAGTAGATGACAACATTTTCATAACACACTGGTTGGGCCCAGTTGCCAAACTTAGAGCACAACTTGACTGTGTTTGAAAGGATTTTATCAATACAGATATTAACACAAAATCTAGCAAAAACTAACCTGGATTTTAATTTGGTGATAGAGTCAGTGGTGAAAAATTGACGCAAAGAATCCCCAATACATTTGAAAATGGCTTCATCCCAATACTCTAGAGGTAAGCCAGGCAACCAAACCCATATTGGAGCCAACTTGTTCAGGTCCATAGTAGGGTCAAAACCCGGCTTCAAACGACACATGGCCAAGCTGTGTTTCCCATACACCCAAGGACCCGTTGAAAGAGTCACCACCATGTCCTCCATAGCCATGAATTTGAAAAGAAAGAGACCACCAACCATCTCACAGATCTCCACACTCCCCTTGAGATGCCATTTCGCGATAGCCCACTTTCGAACCATATCCACCGTTGGACGGAAGGAAAGAAATCTACCCACAACCGCATTCTCCATGGAGGAGAGGATCCTATCACAGACCGAATTAGGGATGTCAAAATTTGTCCCAGAAGCTATGACAACCTTAGATAAAGGAGGGGTCGGAGAAGAGTTTTGTTTGCCATTGGTCAACACATCCTTCTAGCCGATTTCTGGAAGAATCTCCACTGTCGACACAAAGATAGAAGATTCGACCGGAATCTCAAAGGTCTTCAAAAGGCTTGTAGGTGAAAGCTCTGTCCCAATAGGGGTGAAACCCGAGGGACACGGGACTGCATGTGAGATGCTCGAGTCAGGGGGGACAGAGGGGGACTGTTGGGTAACCACAAAGCAGCATCCACCATGCACGTAGGAAGTTCAAACATAGGCAGAGGAGGGGCAAGCGAGAACGTTATATAAGAGAGCTATTGTTGAGGTGGCATGTTTCCAATAATTCCTTGTGATTAATCTTGATGTTAATCATGTTGACCTTTCTTAATATTCTACAAATGTTATTTCCTTTTCAAACCTCAAAATTTACATAAATTTACATACTTGGATAATCTATGGGTTTGATGTGTGTTGTACACCTTAATTTATACTTGTGAACGTTACAAAACATACTTAGGATAGCTAATGTTGGGTTCACTTCTTTAGGTAATTATTATAATTATTTAGTAAATTACTTCCTTATTTCATGGGAGTTCAAATTGCTTGGGTTGCAAGTTTGATTTAACTTGCAACTCTTTTTATTTTATTTTAAAGCATATTATTCTTGAGAAGTGGCTTTTTCTATGCCTCTCATTAGTGTATGAATTGTGGCACTCAAGTTGCATGAGTGATAAATATATTTTTGGCTATAAATCCAATATTGGGTTTGGAGTAAAGAAGATAAATTTTGGAGAAGGTAATTATTGTCATGATTACTCCAAGAAGTTGGTGGTTTCATTTCTGTTGGTGTGAATAAAATTCTTGTACCTAGCTAATTCCTAAAGGGGACTTATTCATGTGTTAAGTTTACTTAGGTCCTAAGATTCTTTCTAGAAGACTTAATTGTCATGTCTAGATCTTTTATTTTTTATTTTTATGTCAAGTTAGTTGTCTCATGTCATAGGATTAAGACACTTATCATGATCTCATCTAATCTTATGTCTCACCTTGGCTATATAACCAAGGGGTTCTCATTTGTAAATAAATTCTTGGATATTCAATTTCATTCGAATCTTGAGCATTGCATATTGACCTCTTTGTGCTTTCTATTTGGCCTTTAGATCTTGGGTGGCTATCTCTGTAGCCAACTCTTACATGGTATAAAAGAAAGTTAGGTTCCTTTAGTTAGCATTTTTGGAGAGATCTTGGTAGATCTTGAAAATTTGAGTATTCTCTTCTCTTGCATCATATGATGATCTGGATAATCAAAAAACTTGATAGAAATACTAGATTTTGGGGGGTTCCTCTTTGTGGCTTGTATTGCAGGTTCATTTTGGAGAATTTTGGTAAAAATATGAGTTCACCGTTGAGTTTAAGAGATTCAAGAAATTCAATTTTTCCTTTTGTTTTGTCTAAATTGAACATATGGGTCCAAATCTATTAGGGTTTGAAGTTGAACAATGGTTGCTAGATCCAGGAGGTAACTACAATTTTGGAGCACTTTAGGTCAAATTCGATCTCGTCATCGTGCCTATAAGGCCCAAAAACCCCAAGATTGATTGTCAATTCATTGAAATTAGATAACTTTGCTCGGGGCCATAAGGGAAAAAATTCTCCTCCTCGCCCATCAGTATGATTGTACAGTCGCTTGCATAGTGCAACCGACATGATCACTATTTTTTTTAAATCGGGTATGTTTTTAAATTTTTTGAAAATTAAAAAAATATTCATGGCAATATATTTTATAAAGATTTTTTTTAAATAAAAAATCTACATAGGGTATGCAAAGTACCCTGTCGTAGACCTGTAGGATATGTGGGTCCCCACAGGCACTACATGGCATGGACCCTGCATCCTGCCACCCCCCACATACCTCCAATGACGACCAATAAAAACAAATCAATAAAAAAACAAATATTTTGACCCTTTGCCAAGATTTCATCAATTCGTCGACAATACAAGAATGTTTTGCCGATCCATTGAAGATTCTTCCGAATATATCAAGATTCTCTTGTGAAGAATATTCTGGGCAAATATACCAGTGATAAGCATATTTTGAGAGCAATGATAATATTTTGGCCCGACGGCCATGAAACCATCAAATATAATGTTGTGAAGTGCTAACATTAGCATCACATCAACAACTTCTTAAGGAATTTTTGTCCCCTCATGGTTGTAGTTTTTGATTTGACAATCCTACTTCAAAAGGCCATAACTCAGTCATCCAACCTCCTTTTTGCCAAATTTTTTTTATTTGGGGTATAATTTTGTGCTATGCATAGTGGTGTAGTTGGTTTTTGATTTCAGTGTTTGAATTTTCCAAAAATTGCATTCTCATAGGTGTTGTTGAGTCGTTCTTGTTTTAGCAACTTCCAAGGCTCCGTTCTTGCTCCTACAGTAACATTTTGGGTATTTTTTTGAAAGTGTATAATTTTTCATTTACTTTGCAGTGGTGGGATCAAACCAACCTCATTTTGTGTAAAAAAAATACTTTGAACTTGTGGCCAATTTTCGCATTTGTTTGCACTAAGATCAAGTCCATTGAATTATTTTTGGAAAGTGGCATGTATAAATGCACTAAATATAAAGTGCCAAATCATATATTATTGGGGGGATTTTTGGTTGAGTGATTTGGGGGGGTCTCTTGGTGCATTGTTTCGATCTATTTGCTTGTGATCTTCTTTTCCATGGATCATTTTAAGGTTCCTTTGCTAACATCATATAACTATTCAACATGGTATCAACATGCATGGAGTTCTCTAATGAATGAAGTTCACTCTCTATATGTTGAAAATAAGGTACCTAAACCTACAAATGCAAATAAAAAGATAAAATGGATGATTGAACATACCAAAGCTCTTGGATGTATTCATAAACTAGTTTCTCAAGATTTATTGTTTCAAATTGAATCATGTAAGAATTCTCATGAAGCTTGGAACAAAATGAAAATATTGTATGGTACTAAAAATGAAGTAATAAGTTATCAAATTGATCCTTGATCCTAAGAACTTTGACAACATCTTGGACTACATCACTAAGGTTAATGATCTAAGAGAGCAATCTAAAGCATATGGAATTGATAAGGACATTTAGTTGGTCTAAAATACATTGAACAAACTTGGTCTTGATTATGTTGTTTTTGTTTCTAGCTTTCATAATCACAGTCAAGTTCTTCTTCTTCAAAATAGTCTAATGAGGACAAAGGTCATGCTAGTTTGGTTACTACATAAGGTAATAAGGGGAAAGCTCTTTGTGCTTCTATAGGTCTTGAATCAAGGAGATGAATTCTAGATTTAGGAGAATCTCATCAGATGGCATCTTCATAATTTATATTCTCTTCTTTTGAGCCTTGTACTATGTCTCCTATTTTGATGGGAAAAAATACATACATGAGTGTAATTGGGAAGGGATCTATTTATATTGGGGAGGGCACTTTCACTGATATTTTGTATGTACCTCATTTGTCAAACAATATTCCTTCCATCTATCAAATTACACCTAGTGGAGATGGGAGGATTGTGGAATTCACTCCAGATTCAATTATCATTAGAGACTTAGAGAGTAGAGAGATTATTTCCACATGGATGGTTGATCATGCATCTCAATTGTACACCTTTGCAGATTTTTCTTTTGATGATGACTTTATTCCTTCGATTGTTGATCACACTTCTAGTGTTGACCATGATTTTGATGAGACTTTTGGCTACATTAACTTGGGTGTTCTCACATCAAAACCCATTCTCGAGCCTTGCGTTTCATCTCCTTCATATTTTATTGTATTTAATGATGCTCGTGTTGCTATATATATGACCTCTATGATTCAGTATAATAGGATATGACCTCTATGATTCAGTATAATAGGATCTACATTGTCTTCTAGCTACATATACTTGGGATGCATACTTGATAGACATTTATGGGTTGTTTATGGAGTCACACATTTCAAATTTGGGAGACACCATTGATTGCATGCATCTTCTCTTTGATGGAGATGATCCTTCTTCAATTGTTACAAGGAAATACTTTGACCCTCTTGTTCATTCTCTACATGATCATTCTTTGCAGTTTGATGTGTGTGTGGATACTTTTGGACAACATTTGGAAGAGGATTCTTTATCTTTAGAGGAGGCATATTTATCTTTGGAGTTTGTTCTACATCTGTCTCTAGGAGATTATGGATTGACATCTTTAACTGTGTGGCCTAGAACACATATTTGGAGTGTGTTATATTTCAACATCAACATGGAGACACTTGAGCATAGTTCAGAGATCAGATATTATTCTTCTTCCCACATCTTCCTTTCAGGAATGGGAAGAAATCTTGCATACATTCTTGGTTTTGTTTCTTCCTAAGGGGAGGAATTTTGTTTGATGATATTGGATCATCTTTAACATTCAATGTCAAGATTCTACTATTGTAGGAGACTCAACATTAAGGGAGGACTGCATGGTTTCTCTTCTTCTCTCTTATGGGGGGTATTTTTTCTCACATGGGGTTTTGTCCTCATTTTTCATTAAGAGAATTTTTCTTTTATCTTTTGGTAGGAGTTTTGTCACACTATATTTTCTCCTTTTCTCCATTTGTGAGAGATTGAATTGCATATGCACATGGGTACCTAACATGGCCTTGTATATGGGACCCATCTTTTCATATTTTCAGAATAATCTACTCCCTAAGTTGCACTTAAGTGGGGTGTTGGTGTGAATATAGTCTTGTACCTATCTAATTCCTACTAGGGGACTTATTCACGTGTTAAGTTTACTTAGGTCCTAATATTCTTTCTACAAGACTTAGTTGTCATGTCTAGATCTTATCTTTTTGACTTTTGTGTCAAGTTAGTTGTCTCATGTCATAAGAGTAAGACACTTGTCATGATCATGTATAATCCCATGCCTCACCTTGGATATATAACCAAGGGGATCTCATTTGTAAATCAATTCTTGAATGTTCAATTCCATTGCAATCTAGAGCTTTGCATATTGATCTCTTTGTGCTTTCCATTTTGCCTCTAGATCTTGGGTGGCTATCTCCATAGCCAACTCTTAAAATTTCTACATATTTAAGATCTCATAAATAAAACATGTTTGTTCCTCATTTTATTATAATAATATTACTATGAATGCAATTCAAATACTAATATTATTTATTGGGTTTTCTCTTAAAAGTATTTCCCAGGTTAAACTATGTTCTATTTCTCTATTGAATGGTTTTAGATTAGGCAATATTTCATTCTCTTATGTGAATAATGAGTGAGTTTATGCTCATTATTATCTTCATTTAGCTTAGAAAGGGAAAAACATTTATTTTTAAGATTTGGCCCTAGTGGTAGTTATTTGCATACCCAAATCTTGTTTCGATTAATGAGAAATGACTAGCACTTATGAAAAAATGATATTGAAAAATTGAATGGTACAAATTTTGTTCTTTCAAAGCTTAAAATGAAAGATATTATCAACAAAGATCTTTGTTCTATATTTTTTGGATAGAAATCGTTTGGCATGAATTTTGAAAAATCCAAGGTTAGGTGTTGGAGTTATGGAAAATTTGGTCATATCTTATGGGATTTGTAGAACCCAAGGTGTTACCATGGTGATGTCTCATGGTTTAGAGATATACCAAGCTATCCCTTAGGTGACACATCAAGGTTTTTAGTAGATAATACAATAATGTATTGCTTATGTGATGCCTCAAGTTGATGATAAGGGGACATTTAAAGATATCAACCATGCGATACATTTATTTTCTACCAAACATAAATTTTAAAAGTTATTTGTAAGGAAAAAATTCAAGATACCATTGAAGCAATACCTCAAATTTTTGGACTACTTTTTAATTTTAAAATTTTCTTTAAGGAAAAGTTTCAAGTTATCAATGCCATAATACATTCAAAATTATGATGAGGAATATCAAGTCACATCAATGATAAAGGTCCTAGGGCCTTTAAATCTAAGGATTTGGTTGAGGGACTTAAATGTACTATTTTTTTGGATTTTGATTTTTGTGAATGCATATCATGTCAATTAGATGGGATTTTAGACTTGGTTCATAGTGATGTTATTGCACCTATAAATTTGTCGTCATTCATTATTTCTCCAAGATAATGTGGGTGTTCTTTCTAAGAAATAAGTCTAAGATATTTGATAAGTTTAAAGAGTTTAAGTTTTTCATTGGGAACTAGGCTAAGAAGAATATTAAGGTTTCAAAAATAGATAATTGTGGAAATTTTTATCTATATATTTTGAATTTTTTATATAAATATTAGTATAACTAGACACAAGATAGTTGCATACACCCCTTAGCAAAATAGATTTGTAGAAATGATGAAGATGTCGATGGAAAAGGCTAGGAACATGCTCAATGGTGTTAGGCTTGATAATAATTTTTAGGTAAAAGAAACAATACTATTTGTTATCTTATAAATAGATCTCTTATGTGAGCACTTATTGATAAAAATCCAAATAAGGTTTGGAAGGAAAAGAATCCATCTCTTTGATATCTCATTTTTTTTAGTTGTGATGCTTGTGTGCATGTGCCCAAGGGGGAGAGACTAATTTGGAACTCAATTCTAATAAATGTATCTTCATTAGCTATAGTTAAGATGTGAAAGGATTAAGATTTGGAATCTTCGGATAAATAATATTATATATAGTTCGAATGTCATCTTTGGAGAGCTCAAATATTCTCCTAATGAACAACTTAGAGATGAAGAGAAAAAGGAGGTGCATTTTGATCCAAATTCTAAAGAAATCAAATATAGTAAAGGACAAGAATTTTAAGGATCAATAGAGGAAGTAATTCTGATGAGGATGTAGAGGATTCCGTCACTCCATTCTAAATAAGGTTAACTTAGAAAAGGAAGTAACCTCAAAGGCATTCCCCATTTGATTTATGTTGTATTTTTGTATTATCTACTAATGATTATGAACCTAGAACTACGAGGGAGGTAATAGAATGACATGAGAGTAAGTCTTGCAAGAAGACCATGGATGAGGATATGGACACATTATACAATAATAGTACCTGGGAATTGATTTGATTTCCTAAGGGAAGGAAACTTGTTGGATGTAAATGGGTCTTCAAGAAAAAAATCAAGTTTAATGGAAAGGTTAAAAAATACAAGGCATGTTTTGTTGCTAAGGGTTATTCCCATGTTCAGGGAATATATTTTGATGGGATTTTCTCTCCTATTAAAAATCATCTTCCATTATATTGTTTATTATTTATTTTATTTATTTACAAACTAAAGGTCAAGAAAATGGATTTTAAGACAACATTTTTACATGGGTATTTCAAGGATAAAATCTATGTGAGATAATTTGTGCACTTTGTGGAAAAGGGCAAGGAAATTTTGGTTTCTAGATTGAAAAATTATCCAATATTAATTAGTAACCATGATTGTGGTTTTAGAAGTTTCATACTTATGTTTTGATGTTGGGATGTGATAGAGATAAATCTTATCATTTTGCATACTTTAAGTAGTTTGGTGATTAGTTTGTTATTGTTTTATATTTTGATGACATGTTAATCAGTGGCAATAAAGATTTGATCAAGGTGCTTAAGTCTTAGCTTTTTCTTTAATTTGACATGAAGTATATTGTGAGGTTCATTCCTTTTCCTCTTCTTCCCATCTTATTTTAATGGAACTATTTGTGTAAAACACTCATTTATGTATAACTTTACCTTGTTTTTATCGTAGACAATATAAATTCTCATATAATATGTAGAATAATAGTTAATTATTGGTTGTAAACATGAAATAGTTGATTATGGAATTATTCTTATTTGTTAGATTAGAGGTACAAATTATAATTAGTTGTCTCTATGGAATGATTTTAGAATGAACATAATTACATGATAAATCTAAATTATATTTGATTATAATGTTTTTGATTGATTAAGCAAGGGAAGGGCCCTAATCCGTTACAAAAACAACAAAACAATCCAGGGAAGTAGCACCCAGACACACCAACAAAATAGAGGAGAAGAAAAACTAGAAACAACATCACCACTCCTCACCAAAACTAACCAAAAAAAAACATTAATCCACACCAACAAAATCAAAACATATAAACCTATATCCGGAATCCAATACAGTTTTAACCAATCCATTTTATCATCGACCCAAAAATTCAAATAAGGCAGGTATAACCTGTCGTAAGTTCCTAACAGATAAAGGATCATTAGACCAGAAATAGAAAGTAAATTAACATAGTTCAAGCTTATCAAGCCATTGCTCAATATTAACCTAACAAAAGAGCCAAAAAAACATTCAACTAAAGACATAATGAAACAAAACCAAACATAAAATAGAGGATTAATCTTCCTCTATAAGGCTCCAAGCCATCTTCAGATCTCCCACCATTTCCTCAAGGCTATCCTTGGACTCCATCTTCCTAGACCAATCAACATCATCCTTGTTTTTTTTCCTTTGATATTTTTTGATCTTGCGCTATCTCATCATAACCCTTTTCATAACACCATCCATAACTCTACGGATATTCATGATTGCATTCTTAATAGCATGGGACCTATTAGAGTTGTCTTCTTTCTACATCATCCTTTCAAGTAGCTCCATCCTTTCTTCCAACATGTCCATTATTTTCTTAGCAATTTTTATTTTCTTTTCACTCTGACTGTCAGCATGACAAGGGATATCAGTGTTAATTTCAATATCCTCAATGTTGATTGTGGTGTCATTTATGTTTCCCTTTCCTTTGATAATTCTTGTCTCCTTCTCCACGTCATGCTCCTCCTCCTGTTGATTATTTCCTCCTTCCTCTTCTTGACTCAAGTCCTCAATATCCTTAAACACCGACACCTCTTCCTCTGAATGCCCCTCTTCACCCAAACTATCAGGCACATACTCCTTAGAGGAAGTATCATTGTCTTTCCTAGAAGCCTTCTTCCCTTTTAATTCTCAAGTTCCCGAGGAGCTTCCAATTTCTTATCAATACAAATTTTAGTTTTCTTTCTAGCATCCAAACCTTTAGATGTAGCCAAGGCAAAACGAGTTGACCTATGACCCACTGGGGTGGTGGATCTGCTTTCAAGGCTTATGTCATGATCATCCAGAATTGTTATGGTTGGGGAATCAAAGCCCAACTCTTTAACCAATTCTTATTCATGACGGAAGAGAGGGTAGTAGTGTTATGTTTTTTAAGGGTTATCTTGAGGAGCATCATTCAAGAGGGGTCCATAATTTTAGGAGAAGGCTTCTTGCTATTTTTTGTTTCTTTCATTAAGGAATGGGGTCGGCTTTCCAACAACTCAAATTTGATTGAGATTTTAGGGGTCGAGTTATTCTCAATTAAATTATGAAAGGCCTTCATTTGCATGGTGGTGGCAAGGAAATACTTACAAATAGCTCTAATCAAACCTTGATGCAAGGAAGGGTTAGAACCATGAGTCAAGATTTGTTTCAGTGACGAGAGGAGGAAGAAAGGAAGATTGATTTTATTAGATGCCTGATATGGTTAAGGATGGGGAAATGGTACCCATGCATTGAATGAAAACAACCCTCTAAGGTAAAATATTTCATAAAAAAATAACACACATTGTGGTAAGGAAGCGGGAGCAACAACCTAGAATAGTCGTTCTGAAATATTTGAGGTTTTTCATTAGCTTCAATTTTATTTTTTTATCAATATAGGTATGGTAGTTACTTGTTCTTACCTTGGTGATTTTCTTTCCTTCATAATTGAGCCCCATGGCCTTAGCAATCAACTTAGCATCCACAGTGAAATGAAGCACACCCATGTCAACCTCACCATCCTTCCATGTGTTAGCAAACTTATATTTGAGCTCCTCACTATAACTCTCCATAGCTTTGAAGTATGAGGTAGAGCTAGTATGTTCAAATAGGTTCCATAACTCTGCATTCTGCCTCAGGGAGTCGTGTTTGCTTGGCTTTGTTCTCTTTCTAGGACCTCCCATTGTATTGTCCCCGATAAGATAGTCCTTGCATAGGAGCAGATAATCCGCACTTAGACCCTTCTTGTCCACAATAGAAACCATTGACAACTCAATTTTTTAAGCTTTGATGGTAACTTGGGGGTTTTTCATTTGGAACAATGACAACTCAAATCTTCTAGTGATAATATTATAAAGATCGTGTTGTTCACAAGGAAATAAATCATATCTTCTAATCCATCCTTTATTGGAAAAGACAACACCCCCACCATTAAGACACATAATTAAACTTTTTTTATTATCCTCCTTTTTGTCATAGTTTACACATGCAAAACTGTCTTGTCGATGATCTCTTGAAAGATTTTTAGGGGTTTGGGCTGGTGAAATCATTACATGACGTATTAAAAATTCCTTTCCTTTTCTATTTTTACATGAGGCTTCTAAAAAATTATTTCTTTCTATCTTATTTCTTTTATTCTTCTTAAGATTTAACATACTCTTCTCACCATTAGAGTACCCCAACTCTCTACTTTCCAAATTACCCATCACCATTATGAGTAGGGTAATGATTATCATGCCAACTTGATAGCTCTTCAAATACTCCATCATTACTAATTTCTTTCTATCCATGTAAGATTATTTAAGAGCCAAATTTTTTCTTTAGATACAATCTCCTTGATTTGATTTGGCAATTGGGAGAAGTTCCAATACTCCCACTTCAATTGTCTTAGGAAAATATTTTCAATTGCATCATCAACCATGTTTCCTTCCCTATAGGCATAAAAAATCTTATACTATTGGAAGGTTTTCATTATTTTTCTACAATCATCCAGGATGTCTTTTAATTCCCACAACACATCAGCCATACTTTTTAGATAATCCATTATTAGCTTGGAGTCGCCTTCCACCCATACTTTAGTGTAACATTTTTCTTTCAAATAATTCATTCCTGCCAAAACTACTTTAGCCTTTGCCATGTTATTTGTAGTTGTACCTAGGCCTCTGCTATATCCAACAACAAAATTACCTTGATGATCTCTAATTTTCCACCCGCCCTCGCCAGGCCAGGATTACCCTTTAAACACCCATCAAAATTACATTTTATCCATCTCGAGTCTAGAGGTATCCAGATAGTACTTCTTTTGATAAGCTATTTTACCTAGTTAATATTAGTTAGATCTTGTGATATACCCCATAGTTGCTTAATCCATAACTCTTTGTAGGAAGGCAATTTCTTTGAAGGAGCATACTTGTAGTTGTTAATGTTTACTTGTATTTGCCTTCTTATAAACATGCATAACTCTTTATTGTTCTTAGTTGTTTCCCTGAAAGCTCTATTGTTTCGTTCTTTCCACAACCCCCAAGTGAGGAATGGGGAAAATTTCCTCCAGAGATCCATAATAATATTATGGGTTCATAGGGATAGAAATATTCCAACACTTAATAAAAAATTTAACCAAAGGAGGAAAAACCCACTCAATTATCAGATTTTTCATCAAGAAAGACCAAACCTCCTATGAGTAAGGATAATGAAACATTAGATGCATGATGGTTTCTTCAGTTTTATTACAAAGATAACACCTGTTAACCAATTAGAAACCTTTTTTCTTGAGATTATCAATAGTGAGAATCTTGCCATGTGACACTGTCCACCAAAAGCAGTTAATCTTAGGTATTATTTGATTATAATGTTATTTGTTTATGCAATTTTATATTAATATGATGAACTAGACTTGTTATTTGATTTCTATTTAATTATGAAGTATATATTAAATTAATTACAAATGTTTTGATTATAAGGGAAAAATTGGTTTTGAATGGACTCAAAACCATTTACAAACAAGTTTCAAAGGGACCCGAAACTCGAACATTGATGATCATGCTACCAAAATAAAAAGCAATGAACAACCAATAGTGAAACAATAACAACACTTGAAAGGATCAACATGCTTAAAACCAAGCTGTAAAAAATGGTTTTGAAAGGAACTAAAAACCTAATCCAAAGGTTTTGAAGGGACCTTAAACCCTTTAGAACCAAGTTTTGGCAAGGACCTTAAACCCTTAGACATCGCTAGCATAATCCATGCAACAACAAACCAATCAATTAGGTAGACAATAGAATCACTTGAGATAGCCAGACAACCATCAACCTGTAACAACCAAAATACAACATAACACTTAGCATCAACACCCACACAACTCTCCAAGCCACTGGTAGAAACAACCAAGTCATAAAAAACCAAATGATTAGAAAACGCAGAACCCATCAACACCCCCTCTCCACCTCTATAGGAGAATTCACAATGGAAACTCAAGCTGTCACTAGAAAGAAACTCCAACCAATCCACATATCACCTCCATAGGAATGGAATCCTCCTTAATACAAGTTGCACTAGAGAAAAATTGTAGAAGAAGTGAGAAAAAAGCACCACACCAACAACATCCATCTCCACCTCAAAAGAAGAGGTCTCCACATCCATAGGAGAGGTCTCCACCTCAATAGGAGACACCAACTACAGGACACAAAAGAAAGCCAACACTCCAACAAAAAGAGTTAACATAGTAACTAAGGGAGCCAACGGGTCTTCAGGATGAAAAAAGAAAGCAACCCTATCAAATCCAAAACAAGGATGGAGACAACACCCTTAAATTCTAGTGAAAGAAAAGAAACCAATGAACTAAACATCTCTTTATCCACCTCAAAAGAGGGACACCCACCAAAAGAAAGGGCAACCAAGACCCCCTTAGGCATGAAGAAGAACTAAGAAAAAAAAAAAAACTTACTGGAAAAACTAGCCAACAACTTCAAAACCAAACTCAGAGCAACATAAACACCAATCTGCACCAAGAACACTTGAGACATGAAAGAACAAAGCCCAGCCAAAAAGGAAAACTCTGGGAAAATCCCAAACAACAAGAGAGGCACCAAAGGATAAGTAGTAACAACATATTTGAGGGTAAAAGGACAAAGGAAAAAGGAGACATCTTCAACCACAAGGCAAAATACCACAACAAAAATGAGGGAAAACCACCACTCCAAAATGGTCTCATTAGTAGATAAATCAATAGGAACACATCTCTTGAGACAAATTTGTTGTGAAATATCCCTAGCGAAGAACACCCCAATCAACTCTCTAAAACCAAAACCCCAAAGAACAGGAAGCCACCCAAAGAAACATGGGTAAAGAAACCCTAAAAAACCAAACAAAACACCCCTACTATAGAAAAAAGCACATTTAAACACAAGCAGGGACAAAAAGGAAGAAACAAAGAAGCAGAGAAACCCCACTCAGGAGGAAAGAAAGGAGTAGGCTAAACAATAAGCTCAGCATCTTCCCTAACATAGTAGTCAAGGAACAAATGTAGCCAAGACAACTCCTCGAACACACTAAGAGCAGGAAATCTGAGCTTCAAACCATTTGCGAGGGAAGGAATAATTACAAATGTTGCTTCAACTTTTATCTTGGATATATTAATGGTTGTGTGCAAGTGTGCACATTAAATTCTATAACCTATAGAAAAATTGTGAAGTTTTTCCAAGAAACCACTATTGTATTTCCCTAGTGTACTCAAATCTTATCCTAATAGAGAGTTAAGGTCTTCTTGTGTAAAAATATTGTGAGTGTAATTATATTAATATTTTTTTGTAATTTATTTTTATTATCCAATTTAGTGTGTGATTTAATTTTCTTAAATGTAAAATTTTAGATTTGAATTTAAGATGGAGATTTTAGGGCTCATAATTTTTATTTTTTTTTAAAATTAAACCCCTATAGTGATAACTTATGAGTAGAGCTCATGTTTGAATATTTAAAAAATATTTTGAAGCATTTAGAGACTTGAGAAGTGCCTTGGAATATTAGTGATGAGTTTTCTGGAAGATGAAACCTACTTTTGGAAAATAAATCAAAATCTAACCCTAGTTCTATTATCATTTTTATTTATTCTCCTTTGGAAACTTGTTTTGGGGTTGAATTTTTCATTTGTTAGAATTTTTATATTTAAAAATCAAAGGGTTTTGCAAGAGGGAAAATTGGATGAAGAGTTTGAGAGCTTGAAGAAGAGGAAAGTTAGAAAAAAATGGATGAAGGTTTTACATAACTTAGTTAAAATATAGAGGTAAGGTTTTGAGTCATTTTAAATTATGGTAGTGTTGTTTATGGTTAATATTTTAAAATATGGTTGTTGATTTTTCTATGAATCCACTTATTTTTATGCATTGAAAACCCTTTTGTATGTTTCTACTTTGTGTATTGATCATTTTGGGTATGTGGTTGTCTTGGATGTGGATATTCTCATTTGGGTTAAGAGCCACCCATGTGTTAGTGTTAAGAGAGGTGTGAACCTTCTCTTAGGATAATAATGTTATTGAAATATGTTTTGACATGAGCGTCTTTGTGTATAGTGATTGGGTTGTAGAGATAAAATGAAATACTATGATTTATTTGTGTTGTTAAGATTATGTAATTTGTAGAGATTTAACATGAATGACTTTGTGAATCGTGAATGAGTTGTATAGAAAATATAAATATTGTGAAGCTTTTGTGTTGTTGGAGTTATGTGATTTGGATGATAGAGTATTGTATAATATTTTTTGATAAAAGACATACAACCTATAATATATTTTTTTTGGATAGATTAATAGTTGGGTAGGGCCAACACCCATATATTATATCGAATATCAACAAAGGACATGTTTTAAGTTCATGTTGAAGAAACGACTTGCACCAGAGAAAAATGCAGTAACCAACCAATAGACTACCCATCCCACCTTACACAGTTGAGCATACAACACCCTTACCACCTACCCAGATGTGAGAAAGAGCCATGCAATTCCAAAAACCAACAACAAAAAAGATACCAGCACAGGGGTTATCAAGAATTCCTTCCCTTAAACTTCCTAGGGCCATAGAGCGTAGTGAATATGGGGCTCCTCGCATCTTGACCTGAGCCTCTCTTCTCCTCTTCTTTTCTCATTTGTCTTGCATGGGCCGCACGAGCTTTGACCGGGCATTCCAGTTTGTATTTCCAGTGTGCAGGGCCATTTGCAATATCCTCTACATCCTACCCACCCTCCTCCTACTAGTCCTCTCTAGTGTCCAGCAACACTGGCTCCACCAAGGAATTTGCCTCCAGTTCGCTATCACTTTCACTCTCCACTTCAAAACCTTCATGTGCCATGTAGTTCCCCAACTCATCCTTCGTCATAGGAGGAAGGATGGCTTCCATGCGCAACAAGAAGTCAAGATTTCTGTCAATGCCCCTGACTCGCTCCTCCAACTCTTTAGGCTCGACCGAAGATATGAGTGGGAACTTCAGAATTGGCTTAGACCTTGACCTTTTGTTCAAGTAATAGTGTTGTGGCACATGAATCATCCCCTTATCGTCTATATTATCCAGAACCGCATCAATATCTCTGAGATATGTATGCTTGAAGAGTCTCTAGCATAGATTCTTTACCTTCTGCTTCACCACACCTCTGTAAAGAATTCAACCTATAATGTTATTATTAATAATAAAAAAATTAAAATTAAAAAGGGAGCCATGATTGTGCTGTAGAAACTAGTGACAAACTAGAGAGATTAAACCTGATAACTCCAAGCCCAAACCAATTGAAAGGGGATAAAAAATATCATGAACCCTTACATTGCATATACGACATACAAACTACTATTGCAGGAAGCAAAATTTCCCAAAATAATTACAAACATCTTAGTAGGGCATTTACAAAGCATTATTAGATTATCAAAAGGTGACAAAAACTATGAACCAAGAGACTTTCTTGCATTATTAGGATCAGGCAATCGACTAAGAATTTTCGCTCTTCACCACGGGGTTCAGAGGACGTGGAGGAGGATGGGGGTTGTGGGAGAGAAAATTAATAATTTATTTTCAAACCTCAAGGACTTGTGCACAAAAAGAAGATCCCACCTCAACTTGATGTACTCAAAATGCTTTGTCTAGCTCAACTTTCATTCTTCTATGCATGGCATGCTTGAGTGAAACATATATGCAAAGATAGCCTAACCTTTTTTTAAGATGTTTATGTTTGAACAATTTTCCAACCAGTGCCTTCCCATTGTGGAAATCGTATTCGTGGATTGTCAAGTTAAGGGCATGACCTGCTAAATACTTCTGAACATAGGGGAGAGGATCCACTAGTTGTGCAATTTAATTTTGCACTTCTCAAAATTCTATGTGGAAATTTTAAATCACTTCAATTTTTTTACAGCAACTTACTTGGCAAGTCCCTTGCTTATAAATTTCATTTTAGGGCCACACCATCAAATATGATGCCACATGAGCAAGATTTTTGTCAAAGTGTACAAAAAGGCCCAAAAAAAAGTGCTACCAATACTTGTACATTCACATCATGGGTAGTTAAGCGCTGATGTGACATCACATGATTGGTTGCTTTCTAGATCAAAGAAATACATTTTATTTAAGCTAGGATAGTCATGTCACAACTATTGGGCATTATATAAACAACTACTATCACAACTTTTGAAACATGCTCAACTACTGGGTCCTCTCCCCTAATCCACTCCTAAATGGGCCACAAAACCATAGTGTTGTAACAAATCCATTGAGTTGGAAAGGAAAATGGAAACAACCTGAGCTAGGTATAGGAGGTTTGGATTACCTAGAAGGATTTTTTTGCTAATTACTACCCTCAATGCCATTATAAAATTATTATTTTATAGGAGGCATGGATTACCCTGAGTATTGTATATAAAAATAAAGATTTTCATTCTATTTTCATTATTTATACAATAGTTTAATGAGTCCCCTTGAATACCTTTGATTATGGATGTTGTGAAGATCAATTTATGTGTGTTGACCATCTAATTAGTTGTAGATTTTTGATGCTTGTATATGTTTTGTGTTGTGCAAACTAGTTTCTTAGGAGCCTCCTAGTTTAGGGGTAAATTTTATTGTAATTCTTATGGTTGGGAGGTGAGCTATCTTTGGTCATGTGAGTGCTTGGATTCTCTTTTATGTGTAGAATTTTATTTTATTTTTGAAGATGAAATTCATGAAGGAGGCTTTCTATGTAGAATATTATATTTTTTAAAGTCAATATGAATAGATTTGCAATATGAAAATTTTGAGCTGAGATTACAATTTTTATTATAATGAAGACATGTAAATGAGAGTATTACTTCAATGGTTACTATATATAGCATGGATTTAAAAATTATATATTTTTACACTTTTTCTCACTTAAGAAATACATTATTTTAAAATAGAAGACAAATATTTCAACCATAATTGTTTTTGATACATAAGATAAGTATTTTATTAACTATAATAACGAAGCTACAATCGTTTGCATAGCAAGAGTTTGCATCATCAAAAAACTATAAAGCCATCGGCCTTCAGATTTTCCATTTTATCGTAATCTATAAACAGGCCACCCAACCATGATCACATGAACCTCGACCAGACAAAAAACAACAAAGCCATTACTAACTGTAACCATTGCACCAACAAAACAAGCAAAAAAACTAGCTTCCCCTTAAGTCAAAAAACCTCAGCCCATCGCCCAACTTACAAAAAGCCATTTAATTTGGTGAAGTCTTCAAATTTTTTTAACCATTCAACACTTCCAATTGCCTTCAGTCCAAAGATTTTTTTTAGAAACTCTACAACCACCGCCACAATCATCTGGTGCCTCATAAGGCCTGGTCCATGCAAATCTAGAAGAACAGGTAAATTTTCATAGTGTCCTATGTGTGAATCTACTCCATGTCACAAGGCCTCGGACAACCCTTGCCTTCAATCACTATGCTCATAATTTCATCCACGCCTTTCACCAAGTCCTCTCTGAACATTTTAAGCAAGAGACCTTTCACTTCTACTTAGGGCACCTCGTTATCCAAAAAAGTAGCAAGGAAATGAGATGAGATTTGCAGATTATCCCTCCCATATTCCTTGCTCTCCAAACGATTTGAACCCAGTATCATTTTAACAACCATCAACACTAAGGGACCATAATTGAGAAGGATCAGATTCAACCTTTGATCGGTGATCTCCCTGAAGGAGGTTTGCCTTGCAGTCGACCGCAGTGATATCAACATGTCAACTCTGAACCTTGCTAGGCCCTCCACCGATACCTCTATTACAAATTTTGAGCTCTTCGCCATCATTGAACCTACACAGACCGCTCTTCGGATAGTTGAAAGAGGCTGCTCACATCCTCTGTTTCACACTTGTAAGAAAAATATGGCCAAAAAACAAAAGGAATTCACCCATAAATAATTTCATCAATCACAAGGCTGCCGCCACCATATGTAAATGGTACTCTCAACAACATGCAAGATGTCCTCTCCATAAGAAGGAGATCTTGAAGGCCGGATATTCACTTAATTCAATGCGTGGAAATGGGATATGTTGCTAGCCTTTGCTAACCACCATACACCGGTGAAAAGACTATTTCTACCACCTTACACTGTAATGAATGTCGAATACATCCTTCCTTAGCCCCACATCCCTACCATTATGGCATGAATTTCCACCTCCCTCCGCCAGCTTGGAGGGGTGCCCTCCCTTCCTCCCACAAATTTTAGTTCCTTTGTGAATGTATTTATTTTATATCGGGTCCCAAAACTCCTTGATTGGAAAGAAGATTTGCCTATATGTTTCCTTCCCTCAGAGTATGGTTGATCATGGCCTGATCAAAACAAGCAATTTGATCCAAAGCAGCATCCAACTTCTCCCCTAATTTCCAATTATGAATCTTCTTAGACCTTAGAGTGTTGATCACTAAAGAGGAATCCCATTCAATTATAACTTTCCTTGCCCCCAATTTTTAACACAAAATCAAACCTAGAAGAAGAGCCTAGAATTCAACAACATTATTCTTACCTTTTAGCAGAGATTTTTCTATTTTCCCCAGTATTTCTCCTTTACAATCTCTAACAACACAACTTGCACCTGAGGGCCCAAGATTGCCCTTAGAAGCTCCATCAAAATTCAATTTTACCCATCCTGGTTTTGGTGGAAACCACACCACCTTGTTGTGTTCTTCCAGAGAAGCTGCCCCAGTAGGGTCCCCACAACTTGGAGCTTTTAAACCAAACCAATTTTTTAAAACCCAAGAATCCCATTCTGAAAAATTACCTTTCTTTGGATTCAATTATGCCAATCTGGCATTAAAGAGTTCCACAATACAAGCCTCTATTTTGCACTGCAACCTAGGAATCGAAAGTGCGTTTTCCTGGAAGATGCGTCTATTTCTCTCTTTCCACACTTCCCACAAGACAATCGATGAGCTCGACACCCATAAATCCCCAAACATTGCATGCTTGGACTGGGATGACCATGACTTCAACCAATCCAATATTTTGTTGGGTAGAGTAGATTTCTAACGAAACTTGAGGCATAGCCATTGCCATATTTCCTTCGTGAATTGACAATTCAAAAATAAATGATCTACAGTCTCTTCATCAACATGGCATAACAGACATCTAGAAGGACCATACAAACCCAATTTGGCAAATCTCTCATGTTAACACCCTTCCCTAAGCAACTGATCATGTGAAGATCCTCACTTTAGGGAGGCAAGCTTTGTTCCAACACAAATCTGTTGCCAAATTCAATTCCTCGCTGCCTGAAGAAACTAGAATAGCATAACCTATTTTAGTTGAATATGCTCCTATTGGTGATGCATTCCACCTCAACCTATCTCTTCCCTATCTTTTCCAAATTCTCCTTTCCAACAACACTTGCTCCATTGTTTCCACCTCTTGATCTATTAGGCCTAGCTGGAAAAAAGACTTCCATTTATACCAACTATCTTTTGTTGGGAGGGGGTCTTCGACATAATCCTTCACCTTTGAGCCCCATGCTTGGACTGGTTTTTATTTTATTCTTACTAAAGCTGGGTTTTTTGCTAATATGGGCAGGCCTTCCCATGAGTCCTCCCAGAATGAGGCCTCCTTACCATATTTTACCTCCCAAGTTAAATAATCCGAAATGAGATTCCTAGAGTTTCTAATGAAATTCCAAATTCTGGAACCATTAGGACGAGATTTGGCTATAAAAAAATAATTTGGATCATCACAAGATATTTGGCCCTAACAATTTTTACCCATTTAAGCTCTAGCTGGGAGTGAATCACCCAGGCCAATTTCACCCCCAATGCCTTGTTTTGCAACATAATATTTTTCAAACCGACACCATCTTCCTCTTTCCTTTCGTAGATCTTCTACCATTTAAGAAGGGGAAAAATTTTCTAGTCAGAATTGCCCTTCCAGAAAAAATATTTCATTATTCTATTTAAAGATTTGCTAGTACCAATCAATAGTGGTAAACAGGACATCATGTATATAGGGAGAGCCAAGATCACACTTTTTAACATTGTTAACCGCCTTGCCCAAGATAACCACAAATTTTTCCATGAAGCGAGTTATTCCTTAAATATTTCTATCATAGAGTTCCAAATGCCCCCACTTTGGATACCCTTCTCAAGTGGAATACCTAGATATTTGCACGGTAGTTGCCCTTTTTTCAATTCGAGAATCCTTTGAATCTGCATTTCTTGTAAACATGAAGAATTAAAAAAGTAGACCTCTGACTTTTCCACACCAACCTCTTGTTCCAAGGCTAGGGAATACTTGTCCCGTATACCTTTAAGCCTCCTGGATTTCCTTGTCGAAGTTGAGCCAAACAACATTGTATCATCTGTGAATTGTTGATGCGTAATTAAAGGGAGGCTACTTTTTACCTAAATACCTTCCACCCAACTTGTCCTCCTTGCATTATCCAAAGCTCATCCCAAAGCTTCCACCATGATTATAAACAAGAAAGAGGAGAGGGGATCCCCCTGCCTTAAACCTCTTGATGCTGCAAAGAAACCTTCAGGTGATCCATTCACAAGCATCGAGTAACATGGGCTTGCAATCCAACCAAATAACTAGTCCAACCAAGCTTTCTAAAAACCAAAAGCTTCCAAGACTTTAAACAGAAAACACCAATTTACCCTATCATAAGCTTTCTTGATATCCAATTTCAACAACATCACAGGTTTTTTTAATTTTTGTAATGAATAAATGACCTCTTGAGCTATTATTATGCCATCAAAATTTGACCTGCCAGGAACAAATCTTGTCTGCTCATTTGAGACGATAAATGATAAAACCTTCTTCAGATGGTTAGCTACCGCTTTTGCTAAAATCTAATAAAAAATATTGCACAAAGAGATGGGTTGATATTCATCCCAAGATTTCAACTTTTACTTTTTAGGAATGAGAGCTATTAAAGTATTGTTCACTTCCCTTAATACCTTGTGCGTACTCCTTGAATCTTCAATTGTCTCACAAACTTCCTTTTTTACAAAGTCCCAACACTTCTGGAAGAAAGCCGCTGGAAAACCATCTGGACCAGGGGCCTTCTCATGTTGAAGATAAAAGGTCGCCTCCTTAATCTCTTCCTTCAAAAAATTGGCGTTCAAGAACTCCATCTGCGAGGGTGAGACCATACTTGGAATGTTTCTCAAAATTATACTTTGAGCTTCTAAGTTTGATCCTTCCCAATCATTGAGAAGGTTTGGGAAATACTCCACTGTAGAGGCTTTGATTTCCAAAGGATCCTCCAAAATATGACCATCAATCGCTTTAATACAACTTACATGATTTACTTCTCGATGGGATTTAGTTGAGGTATGGAATAATTTGGTGTTTCTGTCCCCTACCTTTAGCCATACTTCTCTTGATTTTTGTCTCCAAAAAAATTCTTCTCTAGCCATCAATTCATTCAATCTCTTTTTCAATTCCTTTTCTTGTTCAAAGTGTGCATCATCCATGCCTTGCTGAATTATCTATTCAGAAAGGGCTTCTAGTTCTTCGTCCACTCTATGCCTTTCTTCAATGATGTTCTTGAAGCAATCTCTATTCCACTGTTTCAACTGTTGCTTCACATATTTTAGTTTAGTGACAATATTGAACATTTTAGATCCATCTGAGGTGAATTCATTCCACCAAGCTTCTAACAAGCCCAACATGTTAGGGTCCTTAAACTGCATCATTTCGAACTTAAAGGGACTTATGGCAGGCCCTTTGTCTCCATCAATAAGCAGTTGTACTGGGAAGTGGTCAGATTCACTCCACAGAATAATCTTGTTGTCTAAACTAAATGGGAAAAGACTCAAGTTCCCTTTAAAGAAGAACCTGTCTAGTTTTTTTGCTATACTGTAAAACCCTTTTCTGTGGTTGGTCCATGTGAAACTATCATTCTTAGTATAAATCTCCATCAACATATTTCTCTTCACAAAATTCTGAAAATCTAACTGTGATTGAAAAGTCCTTACCACCCTGCCTTTCTTATCTTCAGGATGCATAATAGCATTAAAATCATCCCCAAAATGCAAAAATCCTGATTTAGACCATTCAGAATCTCATCTAGTTCTTTCCAAATAATTCTTTTGTGAGCACACAGAGAGGGACCATACACATTGATGAGCAAAAATTGAAGATTGGAAGTTAAAATTCTTACTCGACACACCAACCAATGCCATCGAGATATGAATTCTTCCACCAAAATTGATTTAGGTTTCCATATGGTTAATAAGCCTCCTTCAGCCCCTACCCCCAACCATTTCCAATGTTTCAATTTTCTACTAAATTTGTTAAGATCCTGAACTCCTAGTTTTGTTTCCTGAAAAAGACAAATTTCCACTTGATTAGCCTCAATGACATGCCTTAGTAGGCACCATTTGTTAGGGGCATTCAGAACCCTAACATTCCAAGTTATGATCTTCATTTATGTTTAGGAAGAGCATCGCTCTTACCTACTTTCATCATAGATTCAATTTTCTTTTGACCATTAGTTTCTCCATCCCACTTTCATTTTTCTTGATTGGGAATCCTTCCTCTCTTCTTGTTTTCTCCACAATTAGGTGAGGATTTGACCATATCCTTCTGATGAATACTCAACTTGACCCTAGCTTCTACCAATCACTGAGAGATTTTTCTCTTCTTAGCTGACTGCAGACTTCCCACTTCCAACCCTTCTAACACCTCTTATGGCATTTCTTCCCCTCCCATACCTTCCACCTTTATTTCTTCCACTAAAAAATAGGCGTTAGCTTTGGCCTCCTCTGCCAAAACTACCAATTCTCTACCCACCTCAATCAGAGAGTCCCGTTCCACAGTACGACAGTTCCCACCTAAAATATCCAGGGCCTCTGAGATTTTCTCCTCCAAAAACATGTTTTGATCTTCCAAATGCTCTTCCTCCCCATCCTTGTTGTCCTTGAAGCCAAAATCAACCTGAACTACTTGATCGGGCTGGGAATGAATAACACTTTGTTTCTTTTTAGGTTTTAAGTGAGAAGGCTTTTCAAGTACCACTGCACTTTTTTGTTTTCCATTGAAGGTGTATTTAAGAGATTTCCTTCAATAACTAGCTTCATCATCTCTTTATGAACCTTTGGTGTAGACTGCTCTTTATATTTTCCTACCTTACTAATTGACAACCTACATCCCAAGGGACGCACTAAGCTATCACAGGTAAATGCATCTCCCTTCAACTTCTGAATCCAACTCCCGTAATATGAGATTAACTCAATCTCTTCGTATATGTGGTGCACCGGATTATTTTCCACACAAATTTGTACATGAGAATGAGCCTCATCCTCCTTTTTCCTTTTTTTAGCATAGACAAAAGTGCCCAAGTGGTTTCCAATCTCCTCAAGAACACTCGACTCCTAGTATTCCATGGGAAGATTCGACATGCAATACCAATCTTGCACCATTTCCATTGCATGAGAGGAAGGATTGAAGCCAACCTTCCAGCGTCTCAGATAAAAAACACTCCCATCCAAGACCCAAATCCTGTTTACTATCTCCTCCCTTAGGTCTAGGGTCAGAGATATTACTAGGAAAAACCCATTTTGAATGGTTTTAAACTGAAACTCCAAGCCCCATCTTGATTTCCACCATTTAACTAGATAGTCCCAGTTAAGATTCCTGCCATACCATTTCCCTATCAACCCAAAATTTTCCAACCTCAAAACCTTAGCTTGCAACTTGACAACACTAACAACCAGAATCGCCTGTCCCCTTGGTATCCCATTTCCAAACTCCAAAGCTATCTTGTGAGAATTTCCATCCTTCACCTCTTCCCTAGCCTCCTCCCATTTTGAATCGTACTTTTTCTTTTTCCAGACTTCCTTATTGAAGCTTTTCCTTCGATTGGGGTTTCGAACTCTATCCTCTTCTTCCATCCTTTTTTTTCCTCCATAAGCTCTATTTCCACCTTCATTTTGACGCGGTCTATAAAGCACCTCGTTCCTATACCCAGTTCTTCCTTGATGACCCCTGTAAACCAACCCGTCTCTTTCAAGATTTTGTCCCTCACAACCCCTTCTCTTAGCACGAGGGTCGAAATGATTGAAATTCTCTTGTCAAGCCCATCTTTCCGAGTGCAAGATTCCATCCACATCCACTTGTTGGTTATTTCTGAAGCCATCCTAAACCCTTGCAAAATGACTCCTTGGACCAGACCATTGCAGATCTCCTTGACCATGCGCCATCTGTTAATTATTTTGTAAATTAAAAGATATTAAGGTTTGGGTCTTGGTTGTTGGAACTACAGGAAAGAAGCCCCACTAGTTCACCAAGGAGCCCCCCCTTAACACTAGGGTAAGAAAAATCCATTGTTGACGCAGTAGAGAGCGACCCCGTGAGGTTTGAACCTTGGTTGTTGGATTGCGTAAATAGATACTTAGTCAACTAGGTTGATTTGATTTTTCAATATGTCATTCAAAGATAAGTATTAGAAATATCAATCAAATTTTATCTCTTAACTACGTGTCTATCATTCTCTATAACTAATTCTATAAGATTGTTTTACAATAGTTTATTATTTGAGATACAAAACAATAGTTTTTTACCATAGATTTTAAATTGTAAAGAAGGTTGACATAATTTTTGTATATATTGTTTTGAACTAAGTATTAGAAAAACCTTTTAAAGTTTATTTCTTAATTATATGTATGCAATTCTTTATGATTAAGTATATATGATTGTTTTGCAATAGCTTATTATTTGAGTTAGAAGATATTAGTGTTTTCACCATAATTTTTAATTGATCAATCGATTTGACCCACTTTTTGGATATGTTGTTTTAAACTAAGAATTATAAAAAATTTAGCTCTAAATAGTGTATATCATTTTATATGAATAAATCTAATAGATTATCTTACAACATTTAAAGAAACTATTATACAAACGTTTATATTTTTATTTTTTTGCTAATAATCTATTATGAACTTGGTAAAAGAATAATTCTAAGTTTTGTAGCACTTTAAGTCTTATTTCTATTCTATATTAGAAGTAATTTTTTTATTATTAATTTATGATAAGTTTACTTCAAACTGTAATTATGTGATTAGAGCCTTATTTTGCATGAAAAAATTAACTCACTTACACTTTTACAAAGATCTTGAAAGTCTTTAATGGTATAAACTTTTATTAAGGTTTATAAAATATTTTCTAACAAATCTATTTGATATTTATTCCACTTTCATGGAATTTCATATAACCATTATTCTTGGAAATGTAGCATTCAATAATTATTATTTATATTTACACTTGAATTTATTTTAAATATTTGGTTAAACAAATTGTTATAAATGCACAGATTATAAGATTTTTTTTTAAACATTTCATTTGCATTCATATTTTCCATCAAAATTTACTTGAGTGTCTGTAATAATAGTCTATATATCAAATCTATCTCTATAAGCTTTTGTCGATGTCCTCAAACCATATTATCAATCACAAAAGTTGTTGAATTATTTAAATCAACATGCCCTATTATGGTGCCTTTTCTTTTGTAGTGTGCTTGGCTTGTAAATAACATACCATTGTGAATGATGATAGAACCTTGATTTATTTCCATTGGTGTTGATTATTTTACACATTATTTTACATCACTGTTGTTTTGAATTTGATTATACCCCACTTTAGTTCTTACTTTATTGAGCAATGTATAAAATATATAAAAAAATAAGAATTGTTTTGCAATGCTTCTCGTGTCTTTTTAAATTGCTTAAGATTTTGAAGGCTCGTGCCAAGTTTTATACTTGCTTAACTTGTGTGGAATCTTTATTTGAACAGGTCATTGAATTTTATTTTGCTAATGAGAATTAATTTTTTGGTTTGATGTTACATTTATAAGTGAAATAATATCATTATATATAGGTAGTATATAGTCATGGTGTACAAATTGATTATATAAAGTCATTATATTGTAATATGTAGATTTATTCATTATGATGAAATAGTTGTTGCATCTAATAAAGTTGCGAGGTTAACACTATAATCTTTTGGTAGAATTGGTAATTATGATTCTGAATGGATTAATATGGAATAACTATAACTATATTATAAACATATCTTGAAAAGAGGAAATATTCAAGGATTTAATCTCTCATTCCTAAGTTATGATTATTTTGTATAATCACACTTAGTTGATATTGAGGAAAAAAAGGTGCAATAGACATCAATAATCTAAATTTCACAAAAAGAGAATATTTAAGTAATATTATTATATACCACACTTCAGTGTATGAGTTTAATAAATTTGACACTTGAAAATAGTGTGGAATTTATTAATATGTTTTTCCACAATATATCTAAGTACTATAATTAGATAGTAGAAAACTTATTGCAATTCCTTTCTTACTTCTTGGTTTAGGATTAAAACATGTAAAATGAGATTGGTGAATAAATAATGGGTTTATCTTATTAATATTTGATTAGTTAACTGTATATTTTATAGACGTCATCTCTCTTATTTTGTGGTTCTTTTAAGTGATATGAATTCATGTTAATTTATTTGTTATGTGTTATCATTTCTATTTTAATTGTAAGATTTAATAACAAGAAATAAACTAGAAAAGTAATTATTATTTTAAATTGATTTATTTACGCAATCCATAACTATCTATTTATTTCACATGAATTTATTATATTTATTATAAATCAAAATTTGGGTCAAAATATTTTACATAAATTCTATTTAATTGTAACTTTAGTTTAAATAATACTAAAATGATATTAGATGTTTGATTAGATTTAGTATTGAACTAGGTTTGTTTGTTTCTTTTGGACTCTTTAAATTAATTTGTCAAATTGTTGTAAGTTGACAAATATTTATTACTTCCTCTTAGGAAGCTTACAGGGAAAATAATCATGTTATTTTTTCCCTCTGCAATATCATGCATAATAATATTGACACCTTGTTAGATTATCTTCACTTTTCATGGTGTTACGAATGGGAATCCATCACACTTGATTTTGTCATCATTTCTCTTTGCCTCATGTGGTGTGCCCTTATATTTTAATTACATGTGTAAAAATGTTGAGTTTGCATAATTCACCATGGGTAATAGTGTAACCCTTAGTATCTAAGTGTCGTAACAAGAAAAAAGAGTAAGTTGTATTATGTTTATGATCATTTACAGTATATATGTGTATATGGGTGGGCATGCCATACATGAGGGCTACTAAGTTCATTCTTGAAATGGAGATAAGGAGAGACAAAGCTAATAAATTTTTTAGTCGAGTCAAAATAAGAATGTTAACTTTTTCATACAATATTTTAGAGTACAAGATAATATAGTTAACATGAGTTTTCCATAGTTCATGAAGTAGTGTTATAAAATTACTTTTGTATTCAACTATGTATATTTTTTAGTTGATGTTTTAGATCAAACTTAATGATCCATCACCATGAAAAGGAGAAAAATGGATTAGATTGAAAACATAAATTTAAAAAGAGGAAGGGGAGGAAGTGATGGTAATATCAACAAATTATGTATGAGACATGAATAAAAGGGGGTGAAGATAAGGGAAGAAAAGATAGAGAATTTTAGGGAAGAAATACTAGGCAAATTAATGACTAAATAGATACATCATGGTGAGAATAAAAAATAAGGCAAACTAAGAAATACGAAAATTAGAGAAAAGAAAATGAATGAAGGTGGACATGATAAAAATACATGCAAATAAATTATCCCACAAATGTAAAACCATTTAAAATTACAGAATAATATTGTAAGTAATAACATCTATCTATTTGTCTACCGAATTGATATGGATCCATAAGTGACCTTAATCAAATGGTGATATATATTGTGTATCAATATAGAAAAACCAATTAAATAACAAATTTAAATGGTTCACTAAGAAATATAATGACAAGAATATGTAAATAAAAGCATACATTATATATATATATTCATGAGTATAAAATAATGTATATATGTACATATCAATATAACCATATGTATATATAAGTATATATGTGTATGAATATATATGACTATAATTGTATATACATATAGATATACATTCATTTATAATCATATATATACCTATATAGGTATTATACAATATATACTTATATTTTTATATTTATTTGCATGCATTTATCCACACATATATTCTTGTAATGTAGAGAATTTGATACTAAGCTAAAGAAAACTATTTTAAAACAACAAATCCCTATGCCACCTCAAAATATTACAAATCAAACTATTGTTCTTTATACATAAATAATATATGCTTCAAAATAATTGTTGGAAATATTATATGTTGAAATTTAAATATTTTTCTATTGTTAACATAAAAATATCATATTAATATTAAGTTATAGGAATGAAAAATTCAAATAGAATTTTAATTCCAATTAGGAATAAAAAATTAGACTGAAAGAAATCTAGCACCAAATGTTGGACCTCACTACCTCATACATCTATGCATAGTGCAGGTGTCCTCACGTAGCACTATCATCCTTCACCAATCAACTCTAAAATTCACAAAATATTCATCTCGACTATCAAAATTATCCTGTTTTGGACACATGGAGATAAAAACAAGGTTGGGATTCTTTAGGATTTTACCTCAATCAAACCCTTATTTTGGTCTTTTGACTTCCAAATACAACCAAATGAAAAAATACTAAAAATGAATTTTTTAAATCCTAGTTGCATTAAGGATGCAAAAAATAGTAAAAAGTAAAATGCTTGACAGTGGTGTCAACCCTAGTCTATAGGGAAAACCACTATTGAATATAAATAGATTTGATAATCAATAATAAATAAATGTATTTCAATAGAAAGGTATTCTCATACATTAGAAAAACAATAACAAATCAAATAGAAAATGTTACCAACAACTTGGGATCTCTTATGATGGTTTTGATTAATATGGCAATGGAATTATAGCTTGAAAGCTTCAACTATTGAGAGAGAAGGATTTTGAGCACTGAGAGTGCTTGCTTCAAGATTGTAGCAATGGTTGTTGAGATTTTGATAGAGTTTCCCTAGAGATAGTTGCTTGCATGAGAAAGTAAGAGACTTCTTGTGAAGATGAGGAAAAAGAGGGGTTTTGTTTGTTCAAATGAGAGGGAAGAGGCATTAATTTCCCATTTAGACATTATGACATGCATCATAAGTGGCCCATATGGAAAGTGCACTTTTGAATTTAAATAATTTGTTAGATGTCAATGCAATGCACAAATTTCTATGCATAGCATTATTATCTGAGAGAATTCTACTAAAATTTGAGCCACAAGTGGTATTATCTCATGCTTGTTAATTTTAGAAAAATATCCGTTGCTTTGAAATATAATAATTTATTGTAATTTTCAAATCTAGGAAGGTTCAAGATGTAAATGTGAAATTGCACTAGTATGCAATTTTCAACGCTACATTTTACCTCCACTTTAGTGAGCTAATTAAACTAAAAAGTTAGCTATGCTAAAGTAGATAATGAAATGCATGAGTTTATACTAATATATTTTGAAAAATGATATTTTATAGGATGTAAAAACTCGTTAATTAGATTGGAAATGCCCCTAGGCTCAAGTTCAATGATGCTCCACAATGTCTAATGTGAAATACTACAGGGTTTTATTAATATTTTTAAGTATCTTGTAATATCAATATGTATTAGTTTCCTAAAATTGGAAGAAACTACTATAGTGTAGGAAATTGTATACCTTTACAATTTCACACTATGTTTGGGTCCCTTAATTTATTAGACTTAATTAAGCTTCTAATTTACCAAATTAGGCATTTCAAAGCCTTATTTTTCTCTTTTTTGAAAGGAGAACTGACATTAAATAAATGCATTCAATAATTAAATCACCATGAAATATGTGTGTCTTGGACTTATAAGCCAGGACCCTTTCGCCCATAGGTGAATGGGTTCCCTTGAAGTGCCAAGACCGATTTTAAAATATGATTTTAGTGGCATTTTAATGATTCAAATTCAGATTGCAATTGTCAGCTTTTAGAATCTAATTTTTGAGAAATCGGATAAAAACCTATAAATACATAGTCTTTTTATCATTTGAAATCTTTAACACACTTAATGAACATACATTATCAAGAATTCATGAGAGAAAATATAATTTTCAAGAGTATATTTATTAGTCATTTATTACAACAATCAAGGTCTTAATATCATGTTCAAGTCTATGTGTGTTCATGTCATCTTGTGAAGGCTAATGTGCATTGTTGATCCTAGAGAACCCAAGCATTTTAAGTATCCAAATTAATCAAGCAAAGAAAGGTCATGTTCCTTAGAGATATGTGTTTGACTTCAATCCTCTAAGGGAAACCATTAAAGGGTGGTCAGTTGTAGCAAACATTTTTCATTCATCATTTCCTTCCTTTTTCATTATCTTTCTATCAAGGTTCAATTACCAAAATTGGGGTTTGACCAATGCAAATCCCCATACAAAAAAAATAATTTTTCCTCTTTATGTATTTGTATATTACAAGTGGATGAAGAATTGAAGAGATCTTGAAGGAGCAATTTGACAGTGTTGCACAATGTTGGGATTAAGGTGTCTCAACCTTAGAGTCCTAATATTGATTTAATTGATGTTTTATTGTATTAATTTGTATTATTTAATTGCTTATGGTGTCATGTCACAAACTGGGACCCATCGGCTAGATGGCATCCCCATTGGAAGTGACTGGATGACACATAATCATCCCAAGTGGACATACGCATCCCACTTTGGAATCTTTGACCTATGATAGATTCTATGCTACGTCATAAGGCATCTTCATGCATGGAGAAAGTTGGTGCCCAAGTTGGGTTATGATAGGATGTAAGAGAATCAACTATTTTTAGTAAGTTATGATAGATTCTCTTATGGATCCTATGGAAGTTTTTATGATAGATTTATGACATATTCTATGAAAATTGTAAGGCATCTAAGCAATTATGAGCACATTTTGGGCACCCAAGCTAGGAAAGAGAATATTGCATGTTATGATAGCTGTAAGAGGTGTAAGTGAATCCAATACAAGTGTCCAAATGCATGTTTATGGAATGGAATATTGTGCCATGTCTATTTTGACACCCATCCTCTTCTAGAAGCATCTCTTGGCTTGTATTCTCTATAAAATGTATGCCTTGCATTGTAGAATGCATAGTTTGTTTGCAAGTAACAAAGTGTTGCCGATATCACTCCAGAATAGGTGTTCATTTTGAAGCGCTTGTAGAAGGCTTTGTACTTGGTTGTATTGTAATTCCTTTTGAATTAATACAATAGTACTGTGCTTTTGGAGGGTGGGATTTTTTATGCGAAAGGGTTTTCCCCACGTATATTTGGTGTCATTGTTATATGTGTTGCTATTGTTCTATTCATTTATTCTCTATGTGCTTCTGTTGTTGTAACTGTTTAAATGTGCTAAAACAAAATTTTGTAACTCTCCCCTACTTAGATTAGTATAGGAGGTTATTTTCGCTCACCCAAATTCCTTTTAGTTGGTATTAGAGCCTAGCTAGCCTTGGTTCCTTTGTTGGTTTAGAAGGGTTTTTTGAGCTAATATTTGTTTCAGTGGGAGTTTTGTAGAAGTGTATGTTTCATTACCTTGACGCAAGAAAGAGATGGAAGGCACATCTGGGAGGATTGAGATGGAGAAATTTAACGGTGGTAATTTTGAACTTTGGAAGCTTAAAAGGGAAGACATGCTCGTAGATCATGATCTACAACTTGTAATTTCTATAACTATGCCATCTGGCATGAAACAAGAGGATTGGGATCTCATGGATAGGAAAGACAAGGGTCTTATTAGACTCTGTTTGGATGATTTCCTCCTCTTGAATTTCCATGAAGATAAATTTTTTGCTTCTCTGTGGAAGAAGCTTGGTGATATTTATCAGGCTAAATCCCTAGTAAACAATATTTTCTTGAGAAAGAAGATGTATTCTTTGAAAATGGAAGATGGAGGATCCATGGTAGATCACTTGAACTCTTTTAACATGATAGTTGCACAATTGGGTTTCGTTGGAGACAAGATTGATGAACAAGGCCATTGCATGCTCCTTTTATGTTCATTGCTAGACTCTTGGGATCACCTGATAATGGCTATTGGAAGCACTACTTACACCTTCAAGATGGTTGAGGTTGTTACCTCATTATCTGAAGAGATGCGAAGGAAATCTTCTAAGATGGCCAAGGAGGCCCTTGCAATTTATGACAGACCAAAGTAGAGAGAAAAAAAGAAATACAAGAAATCTAAGTCAAAGTCTCTAGGGAGATCTAAGTCTCTTGGTAAGAATTCCAAGGAAAAATGTTGGAACTATGGTGAAATTTGTCACATTCAGAAAGATTGCAAGAAGGAGGAGAAGAAGAAAATAATTCTGTCTCTGATTTTGAATCTGAGAAATCATCTTGAGATGATGGAGAAGCATTTATTGCAGCCTTGGTAGCCCATGCATTAGATAATGTGTGGTTGATATATTCAGGTGCATCCTTTCACATGACTTCTCATAGAGATTGGTTCTCAAAGTATGAGGAGTACAATGGCAGAGAGGTGTGCCTGGATGATGACTCTCACCCAAATATTTTTGGTCATGGAAGAGTCAAAATCAGATTTCTTGATGGAAGAGTGAAGGGGATTAATGGTGTCTTGCATATCTCGAGTTTGGCATGAAACCTACTTTCTGTAAGTTAATTGAATGATTCAGGAGTGCAAGTTGTTTTCTCTGGTGGAAGATGTAAGATGAATAGAAGGGATATGGTGTTTGCTAAGGGTGTTTATATTGGCACTTTGTTTTAGCTTGATGCATGTATTGTACAGTGCACTAGTTCTTCTGATGTACCGAAGAAGAGATCTTTGGATTCTTCATCCTCACCATTAGATCATGTGTAGAGAAGAAGCATGTTGCAACTGCATTTGATGGTTGTGCATTTTGGGCATGCAAAGAAGACAATATTATGGCACCAAAAACTTGGTCACATTGGTGAGAAGGGTATTAGAACCTTGGAAAATAAGAGCCTTTTTGAAGGCCTTGCTGATTGTAATCTCAATTTTAATTTTTGTGAACATTGTGTATATGGAAAACAACACCATGTTTCTTTTTACTCTAGTTCTCATAATTCTTCTGGGGTTTTAGACTATGTTCATTCAGATGTTTTTGGTCTTGTAAATGTTCCTTCATTATCAAAATATGCATATTTTGTTTCTTTCATAGATGATTACAATAGAAAGATGTTCATTTATTTCCTCAAAAGTAAAGCTAAATTCTTTAGTTGGTTTAAGGAGTTTAAGGCCTTGGTAGAAAATTAGATTAGTAGAAAGATTAAGTGTTTGAGGAATGATAATGGTGGTGAGTTTTGTTTTGTAGAGTTTGACAAGTTTTGTAAAGAGCATGGTATTGAGAGACATAAAATTACTCCCTATACTCCACAACAAAACGAAGTTGCAGAGAGGATGAACAAAACGTTGATGGAGAGGACTAGGAGTATGTTGAGTGGTGCTAGCGGCCTTGAGCATAAGTTTTGGGTTGAAGTGATAGTCACTGCATGTTATTTGATCAATAGATATCCTATATCAACTCTTGTTGGAAAAACACCCATGGAGGCATGATTTAGTAAAAATCCTTTAATGAGATATCTCAAAGTATTTGGTCGCAAAGCTTACGCTCATGTTTTGATTGAGAAGAGGTATAAGTTAGAGAACAAGGTTGTTAAGTTTATCTTTATCGGCTATGGTTTTGGTGTGAAAGGATACAAGATTTGGGATCCAAAAGCTCAAAAGGTTCTCTACAGTAGAAGTGTTATCTTCAAAGAGATGAAACCTTCTACTATTGAGCTACAACTAGGAAAAGAGGAGAAACAAAATAAGGAGGTAGTTTAGATTCCACCTACTTTGAAGAAAGAAGAAATACGTACTCATGTTGGACCTGATGATGAGGAAAGCTCAAGTAGCTCTGAAATTTTTGAAGAAGAAGGAGAACCTCAACCTCAACCTTTGAGGAGGTCTCGATGAGTTAGGCAATAACCGAAAAGGTTTTCATTACTCATTATTGGATTCCAGGTGCATTTTTTTCTTGATTACTAACACTGATGAGCCTAGGATGGTTAGAGAGGCATTGGATATGAGTGATTTAGATTCCTAGATGCAAGCCATGGATGAAGATATGACTTCCTTAAATAAAAACAAGACTTGGGATATGGTACCTTTTCCTATTGGACATAAACTTGTTGGTTGTAAATGGGTTTTCAAGAAAAAGTGTGGTCCCAATGGTAGTGTTGAGAAGTATAAGGCACGATTGGTTGCTAAGGGGATTTCTTAGGTGGAGGGAATTGATTATGGGGAGATATTCTCTCCTATTGTGAAGTTGACATCTATCTGGATTTTGTTGTCACATGTAGCAACATACAACTTAGAAATAGAATAGATGGATGTGAAGACAACATTCCTTCATGGTGATTTAGAGTAAGAGATTTACATGTTAGAGCCAAAGCATTTCATTGAAAAAGGTAAAAGAAATTGGTTTTCAAACTAAAGAAGTCTCTTTATGGTTTGAAATAGTCTCCTAGAATGTGGTATAAGAAGTTCAATATTTATGTGTTGCCATTGGGATTTTAGAGATCTAAATCTAACCATCGTGTATACTTTAAAACTAATAATGTTTGTATTCTCATTATTGTCCTATATGTAGATGATATGTTGTTTATTGGGAATGATAAAAGTATGATTTCAGATTTGAAGTTTCAGTTGTTAGCACAATTTGAGATGAAAGACCTAGGTGTAGCTAGGTACATTCCAAGAATGGAAATCATGAGAGATAGAACTAACAAAAGCTTTGGTTAAGCTATAGAAAGTATGTGAACTTGGTGTTGGAGAGATTCAACATGGTAGATTACATACAGTTAGTTGTTCATGTGATTTAGGGGATGAATCTTTTTGTGAATGATTATCCAAAATATCCTACTAAGATGGAAGACATGACCAAAGTACCATATGCGAGTGTAGTTGGCAGTCTAATGTATACGATGGCGTGTATGAGACTAGACATTGCCCAAGTAGTGGGAGTCCTTAGTCATTTTATGGCTAATCTTAGACAGGTGCATTGGGATGCAGTTAAGAGAGTGTTCAAATATTTATGAGGTACTTCTGAGTATGCCTTGTGTTTTCATGGTTATCCTACTGGACCTGAGCATTTTGTGAGCATTCGTGGATATGTGGATTTAGATTGAGCAGGTGACATTGACAACAAAATATCCACCAGTGGTTATGTGTTTATGATGTTTGGTGGTGCTATCAGTTGGATGAGTAAGTGGAAGGTTGTAGTCACGTTGTCCATGATAGAGGCATAATATATGGCAGCCACTCATGCTTGTAAGGAATTCATTTGGCTTAAGAGATTGTGTTTTGATATTGGTTTAGATACAAGACAAATTACTATTTGTTGTGATAGTCAAAGTGCGTCTAGCAAAGAATCCTACCTTCCATACCAAAACAAAGCACATCAATGTATAGTATCATTTTGTTTGTGATATGGTAGAGGATGGAAATGTGAACTTGGAGAAGGTTGAAACTTTGGTGAATGTTGTAGATGCACTGACAAAACCGGTAAGCATGGAGAAGTTCATACGGTGTTCTGATTCCATGAGCCTTGGGGCCATGAGTAGATGATTCTATATGACTCTCGCTAGGTCTTTAACAAGTGGGAGAATGTTGGGATTAAGGTATCTCAACCTTAGAGTCCTAATATTGATTTAATTGATGTATTATTGTATTAATTTGTATTATTTAGTTGTCTATGGTGTCATGTCACAAACTAGGACCTACCGGTTGGATGGCATCCTCGTTGGAAGTGACTAGATGCCACATAATCATCCCAAGTGGACATAGGCATCCCACTTTGGAATATATTACCTATGATAGATTCTATGATGTTTCATAAGGCATCTTCATGCATGGAGAAAGTTGGTGCCCAAGTTGGGTTATGACAGGATGTAAGAGAATCGACTATTTTTAGTCAATTATGACATATTCTCTTATAGATCCTATGGTAGTTTTTATGGCAGATTTATGACATATTCTATGACAATTGTAAGGCATCTGTCATAAGGAATTATAAGAAATTTTTGGGTACCCAAGCCAGGAAAGAGAATAGTGCATGTTATGATAGTTGTAAGAGGTGTAAGGGAATCTAATACAAATATCCAAATACATGTTTATGGCATGGAATATTGTGCCATGTCTATTTGGATTCCCATCCTCTTCTAGAAGTATCTCTTGGCTTGTATTCTCTATAAAATGTATGCCTTGCATTGTAGAATGCATAGTTTTTTTGTGGGTAACAAAGTGTTGCCGATATCACTCCAGAACAGGTGTTCATTTTGAATCACTTGTAGAAGGATTTGCACTTGGGGTTGTATTGTAATTCCTTTTGAAGTAATACAATAATACTGTGTTTTTGGAGGGTGGGGATTTTTACCCTAAAGGGTTTTCCCCACATATATTTAGTGTCACTGTTATATGTGTTGTTGTTCTATTCATTTATTATCTATGTGCTTCTCTTGTTGTAACTATATTAAGGTGTTAATTTTTTTTTTGTAACTCTCCCCTACTTAGAATTTAATTTTGACTTTTAGACAGTGGGACCTGTGTCAAATAGAAGCCAAGATCTAGCATCAAAGGAATATCAAAAGTTATTTTGGAATCCCTAACAAAGACCCATTCACCCAAGGGCGAATTAGTCCCTTAGCATCTCTTGAAAACAACTTTCGGTGATAGGTACATGCCATCAAACCCTTCTCAATTCTGCCTACAAATTGTCATTTCCATTTCTATATATTTTAAAATCTTCATTTTAGGTATTAGGTCTTGTTGTTCATTTAGTTTGAGCATTTCAAATCATTTCAATTTAGTTTCAGATCTATCCTATTGTCTTAAGGACTGAGATACAAGTCTGATTGGCTCATCATTGAGGTTGAAAGTCAATCTTTACACCCCGCGATCTCTTTCCTAATGAAATCCTTGGGGAAAGAAACTTATTGAGATTCCTAAGTTTTATAAACCACAATTATAAAAAATCTTTGGGACCCCTTTTCCCTCAATTTCATTTTGGTGAACTTGACATTCTTACATCATAATTTTTGATTTAGAAGTCCTTGAAAGGTCCTAGATCTATATTTTGCATTATCTTGTTTTGTATTTCACTTAGGGTTATATATTGCATATTTGCATCATTCAAAATCATAAAAATCCAAAAATATTGCATACATTCAACATAATAGCTTGCATTAAGGCGTGTTTCAGTCATTTAGGTTAGAATTTCATTCAAAATTGCATTAAAAAATATCATTTTGTTCATACATTTTCATACAATTGCATTTACATTTAATTAAAAAGTCTTGAAAAATTGTCACTAAAGAATTTGTTTGTAGTTAGGAACAATGAGCTTAAATATCAAGTTAAACCTTTCAAATTTCATTTTTTAAAAACCCTATGCAAATAATCATTCACCCCTAGGTGAACATGTTCTTGTAAAAGTGATTTTGTAAAATTTTGTGCACATATCTATCTCTCTCTACTTCATTTTCCTATACTTGCAGATCTCTGTTTCAGTTTTAGAAATTGCATGTTTTTGTAGATGCTTGCATTTAGTTCAATTGGCAAAAGAAAGTACATTGTGTAAGATAAAATTTGTATTCAAAAGTAATCATTTTCAGGTTTTTGTATCTTAAAATCAATCAATTATCATATTTTAGATTTGAATATTGAAATATCTTCTTCAATACTTGCATTCTACTTCCTATTTCTAGGTGTTTACTATCTTTATTTAGTGTTTTTGTCCATTTTTGGTACACTTTTAGTTTGGTGAAACTTGTATGAGTATCACAACTTGGTGTCCTACTACCAATACTTTAGTGAGGCATAGTTTGAGACTCATGGCATCTCGCACTAGTACAATTGCTATGGATCTTGAGCTTTCAAACTCTTTCACTCATAGTGTTAACACTATTCAACCCATTTTGAACCACATCCTTGATGTCACATGTTCTATGACCACCTTACCATCAACCAATTACATTGATGTTGAAACCTTGGTTGCTCATGTCCCTCAAGATAAGCTGAAACAAATGGATAAAGTCTTAGAAAAAATTCAAGACTTGGTGAGTACAAAATATATTATTGGTACTGTTGTTCCTATCATATATAGCATGAGGAGAATGCTTGATAATGACCAAGGATTAGATATTGTGCATAGCCTAACTCATATTATTGATAATCATATTCCCATAATGGCTAGTTGTGCTCAAGATTTGGGATACACTCACAGTCAACGAGGAAATCAAATTACTCCCCCTACAACCATAGCCTCTATTCCTACATATACTCATTCGACTGTTACTACAACAATACAACTAACCAACAATATCACTATAATTGGGTATTTCCACTAGGAATCATTCTCATTTTTTGAATTCAAATATTATATCTCCAAACCCATCACCTCTCAAAAACTTGCAATTTAGTTGTTTAGCCACATATATACACCACCATATTCACCTCAATCTAAAAAAAAACCAATGATTCTATCATAAACCAACTCTTGCAAAATATCACATCCCTTCAACAACAAATATAAACATTGAAAAAAAACCAAAATGAACAACCTTCACAATATGTCAAAAGAAATCCATTTCCATTGGAGATATTGAGAACACAAATGCCACAAGGCATAGAGATACCTAGATTTGAGAAATATGGTGCTAACGAAGATCCTAGCAACCATGTATCAACATATGCAACATTATGTAGTGACTTCATTTTGAAGATAAGCTCTTAACTAAGCTTTTTCCTAGGTCCTTAATAGATACAATCTTGGAATAGTTTTATTCCTTACCGAATAACTCAATCCACTCATTAATGAGATTTTTGATGCCTTTTTCAACCATTTCCAAGTGCACATTGGCCCTAAGAGGACCCTACCTAATTTGATGTAATTTAAACAAAGTGCATATGAAAAGGTCACTGATTTTATAGTACATTATAAACTGCTTTACTCACAAATCAACATTAAACTTCTCGATGTTGATCTTCAAAGAATGTTTATTGATAGATTACAAACAAATATCCAAGATAAGCTTGGGATGATGAAATTTTCCTCCTTTACACTTATGCATGACTCTTCATGATTATTAGAACTCACTTAATCAATGCCTAGGAAAAAATGCTTCAACCCATCTTAAAAAATCTAAAACCGTGTCTCATAACAATTTCCAACCATTTAATAGAAAAACGAGGGATTTATACAAATAAATCAACCTTAAAAAACCATCATGTTGAACCTCAAGTGGCTAACGTAAAAATAACTCCATACTAATTTAGGAAATTCACCCTATTACCTAATACCATCCATTCAATTATGTTGCAACTCTTGAGCAAGAACTTAATCACCTTACCTCTCGTCAGACCTCTTGACACCACTAAGACTTTAACTCCAAACTATAACCCAAATATCTTTTACCAATATCACTGACAAAGTGGACATGATACAAAACGATGCATGTGTCTTAAACATATAGTGCAAGACCTCATCGATTCTAATCACATTCGGTTGGCTGGTGTTAATGATTAAGGAAATAAATTAGTTTCCCCACCCAACCAAAATTTTCAAATCTTTACCATTCCATCTCATTTGTAAAAGCTAGTGATAACAAGAATGATGTGATGAATGTTGACAAGATACAAGATATAACTAATTATGGGGTCAAATGACAATATTGTGTCTCACTTTTTGCCCAAGATGGACATTTACATCAATATTTTTAATTGAATCTTCATCTTCCGAAACCTATAGCAGCTAAATTGTTCAGAATTTGAAGATGATGTGAACTAGTGATTTATGAAAATTTGTGTATATATTCTCAATATTTTTTTTTTCAAAATTTCCAAAATAAATCACAAATCTTTCAACATCTCCTTTAATAACTAGTTTTTTTAAAAAAACAACATTTTAAAAAAGTAACGTTTGTGTCATACAACATAATTTTTTCTATAAAGAATTAAATTATAATTTTTGAAATATAGATTCACAACATCAATATCTAGGGAAAGGATATTTTTTCATAATTTTTGTTTGCATATTTTTTTTAAATTAATTTTTGAAGTCATTGTAATTATAATTTGGACATACGTGTGTATCATATAACATAACTTGTTGTGTATATATGAAAATCCAATTTTTTCTGTGTGAAACAAGGACATCAATACCTAGGGAAAGGGTATTTTTTGATTTTTTTTACAATGGTTTATTATTTTTCCACCTCTGCACAACAAAGAGCTTGATGCTCAGAGAAAACTTATGTTTAGTAAAAATTGAAAATTAAATACATGATAAATTGAAAATAAATCAAAACTATACTTGTTGGAAAGCTCATTTTGAGGGCTGCAAAATATAAATTTTAAATGACATTATTTAATCCCTCAAAAGGTAAAGAAAAAGTGATTTTTTTCTAACATTTTGATAGGTGTGAAGGAGACTCCATTGTGGGTATGATTTAATACTAGAGGGGCTCTATCCAAGGGGGTTTGATCTAAGGGGGTGTTATATATACCTATTCAATTAAAATTCTTTAAATGGAGCCTCTCAAGACTTAAATCATTAGTTTTTTCTAAAAATAGTGATTTCAAGAAAAAATCAACATGTCCCAAAAGTGAGACACACTATTATGGTAGAACTCAATGATAAGAGTGATAATGGGGACGATCTAGATGCCATGATTGGATTTATTGATGTTCAACCTCTTAAGGGCCAAACTATCTTGTCTCTTGACATTGCTTTCTCAAATAGTGATATAATTAAACATGCACCCGATGGTCCTCTTTACATAGCCAGAAGAATCAATGACAAGCCTACAAATGGGATATTAATTGATCTTGTGTGTGTAGAGAATTTGATCACTAAGGAATTCTTATTTGTGCATGAAATTTACCAAGATTCTTATGAACAATTGAAAGCTTGGATCAAAACACATAATGTTTTTTCTCTTCCTACGATAGTTTCGATCAGTCTTCCATTAAAAGTTGGACCAAAAAAATTGAATGTATCATTCTCCATCATCTCGATATTAGATAAATTCCATGTGAAGTTAGGCAATCCATGGCTACGCTCCATGAATACCGTCTCCTTGGTCGTTCACAAGTGCTTGAAATTTCCATTTGACAATCAAATTTTTATAGTGAATCATAGTGGGTTTACTCCTTTGTCTTCCCGTTAGATATTTTCATTGGATTTATTTTAGCCCGAACCTATGGAACCTATTGCACCTCATAAGGATTTATTCTTTAAATCATATCAAAAGTTCAAAGCAAAGCATATAGTAGAGTTATCCCTTGCCAATACCCTACCTAAAACTAAAATATCTATAGTTGTTCCTCCCACTCCCATTATTGTGGATGAACCTATGCTTGAACCAAAAGATATCTTGAATAATCAAACTAAGTATGATGTTATTCCACCACCTATGTCCTACAAGAGACCAAGAGATAACCATACAATTCCATTTGTGCCTCCTAATACTAAACAAGTTTATAAACCTAAAGAGAAATCGGTTTCCCAACCTGTGAAGGTCCCTTTCGTTCCTCCCCTAAGGGAAGAAAAGAGAACGATGGTTGATAAAACCACTCCTACACCGTCATAACTTGAAAACCATGCAAGAAGAAACCAAAATGCTAAAGAGCATAGTCGTAGATGTTGTGACATTTCTCGTCAATTAGAAGAAAAGAATAAACCAATAATCCAAGATCAACAACTAACTCAAACAAATCATGATGATTCTCCACCTTCGCAACAACATGAAACTTATTTATCTCCACCACAACAAAAACAAGAACATATAATGGAAACTGTCATTAGACCACTTGTTGTGATTAACTTGGATGATGATGATGAGATTGCTAAAATTGATGATTATGTGCATAATGAGGAATTTATTATTTTCCACTTCTATGAATTTAAATGGGGGAAACCCTGATGATCCTCCTAATGTGAGTGACCCACCATGTGTTGAACCAGGTGATGCTCCTAGTATGACACTTGTTATAGTCCCTTTGGCTAGTTATTTTCCTTTGGTATATGATGAGCAAGATTGGGATGTAGGCAACTTGCTTTAGGTTGGATCACATGTGACATACTCTCTTTATTTTATTTTCATGTTCTTTGTGATTACATGTATGTAATGTGATCCCTTGTATCATGCTACTTGGCATGTCTTTATGTTTGTGAGCTTTATTTGGATGACCCTTGTTACTCTGTTGGTGCAAGGATATAAAGGAAGCGAGTCTGTCATGACATTCTTCTATTTGTATCTACATTCTTCTATCCGTCATAAATATTGTATTTTAATTTATCTCTATTTTCATTTTTGGGGATGATACAAGGCATTGAGACACCTAGGTCTCTTCCATGTTGACCCAAAATCTTTTCTTTTCTTTCACTCTCTATGTAATATTCTTCCTTTGTGTTCGTTGTTCTACGAGTTTTTGGGGAATGATGACAGTTTCGAGCTCTATTATATCAATTTAGAAAAGATTTACATTAACTCCAAATATGTGGATCCTTTATGTGTTATCTTTTGAGATTGTATGTGGGGGAAACCCTTCTTCATGAAGCAACTTTAGTTGGAAACATATCATTGGCATAGGGCTTTCTAAATAAGCTCTCATGGCCCTTTTATCAATTGATATTTATCATTTATACTTTAAAGTGGGGGCATACATTGGAGTTATTTTATTTTAGAATTTGCACCTCCTAAGGTGACTTTCATTTTCAGTTTGACATTTTTGCTTCACTTTTGTTCACAAGAATTGGACTTAGTGTAGTGTTGGCATATCATCTTGATCATTTTGTGGCACGTTATCAAAGTTATCAGGGGGTATAAATTTTGGTATGGTTGAAGTATGGGTACACATTTTGTGGTGAATTTTCCCATCCGCTACCTTTTTGTGGGTACACACCTTGTGATGACTTAAGTGTGAGTTTCTCATCTTTTTTTCCTTGGGAATCACCTAGTGTACACTAGATTATACTAGCACTTGTGAGATTTTTTTTTGGACAAACAACTTAGTATCAATCCATCCCTTTTGGACAAACAACTGAGGCTTGATCCATCCTTTTTTTCTTTTTGCATTGGCTTTGACATTGTATGCTTGCATAGCTTGTCTTACTGCACATATCTTACATGCATGTGTGTCCTTTGTGCTTATGTTGGTTTGCCATGGGATCTTCAATCCTATGGGCTTAATCACTCTCCTTGATCTTTTTAATCCTATCTCATTAATGTTTGTGCACTTGGACCCCTCTTGACACATATTTTTTTACTTTAGTGTGTCTGAGCATAAGTTCATACTCACTAAAGTGGGGGCTAAATATAGTGTAGGAAATTCTACAATTTCACACTATGTTTGTGTCCCTTAATTTATTGGACTTAATTAAGCTTCTAATTTTCCAAATTGGGCATTCCAAAGCCTTATTTTTCCTATTTTCTGAAAAGAGAACCAATATTAAATAAATATATTCAATAATTAAATCACCATGGAATATGTGTGTCTTGGACTTATAGGCCAAGACCTATTCACCCATGGGCGAATGGTTCCCTTTTAAGTTATAAGACCCATTTTAAAATATGTTTTTGGTGAAATTTAAATGATTCAAATTACAATTAGAATTGTCGGCTTTTGGATTCTAATTTTTGGGAAATTAGATAAACACTTATAAATATATAGTCTTTTTATCATTTGAAATATAACACACTTAATGAACATACATTATCATGACTTCATGAGAGAAAATACCATTGTCGATAGCATTCAAGAGCAGATTTATTTATCATTTGTTGTGACAATCAAGATCCTAACATCATGTTCAAGTCTATGTGTTCTCATGTCATCTTGTGAAGGCTAATATGCATTGTTGATCCTAAAGCATGCAAGCATTTCAAGTATCCAAATCAATTAAGCAAAGAAAGATCAAGTTCCTTAGAGAGATGTATTTGAATTCAATCCTCTAAGGGAAGCCATTGAAGGGTGGTGAGTTGTAGGAAGCATTGTTCATTCATCATTTCCTTCCTTTTTCATTATCTTTCTATCAAGGTTTAAATACCAAACTTGGGGTTTGACCAAGGCAAACCATCATACAAACAAAACAAATTTTCCTCTTTGTGTATGCGCAAATTATAGGTGGGTGAAGAATTGAAGAGTTCTTGAAGGATAAATTTTACATTTTTGCACAAGTTTTCGTCATTATTGTCAAGCCACATAAACTAAGTGCATAATTTATTTTTGACTTTCTGACAGTGGGACCTGTGTCAAAAAAAGAGCTAAGCTATAACATTAGAGGACTGCCAAAAGTTATTTTGGAAGCCCTAACAAGGACCCATTCACCCAGGGGAAAATCAGTCTCTTAGAAGCTCTCAAAAATATCTTTTGGTGATAGGTACATGCCATCAAACCCTTCTTAGATTTGCCTGCAAACTGCCATTTTTGTTTTTGTACATTCTAAAATCTGCATTTTAGGTATTAGGTCTTGTTGTTCATTTAGTTTGAGCATTTCAAATTATTTCAATTTAGTTTTAGATATGTCCTATTGTCCTAAGCACCGAGATCTAGGTTTGATTGGCTCATCATTGAGGTTGAAAGTCAATCTTTACACCTTGTGATCTCTTTCTTATGAAATCCCTGGGGAAAGGCACTTATTGAGATTCCTAAGTTTTATAAACCACAATTATAAAAACCTTTGGGGATCCCTTTTCCCTCCATATTTCAACTACTATGGAGAAGAAATTTTTGAAAGAAATTATGAGGATCTATTTTAGAAAATAAATGTTTAAGAGGAGTAAACTTGACAATGACATAATTTTTTGCATGGAGAAAATAATGTTGTAGCTTCTTTGTTGCAAAAATAAGAGCAAAAAATTATTTCTCCATTATAGAATACTTGGTTTCATAGTCAAGTAAGTTAAAAATAATATAATATACCTCTCTTTTCTTACCATCGTCATCATGCTGAGCCAGTAAGATTGTTAAAGCATGAGACGATGTTGAAGTATATAGAAGAAAGTGTTGCCCATTTATGAATTACATAAAAATGGGAGGATTAGCCAAATAATTCTTAATTTAATTAAATTTATTTGGTGATTCTCATCCTATTGAAAGCATACATTATTTTTAAAAATATGTGTGAAAGGGAGGTCATAATTAGCTAATTGAGAAATGAAACTTTTGATTGCTTGAATTTTACCCTAAAAAATATGTAGTTGATAAATATTTTTAGGTGGAGGCATGTTTATAATTACATCCATCTTATGAGTATCAAATTCAATTCCATGAAGATAAACCATAAATCCAAAAAAAATTCCACTATCTATACCAAAGACACATTTAGAGGATTTGGCCTCATCTTATAGAGTTAGAGTCATTAAAAGAGAAGAAAAAGATTATTAATATGATCTTGGTGAGTTAGGGACTTAGCCAAGATATAATTGATGCAATTTTCTATAATTTGATGTAAAAATTCATCAAATATAAGAGTCATTTCTTGTTGGTAAGTTGTACCAACATTCTTCAATCCAAATGACATGACTACATAGCATAATATACCTCAAAGGTGGTTAAGGCTATCTTAAATTGATATTTAAAATTAATAAGGATCTAATTATATCTTGAGAATCCATCCATAAAAGATAGTAATGCATGCTTTTTTGTTGAATTTACAATCATATCTATATTAATAAGAATAAAATTGTCTTTAAGGGAATATTTTTTTAATCATGAAATTTAACGCATACACAAATATGGACATCAATTTTGGTGACAACAACTATATTTGATATCCAAGGAGAATAGACAATGGGATCTAGATAAAAATTACTTTTAAAAGCTTTTCTATATTGACCTTGACCATTAAGGCAACCTTAGGATGCATCTTTCTATTTTTTTGTTTGGTTGGCTTAGCATCAAGATTTAGAACAATGTTGTGGACCACAATAGATGGGTCTATACCAAGAATATCCTCATATGACCAAGAAAATATATCCAAATAAGGATATAAAAGATCAAAATGTTATTTATATTATTTTGAAGAAATAAATTTTCCTATCTTGATTATTTTCAAGAAGAAGAAGGATCTATAGGGACATCGATAATATCTCCAATAAGGAAAGTATTATGATTCAAAGGATTTGGAATGTTGAATTCTTTATTAGTATTAGAAATAGAAAATCTCTCATTTGAGGTATGATGGATTCCCCAAAATATACTTGAGGATTCAAACATGGGAATCAATGGTCATGATGGTAAGAAGATAAATTCTAATAAACCACAAGAAATTCTAATAGAGCTTCATTAGAAGAAAAATTATCTAGAGGGTGTATAGATGAATATACACTATTTGCAATAAGATTTGGATGAATAAGAGGAAGTGATGGAGAATCTAAAGAGATCATGTTTACATTTAACCAAGGTTTTGATTTAGATATGGAAGGGAAACATCTAAGACCCACATTAGAGTTGTGAGGGTTTGGCTTTATTGGTACCTTGATACCTTGCTCCTTGCTCCTTGCTCCTTGTGACCATAACCATTACCTTTATATCCTATTTTAGAAAGAATATTAAAGCCTAATCAATAAAATGGTTGTAACTCCTTAGAGGGAGGATCACCATCAGTGGCATAATCAATATCAGAGGTATAATCACATTTATTATTTTTATCTTTCCTTGAAGTAGATGGAGTTTTATTTGCTATAAGAGATGTTAACTATATTTTTGGAATATCGGAGTGAGTTGGGTTGACTTTATATTCTCCAAAAAATGGTGTAAAGTCTAATGAACCCCAATCGTCACTAGGATATACATTAGCAACCGTTGTAGAAGGATTGATACAATTGTCAATAGGAGTAGGACTTAAAGGTGATGTATTAGTTTTTGGAATTAGTGAAGGAATTAAATTTTTGAAAGTAGGAGTATTTGAAGACCAACCAACTTCAATCTTTTGACAATAGAAAAGATCTTCAGGGTCAACATTTGTTGTAAATATAGCATTATAAATTGTCACCCTTAATAATTTCATCCTATGTTTAGTTCCCCCCTAGGTACTAATGCCTAATGGTGCCTATTTATTACTCGTATAATTATTATTTTCAAAAAAATAAAATTAAATATGGGAAATTAAATTATTTATTTATTTAATTAATATATAAAAATTAAAATAGAGATGGACTAGGGTTCCCCAACACCCTTGTCCCCTTAATCATGCCCTAAATCTAATATTTTATTATTAGCATTAATATATTCATAAATTTAAAATCCTTTGTCAAATTTTCATATCAGTTAATGTGAAATATGTTGAAACTCATATAAATATATGTATTTCCCTCCATTTAAACATCTAAGCAACCTAATGCAATTTTTGATCTATCAAACAATTCAAAAAGGAAATCAAGGCAATTTCAAGAGTAAAATAAGAAAACTTTCTACAACACTTTATTAACCAATCCATGTTATAACACATCAACAAAAATCCATGTTTATGCATAAGTAAGATCTTTCATGTTTCATGTTTATTATTATTGTGAACACTAACACTTGCAAGATCTTCAAGCAACTATCTATTTCTCCTTGTATGAGATGTACCAAATGACCAGTCCAAAAAGGAATGAATATTTGAATGATAAGTTACAGCATAGGGATTTATCATTTGTTTTTATCCATTTACCTCTGCTTGACCTAGGGTAAGCACTCTTTATCAACATCACCATAACCATTTGTTGAGGTGGAAACACCAAAATAGGGTTTGACTTAGATAAGCCCCTATATGGCATAACCATTCTCCCCTTTTCCTTGTTGTAGGTTACAGGTTTGAAGTGGATTGAAGACTTCAAGGCATCAAACCCTAAATCAAGCATTCAAGCACCTTATTACATTGAATTAGGGAAAAACTAATAATTTGTAAACTTTTGCACTTCAAATCTGTATTTTCATGGTGAAAGGCCTATAGACCCTACTATATCTACACCTATTTTTAGATTTGGGAATTCACCATCTCCAAACTAGGGCATCTAGTGCCCTTGTCTAGTCAAATCAAGCTCAAATTCATATCATAGGTTCTTTGTCTATTCTTCTTAGATTTATTTTTAGTTTTTGTGTTTCTGTTATGTACTTTCCAATTTTTTTGATAGTTTATTTCTTTAGCATTAAGTTACCTAATAGGTAACATCAATCTTCATATTCTCATTAGCAAATCCAATCATTTAAACAATACCAAAAAAGGGGGCCAAAACATTGACCAACTATTCTAGCTCTTCCTTGAGGACAATAGCTAAGTAGTTTCTTTTTGTTATTTTTGTGTTCCCTAATGTTCAATGGTGGAATATGTGATAATCCCTATATCTCACTTCATTGAAATCACAATAAATAGTTTATTATTATGAATGAACTTAATAGATTGATGCAAGGTAGATAATACATTACCCATATAATTAATTTATGGTATACTAAGAAGATTGTATGGTAATATAGCAAGCATAACATATACCAAGGCAGGTAAGGTAATGGGTCCTGACACTAAAGTTATTATTATTGTACTGAGGAATTGTCAACCAACATATTCAAACCCACGAATAGATAAATATGCAGTATTAAGAGATTTTGTATATATATTAAGTTGTTAATATCTCAACACTACAAACATTAAGTCCTCAACTAAGATCAATGAGAGTACTTCTAATACTTGTTTTATTTATAGTCATAGTTATCATTAAAGGAGAAAATTAAATTTGTACTTAAAAAGGTAAAAGTTCATGCTAATGGTTCAATATAATGTCTGATGAATCAAAACAAATACATTCTATCAAAGCACTATATCCTTTGGTGTAGAAAAAGAAGGTATGAGGATATTTTGTAGAGCCTCCTTAAGCATTCCATAATAAATAGGTGAAGTTTGAAGAAGATCCCAAAGGGAGATCTTAGAAAGAGTAACACAAATTTTCTTGATATCATACTCACCTAAGAATTTTTAAATAGGTTTAGGAGCATATGGAAGAATAGGTGTAGGAGAAGAAAGATATGTTGAAACATTAATATTTTATTTATTTCTCTGATTATTTTACGTGTGGGATATCAAGGTGTAATAAGTATCCATAAACACTTTAGAAGTAATGCATTTAGCAGTATGTAAGAATAAACCATAGGTCGTGATGTAGTAGAATCACCACAAATGGTTATCACTAGTTTTGGTTTAAGTTTTTCTCCATAAATATAGATTATTGGATTCTTAGATTTCTTAGAAACAATGAAAACAACAATCATGTTAATAGATTTATTATTATCTTTAGTACAATTATTTGAAGATTGTAAAGAAATAGAGGTAGATGAAGAAGGAATTAGAGATATAATTTTTAGAACACTTGAGTTTTCTTGAAAATCATTAAGTGTTTCATCTAACATATCAAAATTATCTTTAGAAAAATATATTATCAAATGTATGAAATATTTGGATAAATATATCCAAAATTGTTGGATGACATGCATTCACCAAACTTTAGAAATAATAACATAATGAAGTGAAGAGGTATAAGAGATTGAAAGAATAATAAAAATTTTAGAGAAGTTAGGTTCACCAAAATGTAATGTAGAAAATTTAATATTGTTAAAGATAACTACTTTAAACTGAAAAATCCCTTATGTCACCTCAAAATATTATAAATTATAATATTGTTTGTTATACATGAAACATAGGGGAATAGGGTTGTATAAAAATGAATTGATAACAATATACCTTTCTCCCTAGTTTTATTCAATATGTGTGCTATAATGTATAAATGTAACAAAAAATAAATCTAACCCAACTACTAATCAAAAGGGAGGTCTAAAAATAGTCAAATGATGTGTACCTTTCACCAAAAGTGTTTTTTCAAACCTCACTGAGGATTCGTTCGACCTATGGTGAATGGGTCCTAGCTAGGGCTCTGGAAAATATGTTTTTGGGTTCTGTTCTTCTCATTATGCACTCCCAGATTCTAGTCGAGCAATGTTAGAAAGTTGGAAATAAAAACTATAGCTCAGTTTCTGTGATTTGATAACTTTCCTTGCATCTTTGACTACTTTTCTTGCATCTTTAACAACTTTGATAGTCATTTTCAATTTTTCTTTCTAAAGGATCTTTTATCTAAAACCTACAATCACACATCAAAGAGGAGAAAAATGTTTTTTGCTAGGGAATAGGGGTTTTCCTTGGTCAAACCCTATTTTGGTAATTAAACCTTATGATGAAACAATGAAACATTAAACATGAAATAATGATACCTTGTTTGAAACCTTGGATAACAAATCTGAAATCTAACATGAAGTGGCCTCAATTAATCTAGATCTTGATCATGAACCTTGATGTGAAACAATTCCTTCAATATGCTTGATAGATCTTGTATACTACATCAACACATTAGCTCAACAACATGCATGATGCACTAAATCTTTGACATGATAAAATGAATCTTGATTTCTACAATATTCTTCTATAAATCTTCCCTTGAATGCCTTAGAAATTATCTTGAATGCTCTAGCTTGATCTCATGAAGTCTTACAAAAGTTCTAGGTGCTAACAAAAAATTTCTAGGTGAAACATAATGAAATGACCTTGTATTTATACATAACTTAAGATTAATTCCTAAAATTAAAATATCACAAGTCGACATTAAATCATGGATTTCAAGTCATTAAAATACCACTAAAAACATATCCCAAGGGGGGTCCTAGGTCTAAGTGAGGACCCATTCACCATGTGGAAAATGGGTCCTAGGCCACTCACCTAAGACACACCTCGAACAAGGTGAAATGTTATGTGAAAATAGGGTCCTAGGACCTAGTGAGGACCCATTCACCATGTGGCGAATGGGTCCTAGGTCACTAACCTAGGACACACACCTTCTAAAATTAAGTGTTGTGTAATAGAATTTATGAATGTCAAGATTTATCCCTCAAAATTTGCATTTAATTAGGCTTGTGTATAGGAGCTAATTTGTACCCCTTACACAAATTCCCTTTTCACACACCCTCACCTTAGAAAATCAAATTTGAAGGAAAAATTCCACATCACCCACTTTCCTTCCATCCATTTGGCATTTGTCCTTTGTGTCGATGAGAGAATATTTGTCAGGGATGAATGCGCGACACATAGACATCCGCACGCCACGTTGTGGTCCCTAACAGATTCCTACGTCTGAAGTTGGTAGAGGTGTTACATTCGTGATTAGGGTCAAATTGTAACGTCCCTCTTCGACCAACCGAATAAAAAATGGCAGATTCTTCCTCATCCCACCTTCAAAAAACATCCATTCTCACTTCCTTTTACCTCTTAGCAATTCATTTGATCTTCTAGAGATCTCTTTCACTTCACTTCACTCTCAGCAACACTTCAACACTCCATTACAACAGCTTTGAAGCTCCAAATCCACACTGTAAGTGTGAAGCAGGCTACAAATGTGTGGGCTTGTAGTCTTGCGAGACCTCCCTTCATCATAGTTACAATTTTGGTGGCTTTGCCAAGTCCATATCTCCTCCATTGGCTAGTGATCTTTTGGGTGGAGGTGGTAACGTTTCACTTCTCTCCTTTATGATTTGATTGAGTAGCATAGTATTGTATTATAGTGTTATTGCAACTTCTACTTTCTTTACTTACCTTATTGCATATTTCTACTCCATTGCTATCTGGATGTCCATGGAGGTGGAACACCAAAATGGGGGTCTGACTGAGGCAGACCCCTATACAACCCCAACATTTCCCCCCTTTCTTGTATGTAGGTGAATGTACGCTTGGACCAGCTAGAAAACTGGCGCCTTTGTGAGATTATCTTCGTCACTCTAGCTTTTATATATCTACTCTATCATCTTCATTTATACTTTTCATACCTTATCATTCTATTTTGTTCATTTAAGAATAACCATCTAGGCTATTAGTTCATTTTTAAGTAGTTTATATTATACTTCCTATTTTCTGGCTGTACAAATACCAAAGTGCTAAAGAGATGCCAATGCATTATGTTGTCATCCTAAAAATGCGTTGTTTTCCTCAGGCAAAGAGCTATTTGAGGTACAATATTGACTCTGAATACTAGCTCACTTAGCCTAAACTTGGTTTTTGGGTCTGAAGAGTGATGAAAGTACTTTATAGTGCTCATCATTCTTGACCCCTATCTGAAACACCCCTTTAGAGCGAGGTAAGTTAGGGAAGCCCTCTACTCCTGGATCTCTGTGACCTAGATCCTTGTGTTGGTTGGTCCCCCTCTCTTAATTTTTTGGTGAACCTGATGTGAAGAACATTTATTTTTTTGATTATGTTGAGACTTGTCCCTCACCTGGTGATCATTGTAAGCCTAAGTGTAGTGAAGGTTTATGAGCATCACAACCCAGTCCAAAAATTTTGGGTAGGTTTTTAGGAGAAGTATGTGATACCTTCCAATGGAGAAGACGAAGGTCACTACTGGTTTCTCTACATGCCTTTTCGCCAAGTCTATCGTTGGGTTGTCTACCTAGGAGCACTTGTTAAGGGGTGAGGTAGGATTCTTCAATGAAACTGACCACATCCCCACTCCTCCTGCATCTCCTACACCATTGTTAGTAGACGAGCACAAATTCATTCACATTCCTTTAGAATATATCTCTACCCTTAACAAAGGGTTGGGTGACTTGGAAAATTATTTGGAAAAGGACCTGAAGCTGGCCAGAGCTGCTAGGGTTATTAGCAAGATAAAATATATGGTGGGAAAAGACCAAACAAGCATAAAACTCCTAGCTAGTCTCAGTATTCTGACAAAAGCGTGTGCCCTTCCAAACAACGCTAATGTTATACAATGGGCCGCTCTTGAAGAACATGAGAGATAGTTAGGAGTGTCGATGCCTACCACATCTGTATATATGATTGACACAATCCCATCGATCAACGTCTCCTCTGCCTCTAAGAGATCTGAAACTATCAAAGCGAACATAATACCCTTAGGTTTCAGTTTCACCCCTCCCATCACCTCTAGTGGTGGAGGTTTTGGAGGGTTGAGTGGTGGGAGATTTGGTAGTGGTGGTGGCTTCGGCAGTGGTGGTGGCACTGGTGAAGGTGGTTCTGGTGGAGGCCATTGTGGTGGCTTCAAAAGTGGAGGTGGCTTTGGTGGAGGCCTTATTGGTGGCAGAGGCTCCGACAATGGCCTTGGTAGTGGCCACATGGTTAGTACCAGAGGCGGCTCTGGTGGTGGTTCTGGAGGGGGTCCCACTGGACCTTTGTCATCCCAAGACCCTATTTTGAACTCTCTTCTTTAGAACATGGGTAAGATGCAAAGCTAACTAGTGAGTCTCTCCCAAGTCTTTGCCCAACCTATCTTTCAACCTTTATTCTGAAATATTCCATTATCGGTAGCAATCTTAAGCACTCCCTTCCCGCAAGGAATGGAGATTCCCAAATTCAAGAAGTATGATGGAAAAGGGGACTCGCAAATGCATGTGTCTGCTTTTAATGCCATGTGTACAGACTTCTTCCATCATGATGCGTTGATGAAAAAATTATTCCCTTGATCTCTTAAGGAAACAGTGCTTGAATGGTACTGTTCCTTAACATATAAATCTATTTTCTCATTTGATCAACTTGTAAATCAATATCAATTTCTCTAATAGCTCCAAGCCAACATCAGACCAAAGATGACCTTTTTGGATCTTGTCCGATGCAAACAAGGATATAATGAGAAGGTAACTAGTTTCATAGCGTAATATCAAGCGCTTTTCTCATAGATCTCATATCAGTTGCCGAATTGACATGCATAAGATGTTCATAGGGAACTTACAGATACTTTGGCAGGAAAAGTTCACCCTTATGAAATACCCTTCTTTTGTGCATTTGTGTGTTACACTACAAGAATATCAACAAACGGTAGTCCAGTTCGGGGGGATCCTCCCCATGCTCCCATTAGAAAGGGAAATCCATTGTATCGATCTCTGGAAAGGGTAAATCTATTAAGAATATAGTAGCCACTATGAATGATAAATACCTCAAATGCAAAAAAATGTTCACAAAGTTAGCAAAATCTTATTCTTCCATCTTACAAAGATTGCTAAAAGATAAGATCATAAACTTAGAGAACCCTAAACCTCTCAAGGACCTTACCCTAATTGGTACAATGGAAATGCCTTCTATCAATACTGTCAAGTTAATGGGCATGATACCGAACATTGTATGCGCCTGTGTCATGAGATATAAAACCGCATCTAGGAAAATACTATTCATCTTCATAGAAATAAGCAAAATGAAAACAAGTCAGTGGAAAAAGTGAATAGTGAGTTGCAGATATACATAGACCTATTTCCATCACATTCTACCAACTTAATTATCGATCCCTCTAATTCTACCACTCAGCTTGAGGCATACATTAATATGGTTATGGTTAATCCTCTCATGTAGCCTACGATTGGCTCACTGTACATGAAATTTACCTCGTAGGATATGCCTTTGAATAACAAGCCTTCTCCCCTCTACATTCACGCTCACCTCAATGGCAACATTGTGACAGGGGGTTTTAGTTGACCCCACGAGTTGAGTGAATATCATTATGGAGGAGACTTTATGGATGAATTCCCTACAAAGGGAGAAATATGAAGAAACAAAGTCCATCATCCATACCTTGCTCTCAATCCATATGGATCAATAACCTTGTCTTTCCTAGTTGGACCTAGGGTTGTAGACACCACCTTTGATGTTATTTTGAAATTGGATTTGTTCATAGTGAAGTAAGGCATACCTTGGCTAGCTTCCATGAATGAAATCACTTTTGTCATTCACAAATTTTTAAAGTTCTTCCATAGAGGCACCGTGCACATAACACATGACACTAGGTATCATCCTTTGGTATCTTGTGGGGGATATTCATTGGATCATTTTTGGCCCGCCTCATTTGGTCTGCTTCCCCCAAGGATGGACCTACTTTACAAGAGTTATGTGAAGTATAAGACTAGGGGCAAAGGATAGTCAAATTTGACCCTTTCGATAGTGCAACAAAAAGCTACCTCCTCTTCTTGAAAGGGAAAGGAGAAGTCTTCCCATCCTCAGGGTAGTCCTTCTACTCCTCTTTCCAAAGAAGAGTTTTGGATGAATATGCCTAGTTTTTACCCAATGAGTTCGATGATACCAACTTTGCAAAAACTCAAGATTTAGATATCTGATCTTCCTACACACCTCCTGGACCTTGGCCCTACTTGTATGGTAGAAGGAAGGGTCCCCGTAGTGAATCCTCTATGTCTCAGCCTCCGTCGCATCCCACTACTCCTGCTCCAAAAGCAGTAAATGGGAAGAGGGCCACTGCCAAGGCACTAGAGCTAACTCCCCCTATTGTTTTTCAATATCTTCCTCCTACTCCCATTCAGGATCCTATCCCTCTGTCGAAAATGGATGTAATGGACACTCTTATGGCTGAGCAAGAGCCTTCCGTCCCTTCACAACTCTCAGCCACTAGATCAAAGAGTCATAGAAACCACCTTGCACATGAGTGCAAGCACCGATAAAAGGCTCTGGTAGTTGAGCAGGCCACTTTGTAGAGAAAGGATGAGGAGTCGACTATCCCTTTATTGGGGTCTCCTGTTGTGTTCTCCTCTCTCCTTCCCTCTGCTCCCGTTCAATCAAGTTTAGTATCACTTTTGACTTTTGACTCTCGCTATGAGTGTGAGTGTGC
>CM021103.1:316790294-316891346 GCA_007115665.2 Sequoiadendron giganteum
ACATATCTTACATGCATGTGTGTCCTTTGTGCTTATGTTGGTTTGCCATGGGATCTTCAATCCTATGGGCTTAATCACTCTCCTTGATCTTTTTAATCCTATCTCATTAATGTTTGTGCACTTGGACCCCTCTTGACACATATTTTTTTACTTTAGTGTGTCTGAGCATAAGTTCATACTCACTAAAGTGGGGGCTAAATATAGTGTAGGAAATTCTACAATTTCACACTATGTTTGTGTCCCTTAATTTATTGGACTTAATTAAGCTTCTAATTTTCCAAATTGGGCATTCCAAAGCCTTATTTTTCCTATTTTCTGAAAAGAGAACCAATATTAAATAAATATATTCAATAATTAAATCACCATGGAATATGTGTGTCTTGGACTTATAGGCCAAGACCTATTCACCCATGGGCGAATGGTTCCCTTTTAAGTTATAAGACCCATTTTAAAATATGTTTTTGGTGAAATTTAAATGATTCAAATTACAATTAGAATTGTCGGCTTTTGGATTCTAATTTTTGGGAAATTAGATAAACACTTATAAATATATAGTCTTTTTATCATTTGAAATATAACACACTTAATGAACATACATTATCATGACTTCATGAGAGAAAATACCATTGTCGATAGCATTCAAGAGCAGATTTATTTATCATTTGTTGTGACAATCAAGATCCTAACATCATGTTCAAGTCTATGTGTTCTCATGTCATCTTGTGAAGGCTAATATGCATTGTTGATCCTAAAGCATGCAAGCATTTCAAGTATCCAAATCAATTAAGCAAAGAAAGATCAAGTTCCTTAGAGAGATGTATTTGAATTCAATCCTCTAAGGGAAGCCATTGAAGGGTGGTGAGTTGTAGGAAGCATTGTTCATTCATCATTTCCTTCCTTTTTCATTATCTTTCTATCAAGGTTTAAATACCAAACTTGGGGTTTGACCAAGGCAAACCATCATACAAACAAAACAAATTTTCCTCTTTGTGTATGCGCAAATTATAGGTGGGTGAAGAATTGAAGAGTTCTTGAAGGATAAATTTTACATTTTTGCACAAGTTTTCGTCATTATTGTCAAGCCACATAAACTAAGTGCATAATTTATTTTTGACTTTCTGACAGTGGGACCTGTGTCAAAAAAAGAGCTAAGCTATAACATTAGAGGACTGCCAAAAGTTATTTTGGAAGCCCTAACAAGGACCCATTCACCCAGGGGAAAATCAGTCTCTTAGAAGCTCTCAAAAATATCTTTTGGTGATAGGTACATGCCATCAAACCCTTCTTAGATTTGCCTGCAAACTGCCATTTTTGTTTTTGTACATTCTAAAATCTGCATTTTAGGTATTAGGTCTTGTTGTTCATTTAGTTTGAGCATTTCAAATTATTTCAATTTAGTTTTAGATATGTCCTATTGTCCTAAGCACCGAGATCTAGGTTTGATTGGCTCATCATTGAGGTTGAAAGTCAATCTTTACACCTTGTGATCTCTTTCTTATGAAATCCCTGGGGAAAGGCACTTATTGAGATTCCTAAGTTTTATAAACCACAATTATAAAAACCTTTGGGGATCCCTTTTCCCTCCATATTTCAACTACTATGGAGAAGAAATTTTTGAAAGAAATTATGAGGATCTATTTTAGAAAATAAATGTTTAAGAGGAGTAAACTTGACAATGACATAATTTTTTGCATGGAGAAAATAATGTTGTAGCTTCTTTGTTGCAAAAATAAGAGCAAAAAATTATTTCTCCATTATAGAATACTTGGTTTCATAGTCAAGTAAGTTAAAAATAATATAATATACCTCTCTTTTCTTACCATCGTCATCATGCTGAGCCAGTAAGATTGTTAAAGCATGAGACGATGTTGAAGTATATAGAAGAAAGTGTTGCCCATTTATGAATTACATAAAAATGGGAGGATTAGCCAAATAATTCTTAATTTAATTAAATTTATTTGGTGATTCTCATCCTATTGAAAGCATACATTATTTTTAAAAATATGTGTGAAAGGGAGGTCATAATTAGCTAATTGAGAAATGAAACTTTTGATTGCTTGAATTTTACCCTAAAAAATATGTAGTTGATAAATATTTTTAGGTGGAGGCATGTTTATAATTACATCCATCTTATGAGTATCAAATTCAATTCCATGAAGATAAACCATAAATCCAAAAAAAATTCCACTATCTATACCAAAGACACATTTAGAGGATTTGGCCTCATCTTATAGAGTTAGAGTCATTAAAAGAGAAGAAAAAGATTATTAATATGATCTTGGTGAGTTAGGGACTTAGCCAAGATATAATTGATGCAATTTTCTATAATTTGATGTAAAAATTCATCAAATATAAGAGTCATTTCTTGTTGGTAAGTTGTACCAACATTCTTCAATCCAAATGACATGACTACATAGCATAATATACCTCAAAGGTGGTTAAGGCTATCTTAAATTGATATTTAAAATTAATAAGGATCTAATTATATCTTGAGAATCCATCCATAAAAGATAGTAATGCATGCTTTTTTGTTGAATTTACAATCATATCTATATTAATAAGAATAAAATTGTCTTTAAGGGAATATTTTTTTAATCATGAAATTTAACGCATACACAAATATGGACATCAATTTTGGTGACAACAACTATATTTGATATCCAAGGAGAATAGACAATGGGATCTAGATAAAAATTACTTTTAAAAGCTTTTCTATATTGACCTTGACCATTAAGGCAACCTTAGGATGCATCTTTCTATTTTTTTGTTTGGTTGGCTTAGCATCAAGATTTAGAACAATGTTGTGGACCACAATAGATGGGTCTATACCAAGAATATCCTCATATGACCAAGAAAATATATCCAAATAAGGATATAAAAGATCAAAATGTTATTTATATTATTTTGAAGAAATAAATTTTCCTATCTTGATTATTTTCAAGAAGAAGAAGGATCTATAGGGACATCGATAATATCTCCAATAAGGAAAGTATTATGATTCAAAGGATTTGGAATGTTGAATTCTTTATTAGTATTAGAAATAGAAAATCTCTCATTTGAGGTATGATGGATTCCCCAAAATATACTTGAGGATTCAAACATGGGAATCAATGGTCATGATGGTAAGAAGATAAATTCTAATAAACCACAAGAAATTCTAATAGAGCTTCATTAGAAGAAAAATTATCTAGAGGGTGTATAGATGAATATACACTATTTGCAATAAGATTTGGATGAATAAGAGGAAGTGATGGAGAATCTAAAGAGATCATGTTTACATTTAACCAAGGTTTTGATTTAGATATGGAAGGGAAACATCTAAGACCCACATTAGAGTTGTGAGGGTTTGGCTTTATTGGTACCTTGATACCTTGCTCCTTGCTCCTTGCTCCTTGTGACCATAACCATTACCTTTATATCCTATTTTAGAAAGAATATTAAAGCCTAATCAATAAAATGGTTGTAACTCCTTAGAGGGAGGATCACCATCAGTGGCATAATCAATATCAGAGGTATAATCACATTTATTATTTTTATCTTTCCTTGAAGTAGATGGAGTTTTATTTGCTATAAGAGATGTTAACTATATTTTTGGAATATCGGAGTGAGTTGGGTTGACTTTATATTCTCCAAAAAATGGTGTAAAGTCTAATGAACCCCAATCGTCACTAGGATATACATTAGCAACCGTTGTAGAAGGATTGATACAATTGTCAATAGGAGTAGGACTTAAAGGTGATGTATTAGTTTTTGGAATTAGTGAAGGAATTAAATTTTTGAAAGTAGGAGTATTTGAAGACCAACCAACTTCAATCTTTTGACAATAGAAAAGATCTTCAGGGTCAACATTTGTTGTAAATATAGCATTATAAATTGTCACCCTTAATAATTTCATCCTATGTTTAGTTCCCCCCTAGGTACTAATGCCTAATGGTGCCTATTTATTACTCGTATAATTATTATTTTCAAAAAAATAAAATTAAATATGGGAAATTAAATTATTTATTTATTTAATTAATATATAAAAATTAAAATAGAGATGGACTAGGGTTCCCCAACACCCTTGTCCCCTTAATCATGCCCTAAATCTAATATTTTATTATTAGCATTAATATATTCATAAATTTAAAATCCTTTGTCAAATTTTCATATCAGTTAATGTGAAATATGTTGAAACTCATATAAATATATGTATTTCCCTCCATTTAAACATCTAAGCAACCTAATGCAATTTTTGATCTATCAAACAATTCAAAAAGGAAATCAAGGCAATTTCAAGAGTAAAATAAGAAAACTTTCTACAACACTTTATTAACCAATCCATGTTATAACACATCAACAAAAATCCATGTTTATGCATAAGTAAGATCTTTCATGTTTCATGTTTATTATTATTGTGAACACTAACACTTGCAAGATCTTCAAGCAACTATCTATTTCTCCTTGTATGAGATGTACCAAATGACCAGTCCAAAAAGGAATGAATATTTGAATGATAAGTTACAGCATAGGGATTTATCATTTGTTTTTATCCATTTACCTCTGCTTGACCTAGGGTAAGCACTCTTTATCAACATCACCATAACCATTTGTTGAGGTGGAAACACCAAAATAGGGTTTGACTTAGATAAGCCCCTATATGGCATAACCATTCTCCCCTTTTCCTTGTTGTAGGTTACAGGTTTGAAGTGGATTGAAGACTTCAAGGCATCAAACCCTAAATCAAGCATTCAAGCACCTTATTACATTGAATTAGGGAAAAACTAATAATTTGTAAACTTTTGCACTTCAAATCTGTATTTTCATGGTGAAAGGCCTATAGACCCTACTATATCTACACCTATTTTTAGATTTGGGAATTCACCATCTCCAAACTAGGGCATCTAGTGCCCTTGTCTAGTCAAATCAAGCTCAAATTCATATCATAGGTTCTTTGTCTATTCTTCTTAGATTTATTTTTAGTTTTTGTGTTTCTGTTATGTACTTTCCAATTTTTTTGATAGTTTATTTCTTTAGCATTAAGTTACCTAATAGGTAACATCAATCTTCATATTCTCATTAGCAAATCCAATCATTTAAACAATACCAAAAAAGGGGGCCAAAACATTGACCAACTATTCTAGCTCTTCCTTGAGGACAATAGCTAAGTAGTTTCTTTTTGTTATTTTTGTGTTCCCTAATGTTCAATGGTGGAATATGTGATAATCCCTATATCTCACTTCATTGAAATCACAATAAATAGTTTATTATTATGAATGAACTTAATAGATTGATGCAAGGTAGATAATACATTACCCATATAATTAATTTATGGTATACTAAGAAGATTGTATGGTAATATAGCAAGCATAACATATACCAAGGCAGGTAAGGTAATGGGTCCTGACACTAAAGTTATTATTATTGTACTGAGGAATTGTCAACCAACATATTCAAACCCACGAATAGATAAATATGCAGTATTAAGAGATTTTGTATATATATTAAGTTGTTAATATCTCAACACTACAAACATTAAGTCCTCAACTAAGATCAATGAGAGTACTTCTAATACTTGTTTTATTTATAGTCATAGTTATCATTAAAGGAGAAAATTAAATTTGTACTTAAAAAGGTAAAAGTTCATGCTAATGGTTCAATATAATGTCTGATGAATCAAAACAAATACATTCTATCAAAGCACTATATCCTTTGGTGTAGAAAAAGAAGGTATGAGGATATTTTGTAGAGCCTCCTTAAGCATTCCATAATAAATAGGTGAAGTTTGAAGAAGATCCCAAAGGGAGATCTTAGAAAGAGTAACACAAATTTTCTTGATATCATACTCACCTAAGAATTTTTAAATAGGTTTAGGAGCATATGGAAGAATAGGTGTAGGAGAAGAAAGATATGTTGAAACATTAATATTTTATTTATTTCTCTGATTATTTTACGTGTGGGATATCAAGGTGTAATAAGTATCCATAAACACTTTAGAAGTAATGCATTTAGCAGTATGTAAGAATAAACCATAGGTCGTGATGTAGTAGAATCACCACAAATGGTTATCACTAGTTTTGGTTTAAGTTTTTCTCCATAAATATAGATTATTGGATTCTTAGATTTCTTAGAAACAATGAAAACAACAATCATGTTAATAGATTTATTATTATCTTTAGTACAATTATTTGAAGATTGTAAAGAAATAGAGGTAGATGAAGAAGGAATTAGAGATATAATTTTTAGAACACTTGAGTTTTCTTGAAAATCATTAAGTGTTTCATCTAACATATCAAAATTATCTTTAGAAAAATATATTATCAAATGTATGAAATATTTGGATAAATATATCCAAAATTGTTGGATGACATGCATTCACCAAACTTTAGAAATAATAACATAATGAAGTGAAGAGGTATAAGAGATTGAAAGAATAATAAAAATTTTAGAGAAGTTAGGTTCACCAAAATGTAATGTAGAAAATTTAATATTGTTAAAGATAACTACTTTAAACTGAAAAATCCCTTATGTCACCTCAAAATATTATAAATTATAATATTGTTTGTTATACATGAAACATAGGGGAATAGGGTTGTATAAAAATGAATTGATAACAATATACCTTTCTCCCTAGTTTTATTCAATATGTGTGCTATAATGTATAAATGTAACAAAAAATAAATCTAACCCAACTACTAATCAAAAGGGAGGTCTAAAAATAGTCAAATGATGTGTACCTTTCACCAAAAGTGTTTTTTCAAACCTCACTGAGGATTCGTTCGACCTATGGTGAATGGGTCCTAGCTAGGGCTCTGGAAAATATGTTTTTGGGTTCTGTTCTTCTCATTATGCACTCCCAGATTCTAGTCGAGCAATGTTAGAAAGTTGGAAATAAAAACTATAGCTCAGTTTCTGTGATTTGATAACTTTCCTTGCATCTTTGACTACTTTTCTTGCATCTTTAACAACTTTGATAGTCATTTTCAATTTTTCTTTCTAAAGGATCTTTTATCTAAAACCTACAATCACACATCAAAGAGGAGAAAAATGTTTTTTGCTAGGGAATAGGGGTTTTCCTTGGTCAAACCCTATTTTGGTAATTAAACCTTATGATGAAACAATGAAACATTAAACATGAAATAATGATACCTTGTTTGAAACCTTGGATAACAAATCTGAAATCTAACATGAAGTGGCCTCAATTAATCTAGATCTTGATCATGAACCTTGATGTGAAACAATTCCTTCAATATGCTTGATAGATCTTGTATACTACATCAACACATTAGCTCAACAACATGCATGATGCACTAAATCTTTGACATGATAAAATGAATCTTGATTTCTACAATATTCTTCTATAAATCTTCCCTTGAATGCCTTAGAAATTATCTTGAATGCTCTAGCTTGATCTCATGAAGTCTTACAAAAGTTCTAGGTGCTAACAAAAAATTTCTAGGTGAAACATAATGAAATGACCTTGTATTTATACATAACTTAAGATTAATTCCTAAAATTAAAATATCACAAGTCGACATTAAATCATGGATTTCAAGTCATTAAAATACCACTAAAAACATATCCCAAGGGGGGTCCTAGGTCTAAGTGAGGACCCATTCACCATGTGGAAAATGGGTCCTAGGCCACTCACCTAAGACACACCTCGAACAAGGTGAAATGTTATGTGAAAATAGGGTCCTAGGACCTAGTGAGGACCCATTCACCATGTGGCGAATGGGTCCTAGGTCACTAACCTAGGACACACACCTTCTAAAATTAAGTGTTGTGTAATAGAATTTATGAATGTCAAGATTTATCCCTCAAAATTTGCATTTAATTAGGCTTGTGTATAGGAGCTAATTTGTACCCCTTACACAAATTCCCTTTTCACACACCCTCACCTTAGAAAATCAAATTTGAAGGAAAAATTCCACATCACCCACTTTCCTTCCATCCATTTGGCATTTGTCCTTTGTGTCGATGAGAGAATATTTGTCAGGGATGAATGCGCGACACATAGACATCCGCACGCCACGTTGTGGTCCCTAACAGATTCCTACGTCTGAAGTTGGTAGAGGTGTTACATTCGTGATTAGGGTCAAATTGTAACGTCCCTCTTCGACCAACCGAATAAAAAATGGCAGATTCTTCCTCATCCCACCTTCAAAAAACATCCATTCTCACTTCCTTTTACCTCTTAGCAATTCATTTGATCTTCTAGAGATCTCTTTCACTTCACTTCACTCTCAGCAACACTTCAACACTCCATTACAACAGCTTTGAAGCTCCAAATCCACACTGTAAGTGTGAAGCAGGCTACAAATGTGTGGGCTTGTAGTCTTGCGAGACCTCCCTTCATCATAGTTACAATTTTGGTGGCTTTGCCAAGTCCATATCTCCTCCATTGGCTAGTGATCTTTTGGGTGGAGGTGGTAACGTTTCACTTCTCTCCTTTATGATTTGATTGAGTAGCATAGTATTGTATTATAGTGTTATTGCAACTTCTACTTTCTTTACTTACCTTATTGCATATTTCTACTCCATTGCTATCTGGATGTCCATGGAGGTGGAACACCAAAATGGGGGTCTGACTGAGGCAGACCCCTATACAACCCCAACATTTCCCCCCTTTCTTGTATGTAGGTGAATGTACGCTTGGACCAGCTAGAAAACTGGCGCCTTTGTGAGATTATCTTCGTCACTCTAGCTTTTATATATCTACTCTATCATCTTCATTTATACTTTTCATACCTTATCATTCTATTTTGTTCATTTAAGAATAACCATCTAGGCTATTAGTTCATTTTTAAGTAGTTTATATTATACTTCCTATTTTCTGGCTGTACAAATACCAAAGTGCTAAAGAGATGCCAATGCATTATGTTGTCATCCTAAAAATGCGTTGTTTTCCTCAGGCAAAGAGCTATTTGAGGTACAATATTGACTCTGAATACTAGCTCACTTAGCCTAAACTTGGTTTTTGGGTCTGAAGAGTGATGAAAGTACTTTATAGTGCTCATCATTCTTGACCCCTATCTGAAACACCCCTTTAGAGCGAGGTAAGTTAGGGAAGCCCTCTACTCCTGGATCTCTGTGACCTAGATCCTTGTGTTGGTTGGTCCCCCTCTCTTAATTTTTTGGTGAACCTGATGTGAAGAACATTTATTTTTTTGATTATGTTGAGACTTGTCCCTCACCTGGTGATCATTGTAAGCCTAAGTGTAGTGAAGGTTTATGAGCATCACAACCCAGTCCAAAAATTTTGGGTAGGTTTTTAGGAGAAGTATGTGATACCTTCCAATGGAGAAGACGAAGGTCACTACTGGTTTCTCTACATGCCTTTTCGCCAAGTCTATCGTTGGGTTGTCTACCTAGGAGCACTTGTTAAGGGGTGAGGTAGGATTCTTCAATGAAACTGACCACATCCCCACTCCTCCTGCATCTCCTACACCATTGTTAGTAGACGAGCACAAATTCATTCACATTCCTTTAGAATATATCTCTACCCTTAACAAAGGGTTGGGTGACTTGGAAAATTATTTGGAAAAGGACCTGAAGCTGGCCAGAGCTGCTAGGGTTATTAGCAAGATAAAATATATGGTGGGAAAAGACCAAACAAGCATAAAACTCCTAGCTAGTCTCAGTATTCTGACAAAAGCGTGTGCCCTTCCAAACAACGCTAATGTTATACAATGGGCCGCTCTTGAAGAACATGAGAGATAGTTAGGAGTGTCGATGCCTACCACATCTGTATATATGATTGACACAATCCCATCGATCAACGTCTCCTCTGCCTCTAAGAGATCTGAAACTATCAAAGCGAACATAATACCCTTAGGTTTCAGTTTCACCCCTCCCATCACCTCTAGTGGTGGAGGTTTTGGAGGGTTGAGTGGTGGGAGATTTGGTAGTGGTGGTGGCTTCGGCAGTGGTGGTGGCACTGGTGAAGGTGGTTCTGGTGGAGGCCATTGTGGTGGCTTCAAAAGTGGAGGTGGCTTTGGTGGAGGCCTTATTGGTGGCAGAGGCTCCGACAATGGCCTTGGTAGTGGCCACATGGTTAGTACCAGAGGCGGCTCTGGTGGTGGTTCTGGAGGGGGTCCCACTGGACCTTTGTCATCCCAAGACCCTATTTTGAACTCTCTTCTTTAGAACATGGGTAAGATGCAAAGCTAACTAGTGAGTCTCTCCCAAGTCTTTGCCCAACCTATCTTTCAACCTTTATTCTGAAATATTCCATTATCGGTAGCAATCTTAAGCACTCCCTTCCCGCAAGGAATGGAGATTCCCAAATTCAAGAAGTATGATGGAAAAGGGGACTCGCAAATGCATGTGTCTGCTTTTAATGCCATGTGTACAGACTTCTTCCATCATGATGCGTTGATGAAAAAATTATTCCCTTGATCTCTTAAGGAAACAGTGCTTGAATGGTACTGTTCCTTAACATATAAATCTATTTTCTCATTTGATCAACTTGTAAATCAATATCAATTTCTCTAATAGCTCCAAGCCAACATCAGACCAAAGATGACCTTTTTGGATCTTGTCCGATGCAAACAAGGATATAATGAGAAGGTAACTAGTTTCATAGCGTAATATCAAGCGCTTTTCTCATAGATCTCATATCAGTTGCCGAATTGACATGCATAAGATGTTCATAGGGAACTTACAGATACTTTGGCAGGAAAAGTTCACCCTTATGAAATACCCTTCTTTTGTGCATTTGTGTGTTACACTACAAGAATATCAACAAACGGTAGTCCAGTTCGGGGGGATCCTCCCCATGCTCCCATTAGAAAGGGAAATCCATTGTATCGATCTCTGGAAAGGGTAAATCTATTAAGAATATAGTAGCCACTATGAATGATAAATACCTCAAATGCAAAAAAATGTTCACAAAGTTAGCAAAATCTTATTCTTCCATCTTACAAAGATTGCTAAAAGATAAGATCATAAACTTAGAGAACCCTAAACCTCTCAAGGACCTTACCCTAATTGGTACAATGGAAATGCCTTCTATCAATACTGTCAAGTTAATGGGCATGATACCGAACATTGTATGCGCCTGTGTCATGAGATATAAAACCGCATCTAGGAAAATACTATTCATCTTCATAGAAATAAGCAAAATGAAAACAAGTCAGTGGAAAAAGTGAATAGTGAGTTGCAGATATACATAGACCTATTTCCATCACATTCTACCAACTTAATTATCGATCCCTCTAATTCTACCACTCAGCTTGAGGCATACATTAATATGGTTATGGTTAATCCTCTCATGTAGCCTACGATTGGCTCACTGTACATGAAATTTACCTCGTAGGATATGCCTTTGAATAACAAGCCTTCTCCCCTCTACATTCACGCTCACCTCAATGGCAACATTGTGACAGGGGGTTTTAGTTGACCCCACGAGTTGAGTGAATATCATTATGGAGGAGACTTTATGGATGAATTCCCTACAAAGGGAGAAATATGAAGAAACAAAGTCCATCATCCATACCTTGCTCTCAATCCATATGGATCAATAACCTTGTCTTTCCTAGTTGGACCTAGGGTTGTAGACACCACCTTTGATGTTATTTTGAAATTGGATTTGTTCATAGTGAAGTAAGGCATACCTTGGCTAGCTTCCATGAATGAAATCACTTTTGTCATTCACAAATTTTTAAAGTTCTTCCATAGAGGCACCGTGCACATAACACATGACACTAGGTATCATCCTTTGGTATCTTGTGGGGGATATTCATTGGATCATTTTTGGCCCGCCTCATTTGGTCTGCTTCCCCCAAGGATGGACCTACTTTACAAGAGTTATGTGAAGTATAAGACTAGGGGCAAAGGATAGTCAAATTTGACCCTTTCGATAGTGCAACAAAAAGCTACCTCCTCTTCTTGAAAGGGAAAGGAGAAGTCTTCCCATCCTCAGGGTAGTCCTTCTACTCCTCTTTCCAAAGAAGAGTTTTGGATGAATATGCCTAGTTTTTACCCAATGAGTTCGATGATACCAACTTTGCAAAAACTCAAGATTTAGATATCTGATCTTCCTACACACCTCCTGGACCTTGGCCCTACTTGTATGGTAGAAGGAAGGGTCCCCGTAGTGAATCCTCTATGTCTCAGCCTCCGTCGCATCCCACTACTCCTGCTCCAAAAGCAGTAAATGGGAAGAGGGCCACTGCCAAGGCACTAGAGCTAACTCCCCCTATTGTTTTTCAATATCTTCCTCCTACTCCCATTCAGGATCCTATCCCTCTGTCGAAAATGGATGTAATGGACACTCTTATGGCTGAGCAAGAGCCTTCCGTCCCTTCACAACTCTCAGCCACTAGATCAAAGAGTCATAGAAACCACCTTGCACATGAGTGCAAGCACCGATAAAAGGCTCTGGTAGTTGAGCAGGCCACTTTGTAGAGAAAGGATGAGGAGTCGACTATCCCTTTATTGGGGTCTCCTGTTGTGTTCTCCTCTCTCCTTCCCTCTGCTCCCGTTCAATCAAGTTTAGTATCACTTTTGAATTCCTTGATGAAGTGAAAATCTTTCGAAAGGATTCCTTGATAATGAATCGATTTGAGAAAGAACATCTCTTTTGCACTTTCAAACAGTGCATCCCTTGAGTGGACCCCTCTTCATGTCAGATTCCCAAGGGACCCCTTTGAAAGCCTTCCAATTTGTTGATGGTTTGCATGAATTTCCGCTTGATTTCCTACGTGGTCGCTTTGTTTTCGGACATGCTTTATCTGCGGGTAAACATGTCGCTTTGTAGGTGCACCTGTAAAGCCGCTTTTCAATTCGACTATGTGGAGTCCCCTTCTTTGGGTTTCCTCCATTTGAGAGATCTTGGGGATCACCTCCTTATAGGTCTATGTGCCTATAAGGCACTTAAATCTTTGAGCTTCCTTCATGTGAGAGATCTTGGGGGTCTCCCTCTTGCAGGTCTGCGGGCCTATAAGGTGCTTGCTTCATGGGACTTCCTTCATGTGAGAGATCTTGGAGGTTGCCTCCTTGCAGGTCTGTAAACCTGTGAGATGCTTTCATCCTATGAGATTTGTCCATCATTGGTCTTAGGGAATTTGGTGTACTTTGTGCATCTTCATAGTTCTACGGGGCTATGGAGTCTTTTGTTCGAAACTCCTCAGGAAGAGTACCTGTGGAGTCCTTTCCTTGCCCTACGCTTTCGAGTTTGCCAAATTGTGGTCTGCTTCCTTGATGGTTCAAGTATAAATTTATAACCCTACTAACTCTTCAATCTACTTTACCAAATCACTCATTAGTACTCGTGCTCGCTAAAGTGGGGGAAAATGTACAAGAGTGAATTTTCACCCCTTACACAAATTCCCCTTTTGCACACCGTCACCTTAGAAAATCAAATTCGAAGGTCAAATTCCACTTCACCCACCCACCTTCCATCCATTTGGAATTTGTCGTTTGTGTCAGTGAGAGAATATTTGTCAGGGATGAATGTGCGACACGTGGACATCCACGTGACATGTTATCATCCCTGATAGATTCCTACATCTAAATTTGGTAGAGGCATTACACTCTCGATTGGGGTCGAATTGTAACATCCCTCTTCAACCAACTGACCCAAAAATGGCAGATTATTCCTCATCTCACCTTCAAAAAATATCCATTTTCACTTCATTTCATCCCTTAGAAATTCATTTGATCTTCTAGCAATCTCTTTCACTTCACTTCAATCTCAAGTAGCACTTCAACACTCCATTACAATAGCTTTGAAGCTCCATCAATTCCACATTGCAAGTGTGAAGCAGGCTACATACGTGTTGGCTTGGAGTCTTGCGAGACCTCCCTTCATTACAGTTGCAATTGTGGTGGCTTTGCCAAGTCCATATCTCCTCCATTGGCTAGTGAGATTTTGGGTGGAGGTGGTAACATTTCACTCCTCTCCTTTGTGATTTGATGAGTAGCATAGTATTGTTTTGTACTGTTAGTGCAACTTCTACTTTCTTTACTTTCTTTATTGCATATTTCTACTTTGTTGCTATTTGGCTATCCATGGAGGTGGAAACACCAAAATGGGGGGTCTAACAAAGGTAGAGCCCTATTCAGCCCCAAAATTTCCCCTCTTTCTTATGTGTAGATGAATATACACTTGGAGCTAGTTGGCGAATTGGCACCTTTGTGAGATTATCTTCGTCACTCTAGCTTTTATCTATCTACTCTATCATATTTTTTTGTACTTTTTGTACCTTATCATTCTATTTTGTTCATTTAAGAATAAATAGGTAGGTTGTTAGTTTGTTTTTAGGTAGTTTATATTGTACTTCTTATTTTCTAGCCATACAGATGCCAATGCACCAGAGAGACGCCAGCATACCGCACTGTCATCCCAAAACTATGCTATTGTCCTTAGATAGAGAGCTATCTAAGGTACAATATTGACTCTGAAAACCAACTTACCTATCCTAAACCCTATCATTCTCAAACCCTATCTGAAACACCCCTTTATATTGAGGTAAGTTAGGGCAGCCCTCTACTCTCGGCTCTCTGTGACCTGAAGCATTGATGTGGTTGTTCCCCCTCTCTTACAACTTAGATTTGAATTAAAGGGGCCAATTAAGGCACATTGACCCCAATCAATTAATAAATCCATAAGATTAGTGTGAAAGTGTAAGTATACACCTTACATGAAAGTGTAAATATACACCTTACAACACCCTCAATATGACATAATTAAGTCCATTTAGTTAAAAAGGGCCTTAAACTTAATGTGAATGTGTAAAAAACATTACAATACTAGAGACAACATTAGGCTCATTTTAATATTAATTATTCATTCCCAAATTAAGGAAAAAGGGATAATTTTTCCCCCACTTTAGTGAGAGTATGATTGTATGTAAAACTCACACTAAAGTATACATTCAAGACACTTATGTATGTAGAAATGAAAAAGATACACAATCATATAACATCAAAGACCAAGAATATCAAGCCTAGATTTTCCAATGTGATGTGGAACACATCTAAGCTATCAGTTTGTGCTCACTCTAAGGTAGTGGAACTTCAAGTTGTCCACTAGGTGAGTCTTCCAATAGGGTGGCAAATGAGAGAATCATATTAGGATCCCATACCATATCAAAGCTATCCTCCCGAAAACTTCAATAAGGCACCACAAAAACAAAACAAAAATGGGGTGGCAAATGAGAGAATCATATTAGGCTCCCATACCATATCAAATCTATCCTCTTAACAACTTCAATAAGGCACCACAATGCTAGGCAAGGGTCCACAAGAAAGCAAGCTGAATTATGCTAGGTGGCCTTGAATTTATGGTTTTGAGCTCCATAAGGTTAGAAATTTGTGTTATTTCGAACACTTATGAACAATATATAGGTTTTTGTTCAAAGGGAATTTTATTCATTCATGTAAGGTCTTATTCTTAGGGATCATCATGCCTAATTTATTCAAGAGAGGACAAGACAAGAGTAAAAGTTTCACAACTTAGGGAATGCAATGTGTCACATCACCACTAAGAGGAAAGTTGTACACTAAGAAATATCACACTCTTAGAGGACATCGAACCCAATGACACCACCAAGAAAAGGACAAATGACAAGAAAAAATAAAATCACACCATGAAACATGAAAAATGTTGAAAGATATTATCACTGTATGCCCCCACTTTAAAGCAGTTGCCAACACCATTGCTATGAGAAATTGCTTTCAAGTAGCCAATGTTTACTCCTAAGACATGAGAGCTTCCTCGAAAAGCCCTATGCTCAATCATGTGTTTCCAAAATAAAGCTACGTGATGAAAAAGGAGGGAGGGGTTGCCCCCAAAAATACATAAGGGATCTATGGATTTAGGGTCAATATATCTTTACTACAATATTGTTAAAGAGCTTGGAAATGTCATCATTCCCCAAATACTCATAGAACTGGAAGAATGACACATAGAGAGAAAAATTAAAAAAATCCTTTCGAGTCAACATGGATGAGACCTAAATGTCTCAACGCCTTGCGTCATCCCCAAAAATAAAAAAAATACAAGCAAAAAAGGTAAATTGTTTATGACATAGAGAAGAATGTAGGTACATTTAGAGGAATGCACAAAAAGAGAGAGAGATACATCAAACAAAATAGTACGGGGGATCACATTACACACATGTAGTCACATAAAGAAACATGAAAAAGGAAATAATGCAAAAGACTACTAAGGCACATGCGGTTCAACCTATAGTAGGTCGTCCACATCCCAATCTTGATCGGTATATACAAAAGGAAAACAACTAGCCAAAGGGACAACAAGAAGTGTTGAACTAGGGGAAGCACCAAGTTGAAAAATCTTAGTAGTAGAGTTGTCATTTAATTTCATAGAAGAGGAAAAAAATGAATCCAACTCATTATGCACTTGTTCATCTATCTTTGCAATATCAATGTCATCATCTAAATTAATCACAATATGAGGTCGAATGATAATGTCTCTAGAAGGTTCTAGTTTATATTGCGGTGAGGGTATAGAGTCATCATGCATTGCTTCTGGTAAGTTTGGATTTTGATTTTCTATGTTGCTCTTTTCTTCTTTAGTTTGTAACATACAAGCAATAGCACAACATCTATGCCTATGCTCTCTAGCATTTCAATTTCATTTTAATCTGTTGTCAATTTTCATTTGTGTAGGAGTGGGTTTTTCAACCATAGGTTTATTTTCTTCCCTTAAGGGAGGAACAAAAGGAGCCATGGGAGGTTATTCGACCACTTTATCTTTAGCTTTGTAAACTTGTTTGATCTTAGGAGATACAATGAGATTGTTTTGGTTGTCTCCTGGTCTCTTATAGGAAATGGTAGGATGATTTTTTATAGGCTTCTTTTAGATATTTGGAAGGGCTTTTGGTTCAATCATGGTTTTCTCAATGACAGGTGGCTCATTCATGGGTGGAGGCATGTTTCTAATGGATAATTATTCTATGTGATTTTCCTTAAACTTTTGATATGCTTTGAAAAAGTAGTCCTCATGAGGTCTAATAGGTTCAATAGGCTCGTGCAAAAAGAAGTCCAATGAAAAGTTCCCATGGGAAGACGCAGGATTGAAGCCACTATGATGTATAGTAAATATCTCATTACCAAAGGGAAAGTTTAAGCATTCATGCACGACCAACAAGATGTCATTCATGGAGTGAAGCCATGGAGAGCCTAACTTCACATGAAATTGGTCTGTTGATAGGATGATGGTGAATGATACATTTAATGTTTTCGGTCTAACTTTTAGAGGGAGATTTATTGAGCCCATAGTAGGATAAGAAAAATCATTATGCATTTTGATCCATGCTTTTGGCTTTTCATATGTATCTTGATAGAGTTCATGCACAAATATGAATTCTTCAGTGATCACATTCTCCACGTAGATGGGATCAATTAATATCCCATTAGTAGGCTTGCCATTGATTCTTCCAACTATGTAAAGAGGACCATTGGGTGCATGTTTGACTATGTCATTTTTGTGAGAAAATAACATCAAGGGGAATTTTGGTTTAGCCTTTACGAGGTTTAGCTTCAATAAATGACACCACTTTAACCACTTCATCCATATTTTCATCTTTTATGTTTTCATTGTTCATTTCAACATTCATCACATCATTCTTTGTTTCTCCAGCTTTGACAAATGAAATAGTATGTTTTCTCATGGGATTTGTAAGTTTTGGTTAGAAGGAGCAACAAAATTATTATTTTGATCATTCACACCTCCGATTAGAAGATGACTATAATCAATAAGGTCTTTCACAAGATGTTTAAGATGCTTACAATATTTTGTGTCATGTCCATTTTGTTGGTGGTAATGGCAATAAGAATTTGGTCTATAGTTTGCGGGTAATGGTTTATTAGGATTAGGAGCTCTAATAGGAGATAGGGAAAGCATATTTTTTTCCATGAGCTGCATCATGATATTATGAAGGGTGTTAGGTAGAGGGGTAAATTTTCCATTCTTATCCCCAAAGGCAAAAGGATTTGTTGTCTTTATATAAGCCACTTGGTTATCAACTTGTTGATTTGGTTGAGGGGAATTAAGTTGTAAAAATCCCCTATTTTGTTTCTTGAAATGTTGGTAACTATTTTGAGGTGCAGAGTTAGACTTTTCAGGGTGACTAGGACAATTTTTAACATCACAACCATAGGCTGAATTTTGATAATCATGAAGGATTGTACATATCTGTGTGAAGCATGGGAATTTCAACATCTCCAGTTTGGTTTGGATTTTTCCTTGTAAATTGGTAATAAAAATTTGTTGAAGGTCGACATCAAGAATCTTAATGTTTATTTGTGAATAAAAAATTTGATATCCAACTATGAAATCAATCACTTTCTTATCATCCTTTTTCTTGCATGTCATTAAATTAGCTAGGGTCATCTTGGAACCCATGTGAATATGGAAGTGGTTGTAAAAGGCATCAATAAGTTTATTGAATGAACCAATTGAATTATTCAATAAGGAGCAAAACCACTCTAAAGCAATATCCTTCAATGACCTAGGGAACAATTTATCGAAGAGCTTATCCTCAAAAATGAAGTCACTACATAGGATTGTGTAAATAAAAAAAATGGCTAATTTGATCTCCTTTCCCATCATATTTCTCAAATCTAGGAACTTCTATACCTTGTGGCATTTGCATTCTCAATATCTCCAGGGATAATGGGTTGGTTTTGATGTACTGTGAAGGTTGAACATTGTTGTTTTGATTTAGGGTGGAAATTTGTTGTTGAAGGGCTCACATGTTTTTCAAAAGTGTGTTAATTATGGCATCATTGTTGTTATTGTAAGGTGGAGGGGAATAAGGTGGAGTGGTGTATGTATGCAGAGAGCAAGTGAATTGTAAATTTGTGAGGGAGGATGGTTGAGGAGATATAGTATTTGAATGCACAAAGCTAGAAGGATTCCCCACAAAAATACCTAAGGAAGTGTAGACATTGCTAGTAGGCTGGATGGTTATGGTAAATTGAGTACTAATGTATGTAGGAATGGAAATGGGTATTATAGAAGGAGGAATTGAAGTTCCACCTTGGCTTGGGTATACCCCAAAGCTTCAGTACAACTAGTCATGGTAGGGATGGTGTTGTTAACATTATGCACATTGGTTGTAGGTAAGAAAGTCATAGGAAATGAAGAATACATGCTATGATCCATAAGGGGGTTGATTATCAACACTATTAGAAAGAGAGTTAGAAAACCCAAGATCCATAGCGAATGGTGTATCGTGAGATGACATGAGTCTCAAACTACATCTCACAATAGTATTGCTAATAGGACACCAAGTTGTAAAGCTCATACAAGATTCACAAACTCAATGTCAACCAAAAATGGAAAGAGGGTAAAGTGCAATGTAATGTGTAAATGTAATTTTCAGATTCTAAACAAGGTAATTTTTTGATTACACTATGCAAAAATCTGAAAATGAAAATTTGAAATCACATAATGCACTAAATGTACCAAATTAAGCTAGATATGATGAAACTAATGAAACAAAAACTCTATAAATAGTAAAAAAAATTTGAAAGCAACCAACACAAATGTAGAAATGAAGATTTTAATACCCAAAAATTTAGATTATGACTTGATCAGGGACTCATTTTCCCTAGGGAAAATAGGTCCTAGATTAGGGTTTTGAAACTAATCTTTACAGATTTTTAATTATTTTCTAGTGGTTTTTAGATTCAGGTTTATTACATCAAGTTTTAGTTTGATTTTCTATAGATTCAATGTGAAATACAATTACAAATTATGAAAAAATGATAACCTAGAAGACCTAGTTTGATATGCAATTTTGCTTCAATTTTCAAATACAAGTTAATATGATGTATATGATATGCAAGATGATTGATTTCTTTTGTGTTTTGTTAGATTTAAAGAATGCAAATAATGCAATCCTAAAACCTTAGATGCAATTTAAAGTTGAATGCAAACTAGACACCCTAAATGAGACTTAATTCAATGCAAATGAATGCAAGATCTAAATCTAGGATGAAAAAGGACTCTAAAATAAAAAATGCAATGATCAAAGGTTAGGTTCACCAAAATAAAACGAAGGGGACTAAGGTTGTGTCAAAATGAATTGATAACAATGTACCTTTCTCCCTAGTTTCATTCAATATGTGTTCTATAATGTATAAATGAGTAAAAAAAAAAAATCTAACCCAACAACCAGTCAAAAGGTAGGTCTGAAAAGGGTCAAATGTTGTGTATCTTTCACCAAAAGTACTTTTTCAAACCTCACCGAGGACTCATTCGCCCTATGGAGAATAGGTCCTGGCTAGGGCTCTGGAAAATCTATTTTTGTGTTATGTTCTTCTCGGTCTGCACTCTCAAATTCTAGTAGGACACTGTCGAAAAGTCAAAAATAAAACGTGTAGCTTAGTTTCCGTGATTTGAATTTTCTTGCATCTTTGACAACTTTTTTCAAATTTTCTTTCTAAAATATCTTTAATCTAAAACTTGCAATCACACATCAAAGAGGAGAAAAATGTTATTTGTTAGGGAATAGGGGTTTGCCTTGGTCAAACCCCATTTTGGTAATTAAACCTTATGATGAAACAATGAAACATGGAACATGAAATAATGATACCTTATTTGAAAACTTTGATAAAAAAAATTACAATCTAGCATGAAGTGGCCTCAATGAATGTAGATCTTGATCATGAACCTTGATGTGAAATAATTCCTTCAATATGTTTGATAGATCTTAGATACTACATCAACACATTAGCTCAACAACATGCATGATGCACTAAATCTTTGACATGATGAAATGAATCTTGAATGCTGCAATATTATTTTATAAATCTACCCTTGAATGCATTAGAAATGATCTTGAATGCTCTAGCTTGATCTCATGAAGTCTCACAAAAGTTCTAGGTTCTCATGAAAACTTTCTAGGTGAAACATAATGAAATGACCTTGTATTTATACATAACTTAAGATTAATTCCTAAAATTCAAATATCACAAGCCGACATTGAATCATGGATTTCAAATCATTAAAATACCACCAAAAACATATCCTAAGGGGGGGTCCTAGGTCTAAGTGAGGACCCATTCACCATGTGGCGAATGGGTCCTAGGCTACTCACCTAGGACACACCTCAGACAAGGTGAAATGTTATGTGAAAATAGGGTCCTAGAACCTAGTGAGGACCCATTCACCATGTGGCGAATGGGTCCTAGGTTCGTCTTAGGTCACGAACCTAGGACACACACCTTCTAAAATTAAGTGTTATGTAATATAATTTATGAATGTTGAGCTTTATCCCTCAGAATTTGATTAGGCTTGGATTTGAATTAAAGAGGCCAATTAAGGAAAATTGACCTCAATCAATCAATAAAGCTCTAGATTAGTGATAAAGTGTAAAGATGCACTTTACAAAAACCAAAATGAGGAATAATTAAGTCCATTTAGTTAAAAAGGGCCCTAAACTTAATGTGAATGTGTAAAAAACATTACAAAACTAAATTAAGGCAACATTAGGCTCATTTTAATATTAATTATTCACTCCCAAATTGAGGAAAGAGGGATACTTTTTTGTTGCTATAATACATAAATAATAGATACTTCAAATAGAACTAATGGAAATGTTGTGTGTAGAAATTAAAATCTTTTTCTATTGTTAACATGAAAATTTCATACAAATATTAAGTTATAAGAATAATAGATTCAAATAAAATTCTAATTCCAACTGAGAATAAAAAATAAAATTGAAAGGATCCTTACACCAAACGCTGGAGCTCATTTCCTTAGATGCCAACAAGTAGTGTGGGAATCCTTGTGTAGCACTATCACCCTTCACTAATCAGCTCTAAACTTGAAAAAATATTCATCTCGACTATCAAAATTGTCCTGACTTGCACACATAGAGATGAGAAAAAGGTTGGGGGCTATTTAGGGGTTTTCCTTAGTTAAACCCCCATTTTGTTCTTTCGACCTCCACAAACAACCCAATGAAAAGATGATAAAAATGAAGCTTTTAAATCGTAGTTGCATTAAAGACTAAAAACAACTATAAAAAGTAAAATGATTGATAATTGTGTTAACCCAAGTCTATGAGGAAAACCCCCATTTAGGGTGAATAGATTTGATAACCAATAATAAACAAATGTACTTTAGTAGAAAGGTATTATCATATAGAAAACAATAACAAAGCACAATAGAGAATTTTACCAACAAATTGGGCTCCCTTGTGATGATTTTGATTGATTTAATGGAATTCTAGCTTGGAAGCTTCAACTAGTGCAAGAGAGAAGGATTTTGAGAGCTGAAAATTCTTGTTTCAAGATTGCAACAATAGTTGTAGAGATTTTGACAGAGTTTCCCTAGAGATAGTTGCTTGCATGAGAGAGTAAGAGACTTCTTGTCAAAAATGAGGAAAAAGAGGGGTTTTGTTTGTTCAAATGGGATGGAAAAGGAATTACTTTTCTATTTGGGAATTACAACACACGTTGTAAGTGGTCCATGCAAAAAGTGTGCTTTTGAATTTCAACTATTTGTTGAACACCAATGTGACACACAAATGTCTACCCAGAGCACTATTATCCAAGATAATTCTACCATAATTTGGGCCACAATTTGTTAATAAATCATTCTTGTTAATTGTAGAATAAGATCCTTTTATTTGAAATATAAGAATTTATTCTAATTTTCAAATCTAGGTGGTTTCAAGATGTAAGTGTGAAATTGCACTAGTATATAATTTTTCACATACAATTCTTATATATTTAACATATATTTACATCTTATATACACACACATATATCTTGTACATATGGTTATATATTGGTATTTACATTTGTACATTATTTTATATTTGTATATTTTTCATATATATTAAATGTAAGCTTTTATTTACGTCTTTTTCATTATAGTTTGTAGTGAAACATTTAATTTTTTTATATAAATAATTTTATTATATTGATACATAATATATATCAACATTTGATTCAACTCTCTTATGGATCCATATTTTTTTGGTGGATGTATAAAAAAATGTTTTTTTTTTTACTTAGTGAGGAGGGATTTTAACGTGGCCCTCTCTAGGTGAGGCCAAAAATGGGGGACCTCATCCTTGACATTAAAACACACTATTAACATGAAATTTCCAAACCCATGAGCACAACAAACCAACAGGGGTCGAGAGGGTGAGAGCCCACGAGCACACTAGCCTAGCAAGGGTCTAGAGCACTAAGTCACTTGGAATGAATGCGAACAACATCAATGCTAAGGTTCAAACTAGTGAGCACATTGGATCAATGAAGGCATAAGGCCTCCGATCATAATAGACCAATGGGGATTTGAACCTTGGTGGCCATTAAAACACCACCACTTTACCAACACATTATGTGATTAACCTCAGATAGACAAATGCATTACTTACAATATTATTTTATAATTTTAAATTATTTTACATTCAAGGGATAATTTATTTGTATATAGTTTTATCATGTCCATCTTCATTCATTTTATTGTCGCTATTTTCCTTATTTCTTGGTTTACATTATTATGTATTTAATATCTTATTCTCACTATGTTTTTTAGTCATTAACTTGCCTAACATTTCATCCCTAAATTTCTTTTTCTTTTTCTCCCCTATCTTTACCATCTTTCCTTCATGTGTGGTACTTTATTTTTCAGTCCTCTTATCACTTCCTCCCCTTATCATTTTTAATTTTACACCTATAATCTTCTCTTCATGATGATGGATCACTAATTGTGATCCAAAATGTTAATTGAAAAATATATGTTGTTGAATCCAAAATAAATTATATTTGAGCTTCATAGCTATAGCCTTGGGTTCCAATGGGTCTTTCAAATATGTTGCAAGTTGTACCCTTAAAATATGACAAAAAATTATAGGTTGTATTTAGGTTGGAAATGAGTTACAATAGTCACAAACCACTTGAAATCTCACACAAAATAATATTATGGTGGCTAGAATGATAGTCCCCAATAGATGAAACCTTCCACAAACATCACCAAGCAATGATAATATCTCAAAATGTACAAACCTACAACTATTCATGATTGATAATAGTAGTTGAAAGCTTGATATTTTCAAAACCAACAATGTGGCAATGGCACAATAGTTACAAATTTAAAAATTCATAACAAAAATTAGTAATGTGAGAAATTTAGAGGTTGAGAATAACCATGCAATAATTGAAAAAACTTCATTAGCAATCAAAAATTGAAAATTACTCCTTCCCATGATTAGAAACACTTTGAAAACCACTTGTATGAATACAAAATAAGTAATGTGATAGTCGATAATGGTGATTTCAGTAGCATTAATGTTGGAAATCAGGTTTATAGTTGTCCTAGGTATGTTCCCTCTATAGTTGACAATAGTATACTATCACCATTCATTCCCATCATTCCTCGTGGGTGAATCTTTTCATAAATAGCCAAATTTGGAGCTACCCCACCATGCTTATATTGTGCTATTTTGATATTCATGTGAAATTATCCTTGATATATTCTTGTTGTGGTCATAACTTCCTCAAAAAATGGATATATCCAACATAGGTCTTCCTTAATTCTTGATGGCACTTTCCACTCGTCAATATTGGATGTGTAAAATTAAATACCATGCGAAATTGATCCTAAGTAGACAAAATTACATCATAAAAGGATATCTCTCCTATGGATGAATTTGTGATTTGATGTTCCATCCTTTAAGCCATGACAACTCTTAGGGCTCCCTCCTCTATGCCCCAAAGAACAAACTCTTTTCCTTTGGATTTAAAATCCATAGTGAACTCTCCACAAGAATTAAACCATTACAAGACCCATACTATATTTATCTCTCCTAGACCCATGATGTATAAGTGTACAACTTTTGTCCATCCAAATTGATGAAAAGTTGTGTCTTCATGATGCAAGGAATAGTGAATCCATCTCGCAGTATTTTATTCTTTGTGAATTCCCCTTCTTATGCCAAAGGGTGAAAAACATATTTGTATCTTGACTCCAAGAACAACACATCATGCTTAGTTAGAATGTATTGAATATAAAAATGACATCTATTTTATTACCACCTCCCAACATCAAGCATTTTATTGTCTTGGAAATTGTAAATATCTCCATTAGACCATAATCCATAACCTTATCCTCAAGTGTAGAGCTTGGATCCAAGTAGTCACTTATAATCTATGAATATTGATTCTTCACAAATTTGTTAGAATTTGCAACATATCTAATGAGATTCCCTTCTATCAAAATACATAAATATGAATTCAAAATCTTTATCCCTTTCGTGCCTCAAAACATCACTTAGATCCCATATACAAAAATAATTTTAAACCTGGATCAAAGAATCTATATGTCATATGCTACAAGTTATATCCTTCATCCTATCACCATTTTTAGAATAATTTTCATGATGACAATAACCTTTTAATGAAATAGAATGGAGCTATAAATTTAAAAATATGATCACATTTTTCATACCTTGGTTAGTAGTCAAAGTGCTCACCTTATTTTATTATAATAAAAATTGTTGATATGTCCTCAACACCTCCAACCTTGTGACTCAAAATTCTCAAGATTGGATGAACCAAAATATTCTCCTAAAATGTATGCTCTTCCACACCCACTCTAAAAATCAACCACATACAAAAATGATTCACTCTTTGGAAGATCAATGGATAGCTCATGATACAATACATCTTCCTCCATTTTGGGCTCTTTGCATCGAAGAAGTGATATATTTTCCTCATATTTGTCAACATTTTGATAACATATTCAATCATTAATAGCTAGTAAAACATATTATTCTATTTTTTTAACCTTCCTCTTGCAAGTTGGATCCCTTATGTTCCTCTACAATGGAGCTAATTGTCTTGCTTCTTTGGTTCCCACTCCATGATTTCTACTTTGACCTCTTTATGTGGTTTTGATTTGAAATTTTTCTCTTTCTTCACCAACTCTTTTATTCTTTATAGTATACTATCCTCATGTACTTTATCCCATATTTAAGTTGTAGAACCAAATTCCCTAAGATTTAATAATCTCCCAAGTTCCAAGGGAATAAAACCTATGAATATTACCACAAACCCATATTTAGGTTGGGTAACTTATGAAAAATTATTGAGGTGGGTAAGATATACTTTTCTTTTGGCTCTACAAGATCAAAAGGGGTTTCCCTGAGGTGTTAGATTGGTTAATGAATTATGATTGAATACTTATTTGCAACAAACTATACCAATTGCATAATTTATCCCATTACTTGTGTCATAATATACCTATGTGATAGTTTGGATATGAAAGGATTAACACCATATTAAACAAATGATATTCTATATAAGTGTCTAAGAATGTGTTTTATGATAACTCCTTAATTTTTATATACATTCAGATATGACAATTGGAATAAATACAAAACAAACTAAAAAGATGTAAATTAAAGTATTTTGAGTGTGTCAAGGATGATGGGGAGAGAAATATAGTCACATATTTATGCCTTTATCCATTAGGAAATAGAGTCTTTGAATTATCCAAACATGTAATAAATAAAACCAAGGTAATGCCTTAATCAAGACACCACAAAAGACCATGCCTTTCAGAATGCATAGGAAAGCTACAATCTACACATAAATTCATAAAAGAAATAAATCGTTGTAGAATATTAAGAAAATTTACTTAGTAATCCATGGAAATTCTCATGCATTTACTTTCTTATGATGAAAAGATACCTTACATAGGATTTATAGGGATTTTACAAACTTTTGATTGACCAACTAAAAAATGTATATCCAAAAATGTACCATATACAAGGAGGCACTCAATTAAGGTTTATTATGCATTTAATAATTCAATATTCAAGGTTTACAAGATGCTATTATTGATTTGGGATGAAACTAGGTCATTACAATATCAAAATGTACTACCCAAAACTAAAATTTGAAACCCTAGGGCTTCATGCAAGTATTTTCTTTTTCTAGTTCTGTAACTACCCCCTTCTTCCAAAATTCTACCTTATGATATCCCCTCTCCTTAGAATTTTGATCAAGGAAAAAATATCCCTGATAGTAGGGCATGGAAAAACATCCAAAAGTCATACTACACAAGAAACCCTAATCGTGTTCCCAACCATCCCATAAATAATAGGCATCCTCTACAATTTGACCTGACTACCTAGAGGCATGCACAAGATATTATTCTAACACCCACCATATTTGTACATTGACGATTCATGGGTTTGAGTGGAATCGCCCATAAAATGTATTGGAATCATGTTATGAAGGCGTTTCTTGATACAAAATGGTCTACAAATTATAAATGAAGTACGGGCACTATAGTTTCCCTTGGATCAATGCCAAGCTATATTAAATTACATTAAGGAACTCTCATAGATTGAGGTTTTATTAGTAATAGAGGTGGTTGAGCATTAATAATATTTTAGGGGGAGCCATCCATTCATTCTAACCTTTTGTGGGAAAATGACTTCCATCGAGTCATGCAGGAAATTGACCTCCAAGTGGACATGTTTATACCAAGCCTTTTGTCCAATTTACTTGAGTTATCATCACATTTTACCTTTACCTTACCTTTAAAATTTTCACCATCCTCATTTGTTTCTTCTATTGGGGCATAGGTCGATCTTAGGGAACTTGTTAGAGGTTCCCATGGTTGTGGGAATTATGGGAAGCTTCGACACTTCATTTTTACCTTAGGTTACCCTAACCCCTACCTTTTTGGCCTTTGGGATTGGCTCCTTCATTTGCACTTGCTAATGAATCTTCACCATTTTTTGGAATTTGGAAGTGCATCAAGAACTTGTGGAACATCCATGGTCATTTGACCTGGGACTGATTTAGAAACAAATTCCCACATAACCCATTTAATTGAATAGATATGCCAATTGTTCACCTTTGTGAGGATATCAAGTACTAGTGAATATCATTAAGTAACACTATTTATAATGACCAATTCACATACCATTTTCCACATCTTCATATTCCTTCTCTTATCTAGCCCTTGCAAAAATTTGGCCTCCAATTGAACATGCGAACTAGGAACCTACATCAATTTTTTTTGTGAAGTTGGTCGCCATCGAGCCTTATGAGAACTTGGTCGACATCTAAACCAAACCTCTAAAGCATGGACACAAATTTTTAGTTCACTTGGGAATAATTGAAAACCTTACTTTTTTTCCACCTTTCTCTTTTCGTCCTTGCATAAATATTACTCGCTACTTAACTAAACATTGAAAGCAATGAACCAGTTCACTTGGAATTACTCACATGATGTCCTTTCCTTCAACTTTTAACCTTTTTGGAACTTGGATCGACTATTGAATTGAAGAAATTTGGCCTCCATTGAGTCCATGCAGGATCAAGACCTTCATCTAAATTGCATCATTTATCTTTGAAACAATTCACTTACCCTTTTTTCATGTAACCTCAACCTTAACTCGATTTACCTTTTGCGGAGGCTTGAAGCCCTACTAAACTTTGTGGACAATACACTTCCAATTGAACCATGTTCCCGAGCTTCATCATTTCTACCATATTCCCTATTGTTTATTGCAAAAGTATGACCCACTATTGAATTTCACCTTGGAACCGGTTGAAAATATTAAACTAGTTCAATAGTGAATCCCCACAAAAGTCAATAGCAACCAAAAACCTATAAAAGGTCAATAGCAAACCAAAACCCTGCATGAGCATAACTTAGCCAAATTTTATTCAAATTCCTTCAAATTTGAAATGGGGATACCCATTTGGATGCTCTACAAGGTGGAAGACTCAAAATCCCCCACACTTAGCTATGTTCAGGATTTTTGAATTTGGATACTTAGGCCTAAAGAAAGGAAATGATATAATGACAAAATTGCAAACCCTAACCATGAAAAAACCATGCATATTTTCTTAGATCAATTATGAATGATGGAAATGAAATAATGAAAAAAAAAGGAAAAGAGCAACCACTAGAGAAAAATATTAAAAAATTAGAACAACAAAATGGGGTGCCAACACCTCTAGGTCTTCTTCAACCTATTATAGTGTAGAAAAATGTACTCCTTTATATTTTCACACTTTTTTTGGGTCCCCTCAAATAAATTAGAATTAATTATGCCTTAATAAGTCGTATTTTACATCTACAAGCCTAATAAATTACATTTTTTGAAGGGGAAACCCAAAAAAATTTAATGCCAACATATAATACATTACCTTGAGCAATGTGTGTTCCAAGAATAGGGACTTGGGACCCATTCACCCATGGGCGAATGTGTCCTCCCTAAGCCTTTGAACCCATTTTTAAAACATGTTTTTAGCAGTACTTTTATAATCCCAAATTCAAATCTCAATGTCGGCTTGTAATGTTTAATTTTTGAGAAATTAGGGATATATACCTATAAATACAAGGCTATTTTATCAAATCAACTAGAGGTTTTCAATCAGATTTTTGAGAGATCAATCCTAAGAGAAAATATTATTGTCAAGAGAATTCAAGGGAAGATTTATTAGTCATCTACAATAGTAATCAAGATCTCAAGAATCATGTCAAAGTTATCAAGCATCATGCATGTTTTTGGAGATAAAATTGTGATGTAGGTTTCATGCATTCAAGCATCTATTAAAGTCATCAAATCAAAATACAATTCAAGCCATTTCATGCAAGTTTCAGTCATTTAAGGATCTCCATTTAAGGGTTTGGTGAGTTGCAACATTGTAATTGTTCATTCATCATTCCTTTCATGTTTCATTGTTTCATTGTTTCATTTCAAGGTTTAATTACCAAAATGGGGTTTGAACAAGGAAAACCCCCATCCACCAAAAACAAAAACAATTTCCTCTCTTGTGTATGTGCAGGTTCATAGGTTGAAGAAAAGTTGAATATATCAAAAGAGCGATTTTGCAAAGTTGTATTTGTTGTCAAGCCACAAAGACTTAGATCCCAAATTTATTTCTAGAGTTTTGACAGTGGGATATGGGGGAATCAAGAGTGCATACATAGGAGTAGAGAACCCAAAAAGTAATTACAAAAAGCCCTACAAAGACCCATTTACCTATAGGTGAATGAGTCGCTTATAGCCCTCTGAAACAAGATTTTTATGATAGGTGCAGAATATTCAAACCTTCCCAGATCTACCAAAATTTTTTTGTTTCTATCTGTGTTATGTTTTAAATTGGAGATCCAAGTGTTACCTTGTATAATTGTGGTGATTTACTATTTTTAGTTTTTCTCCCAAAAGTGCTATCCAGGTTGATACCCTCAATCCTCAATCATAAGGAAACCAATAGACTCCCTCATTGAGTTGACTCACTTAAGGGATGTAAGCCAATTATTTGTGGGGATCTCATTTCCTAATGAAAATAGGAAGATAGTTCTATCATACCCCCCATTTTTCCTATTCCATTATTGATTCGCCTTTTTTTCTATGTTTCATTTTGGTGAACTTGACGTGAATTGAACACATAGCCTTCTAAACATGCCTCATACTATTTAAATTTTGTTCATAAGTTCCTAGCATAATTAAGCTTGATAGCCTTGTTAAGCTTGAAGTTATAACCTTTTCCATGGCCACCAAGCATAACACACTTTGCTTTCCAATGGAGTCATGTTTGTTCATGAGTGTCTAACATAATGCTACTTGCTAGCCTTATGAAGCTCAAAGTTCATATTGTGTGGCACCTTATCAAAGTTATCAAGAGGTATAACTTTGGTATGGTTAATACATGGGATCCTGTAGACTTGGCATGAATTTCCCATCAACCACCTTTTTGGGGATCACCTAGTGGATAATAGATTTTCACTAGCCTGCATGAGGACATGATATTTTCATAGTGAACAATGGGTTTCCACTTGTAAATGTTTTTAGACAAAAAGCTAAGGCTTGATCCATATCTAAATGGATAAATAGTCGAGGCTTGATCCACCCCTTTCTTTTATTTTTCTCTTTAAGTCTTTGACATTGTATGTTTGTGTATCTTGTCTTGCTGATTCATATCATACATCTTGTGTGTGTCCCTTTGTGCTTATGTTGGTTTAACATGGGATCTTAGATCCTGGGGGCTTGTGTAACCTCCTTGATCCTTGTCATTCTATCCCATCAACATTTGTGCACTTGAACCCCTCTTGACACATATTTTCCTACTTTAGTTTGAGTTTGATGCAAGGTCATCCTCTCACTAAAGTGGGGGATAAATGTAGTGTAAAAAATGTACTCCAATACATTTTCACACTTTGTTTAGGTCCCCTCAAATAAATTGGACTTAATTATGCCTTAATAAGCCCTATTTTACATCTACAAGCCTAATAAATTACATTTTTCGAAGGGGAAACCCGATAACAATGAATTCCAATACATAATACATTACCTTGAGCAATGTGTGTTCTAGGAATAGGGACTTGGGACCCATTCACTCATGGGCGAATGGGTCGCCCCTAAGCCTTTGAACCCATTTTTAAAATATATTTTTGGTAGTATTTTTATAATCCCAAATTTAAATTGCAATGTTGGATTGTAATGTTTAATTTTCAGGAAATTAAGGATAGATACCTATAAATACAAGGCTATTTTATCAAATCAACTAGAGGTTTTCAATTAATTTTTTAAGCGATCAATCCTAAGAGAAAATATTATTGTCAAGAGCATTCAAGGGCAGATTTATTAGTCATCTACAACAAAAATCAATATATCAAGCATCATGTCAAAGATATCAAGCATCATGCATATTTTTGGAGATAACATTGTGATGTAGGTTTCAAGCATTCAAGAATCTATTCAAGTCATCAAATAAACATAAAATTCAAGCCATTTCATGCAATTTTTAGTCATTCAAGGGTTTCAAATCAATGGTTTGGTGAGTTACAACATAGCAATTGTTCATTCATCATTCCTTTCATGTTTCATTGTTTCATTTCAAGGTTTGACAAAGGCAAACCCCCATCCACCAAAAATAAACAATTTTCGTCTTCTTGTGTATGTGTAGGTTCATAGGTTGAAGAAAAGTTGAAGATCTCAAAAGAGTAATTTTGCAAAGTTGTATATATTGTCACCTTTGTTGTCAAGCCACAAAAAGTTAGATACTGAATTTATTTTTGGCTTTCCAATAGTGGGATATGGGGGAATCAAGAGTGCAGACATAAGAGAAAAATACAGAAAAAGTGATTTCAAAAATCCCTACAAAGACCCATTCACCTGTAGGTGAATGAGTCCCTAACAACCCTCTAAAACAAGATTTTTATGATAGGTGCACAATGTTCAAACCTTCCCATATTTATCAAAACTTTATTGTTTCTATCTATGTTATGTTTTAAATTGAAGATCCAAGTGTTAACTTGCATAATTATGGTGATTTAATATTTTTAGTTTTCTCCCAAAAGTGTTGTTCAGGCTGATACCCCTGTCCTCAATCATAAGGAAACCAACATATTCCCTCATTGGGTCGACTCACCTAAGGGTTGTAAGTCAATTATTTGTGGGGATCTCATTTCCTAATGAAAATAGTCTAATGCCCAAAATTAATTTTTTCTTCATTAAGGAATTTTGTAAAAGTGGTTAAAGTCTTGTAAAAATTATCGTGAAAAGTCAAAATTTCTAAAAATAGACTTGATTTAGGGTTTTCTAGGTTAATTATCAAATGGATGCTAGAAAAAGTTTCTAAAAATTGAAATTTCTATTTTTATTATTTAAAAAAAAAAGAATCTTTGATTGGAGGGTCTTAATTGATTTTGATTGGTTTAAAATACTTCTCGATTAGGTTGGTTTGGTCAGAATAATCAAAAGGTCAGTATTTATCTGGTGGGTCTATTCTGCTTTGTCAAAAAGGCAAAACATTAGCTCTGAAGTCATTAATGGAGGAAGGTCAACTGTTAGGTGTCAGATTCAAAGTCTCAAATGTTGCATAGACATGATGAACAACAAACATGCACATAGAACGGTGAGCGGAGGAGGGAAATTAAAAAATGGTGAAATTTATAAAAAAAATTCTAACACTGAGATGTCGAGGCGCCCTTGTCCAAGAATGATACCTGACAGTTCATGCCTTAGAATATTTTTCAGGTTCTATCGTTCTTTGCATGTAAAATGATGAATGCAGTTCGCAAGGCGATGAACGAAAAAATGAAAAAAGTTGAAAATCATGAAAAATTAACTAACTCTAGCATGCTTGGGTGCCCCTATCCAAGAAGGGCACCCAAGATATCTTGCCTTAGTTTTTTTTTCCATTTTTTAGAAAACGTGCAATTTGACCCATCGGCCCAATTCAAATCCAGTCAAATACAGTCAAAAGGAGTTTTGGATTGGGAAAAGTTGGAGATCATCTTAGATATGTTCAAGCTCTTCAATGAATCCATCATCCAGTTCAGAGGATCTACTAGACAGTGAAAATTGTAGATCAAACAAAGTCATCTCACACAAAACAAAGAAAGTAAAAAAAAATGAAAATCTCAAAAATATGACTAAGTCTGGAAGACTTGGGCACCCCTATTAAGGAGGGGCACCTAGCTTTTAGTACCCTAGATTTTTTTTTACGTTTTTAAAAAAATGTTTAAAATCCTTCGTCAACCCAGTTTTGATTCTTAGAAAATTAGTTACATGTAGTAATGAAGGTTGGCAAAGGGTATAATTCATCTCATATATGATTAGGCTTGCCAAATTAACTTATTTTCAAACTTTGTTATTCACCGACTGCTTGAAAACGAAGGTCAAATAGGGGTCATCAACTTCATGCAAAATGGAGCAAGTAAAAATTTGAAAAAAACATAAAAATTGGCTAAGTTTGGAGAACTTGGGTGCCCCTATCCATGAAGGGTGCCCAAGATTTCATGCCTTAGAATTTTTCTTGATTCTAACATGCCTCATTCCAATGCAGTCTCTATCGGCAGTTTCAAGCGCGTGCAATCATGATCAAAAGACATTAGATGTTGGTATGAGGTTGGGGATCACTTCAACAGTGGTCAAAAATGAACTTGCCATGGTCAAATAGGTTTTATTAGTTGGAAGTGCCAGTTTTTCAGATTGTCAAAGTTGGAAGCAAGCCTTGACGAAAGTAGAAACAAGTGGAAGATTGAAAATGACAAAAAATTGTCTAACATTGGAGGAGCTAGGTGCCCCTGTCCAGTTAGCACTCCCAAGAGTTCATGCATTAGCCATTTTTAAGTCTCCATTTTTCGTTGATGAAAATCATGCCTTCATGCATACATGCTTTTTACATCTATAAAAGAGGAATTCATTGTTTGATGCAAACAAAGTCATTTTTTGATGTAAACAAAGTCAAATATTTTTGCATGCATAGTTTCTATTAGACTCCAAAATAATATGGTTTTTCATGAAAGCACTTTTTATCTCCAAACCTTATTTAAGAAACCTTTTAGCTTTCATTTTTCCTAATTTGCAAGCTAGCTTTTAGAGGGAGAAAGATAAAATTTTCTTCTCATCAAGATTTGGAGGCTCAAACGAAGTGATTTTTTAGTGTTCTTCACAAATTCAAGATTGGAAAGAACAAAAGCACGCTTTTTCATGGTCTTATTTTCTAGGGCATCACATTTCAGAAACATGTGGTCAAAATTTTCAAGTTTCATCGATCTGGGTCTACTTGTTTTTCGCTCCTCATGAAGATTGAGAAATTTTAAAAATTTGCATGTCAGCCCCTATTTTTTAGGAGATCATGCATGCTCAGGAAATCCTCAGATTTTCAAAATTTGACAATCTGGGTCTCTTCAGAATGAGATTGTCTACAAAACCTAGACCTTAGTTTTTTTTTCAAAAATCTATTTTTTTGGAGAAAAATCAGTTACCTATTTTTAGCCGTTTGTACAAAACCTTTCCAAACATAGGCGTGTTTACTATCAAAATTCAAGATTTTCCACATGCAGTACTCTTTAACATAAATCAAAACCAGATCAGTGTTGCTTCACGATTTCCTAAGAACATTCAAAACCAACTTGCATCATGTGTTTCTAGTTCTTGATTTGCATGCTTTGGAAGATATAGGAAACATTACAGTCAAGAATCTTGGTCAATTCAAGTTGTAGTAGCTTCAATACCCATCTCATTGCAGAGCCTTGAATTCGTAATTGCTTGTACTAAGCATTACAATCCAACAACATGAGAAATCCAATCAACAGATGGGTGTACTATTTGGAGCTTCAAGCTAGACGATGTGGAGAAATGTTTCTCAATACCACTATGGACAAATTTCATAATTTCAATTGAAGAATGTGAGAAGGTGTGGTATGAGTAAAAGGATAAATACCAAAAAAGAGTTGCACAAAAGTGGCTGAAAGAGAAGCATAACACTTTTCCAGGGAATATTGGGCGTGGTGAATTTAAGGAAGAAATTGTAGCCATACTCACTTTGCTCAACCGAGTCACAGGTCAGGTAGAGGAAAAAAAAATTAGCCTTGGATGTTTTACATTATTTTCTAGATTATTGGGAGAACATAATACTATGATTAGCCAACTTTGATAAGTGACAGTATCCACTGTCAGATGATAGATTTCTTCAAGGTCCATGAGTTCCACATGGTCTCTTACCCTGTATATCTAATAGCTTTTCAAGGCAAGTTCAAAGGTTTAAATATCATTGGAACTTTGGGTACTCAACATGTGTATGATCATTACCTGCAGTTGAGGTGTTCTGAATCTCAACAACATTATAGGCGGGTGAATGATGTATTCTTGATGCATACGGTGTGAGACTTAGATAATGAGTTGCATGTACGAATTTCAATCGATGCTAGATTGGAAATGGGAGAGTGGGATGATTGGTTTATCCAATTTCCCACATTTTCTTACATTAGGGTATATGGCTTCTTAGGTGATCCAGTCATGATACCGAGATATCCAACTGATTAGGTGGTTTTTATGGAATTTCTAAGGAAAGTATACCAAGTTCACACCTTTTTGCGTAACAGGTGCAAGTCTGCATTCAATTTCCTAGTTGGAATGAGTATTTACAGATGTAGATCATCAACTGATGTCGAATTGATGAGTGATGAAATATCAAAGTTTGGTCTCAATTTTATCAACGAGAGATGTTCATATGATCCTCATGGTGTCTTTACATCATGTGTTGGTTAGAATCATGCACATGTGCCTACAGTTGAAGACTTTTGGGTTAATTGTGTAGATGAGTTCGAAGTGCACAAGTGTGGTTACAAAAGATTTACTCTATAACAGATGGCTGATTTATTATCAGAAGATGTGGAAGGTCTTTTAGATGATGATGGGGAAGTCTTACTTCCCATGTATGCCCAAGATTAGAGCAATCAATGACCACTTCCATAAATTAATTGGTCTGAAAAAGAGAGAACTTCAATTGAGGAAAGAACAATCTGAGTTATCAAGAATAACAGGTTATTCCTAAATAGTAAAAGGGCACGAAAGGTATCTATTCTAGTTGCAGAGCCACTAATAGTTCAATCTTCTCTACCTTCTTCTTCTATACCAAAAACTAGAGTAAAAACTATGAGTGTTCCTCTAGAAAGTAGAAAGATCGGTAGAATGTCAAGGAATATTAAGAAAATATGAAGTCTCCCATTGGGATTCAATAAGAACATCAAGCACATCCATTCAAAGATCGAGTTGAACCAACACCACAAGTTGAAGCGGTGCCTTCATCTCCTACTTCTCTGAGGATTTCTACCATTCATATAGATTCAAAAGTTGATTCACCAGTTCACAACATCTCAACATTGATTCATTCAACAAGGGTTGATGGAACTAGAACCGATCCTCCCAGAGAATTTAGTAAAGACTCTTCATCTTGGCTTGAGAAAATCCTTGGTAGGAAGAGGAGGAAGGCTTATTATTAGTTGAACTTTGCAAAACTTGATAGCATCTACCAAGACACACTAGTAAAGAAACTTAACAAGAAAGGTCACATGAAGAAGAATTCTAATGATGAGATTATCATTGAGATTGTTGCACCTCCAAAGGACAAGAATGTTGATGAGGTTGAGATTGATGACTTTAGGGTTGTCAAGGATAATCTTGGTAGAAGCACCCAACATACTGATTTTAATTTCTTTGAGATTACGATAGATAATCTAAAGGAATGAGTGCTCAAGGATGGAGAGGATAAGGCAGCCCTTAAGGCTAAGATTCGATAACTATGAAAAATATATTTATAATATCCTTCATGGTATTTCACATGCTACTTTTTTGCTTCCATAGATTCTGGAGTCACTAGCAGATCAACGCCAGCTAAGTTAGTTGGTCATATATGGGAAGCATATGCAAGATTGGATAGAGGAATTCATCATCAGGGGAAGATTTCTACTTACAGATATATACCAATTGAGGTATAATTCCCACACTCTTCACTCAAGAATCCAAGATTTTGAGTAGCATATGGAAAAAGTGAAACCAATGCATGAAATCATCATTTTTGGCTTGAGGACAACTTAGGATTTAGTTGTTATAGAAGAACATAAGAAGAGGATTTTTGCTTGGAGAGAACAACACCTCTTCAAAGTAAAAACCTATAGAGAATATCTATAGAGTTGGATGAATGTAGACAAAAGGTTGTTAATAATATCATTTTCGTAAGCACATTTGTTTCTCAAATCCCTTGTCAATTTGTACACGATGATGGCATTTACTATGATCTCAATGAATTACAAACATAGTTTCAAAATCTCATCCACAACAGTTTTGGTAGTGATCTTATTTTTGGCAAGATGAATCATGTTGTCACAATTTCAACAAACTTTGATAAAGTAGTAGAAGAGATGAAAGAATGTCTCAGTTTGACTGTAGATGGTGAGGAGATGTTGGAAAACAAATATTTTTTTTGATAGTATCAGTGCTTCCGACAAAGAGGCGGTTACCATATTTTTGGCAGACATAGTTTCTCAAGTTATCACTAAGTGAGTCACCGTTTTGGGGTAGTAAAGATTTCCAAGAATAGAAATCAAGAAAAGCAATAGTTAACTTGAGTTAAACTTTTTCTCATTCATGCATATCTATTATTTGGAAATAGAAAATGTAAATTTGGAGCTTTTCTTTCTTTAAGATCAGTTAACTAATGTTAGCAGGTGGTTAGTTGTTAGTTATCTTTTGTTTAGTCTTAGAAATAAAGCTTTCATGTTGGCAAGTCTAGTTTTTAAAAACAAGGAGATTTTAGGGATCACTACTCCTTGTTTTTGTAGAAATAAGGGCAACCTTGAGCATTTCTTTTTAACCATTGTGATAAAAAAAATTTGAGCCTACTTTGCCTTCAACTTTTTTATTCAGTGTCTGTTCACTTTGTGTCAAGTGTAATCTAGTTTGATCACATATTGTAAGCCTAAATTTGCTACAATCTACTGTCCTAGAAGTGTATTTACTATTAGAATTTGATACCAAGAAATCTCATGCCTATTTTTCTCTGATATTCTATCTCAATCTCTTTCAATATTTTATCTTATGTGTTTTAAGTGCATAATCTCTATTTCAGCTTACATCTTATAAGTACAATGAGTCTTCAGGTTTGTTTTGGAAGCACATTTATTTAAGATTTTTTGTTAATCAAACAATTCCTTGTTTATTTTTGATTCTCAAGCTTTGAGTTTACTTGAGTTGTCAAAAGAGCCTCTAGTTTAGGCCTAGTTGTAGTTGAAGTTCTGGAAAAGAGAAAACCTCAACTACGACGTAAAGAGTTTTATAACCTTGCGCTCTTAGCTGAGAAATAAAAAGATTGGAAATAGTTTAGTATTTATTTTTAAGCATAATTAGCGAATAGGGAGCTTCCCCTCCTAATTTGAAGAGCAGTCTAACTGTTCTCCAATTAGTCCTATAGATCTAATTTTCTTAAACATTACAAATATTTTTTATTTCATTTCATTTTAAGTATTTAAAAATATATTATTTTATTAATGTTAAAAACAATTTTTTATTTTATTAATAATACTATTTATGCCGCCCCTTAAATTAAAAATTACCAGGCCTAACTTAAAAATAATATTTAAAATTATTTCCTTTGCTTTACCTAAGGAAATGAGGAAACACTAGAGGTTGTCTCTATGGCTCTATTTCTAAAAAGGGGACATGACATGCTTCTACTACACTATTAGAGTGAGGAATTTCTAAGATCATGATGAGCATAGGCAAGGTAATATAAATTGACCCTTCGATGTTGAAAAATTAAAACTATGTATGCAAGAATTTGGATCATGAGATAAATGAAGTTGCCACTACCAAAATCTATTTTCATAAAATTGGAAGATGGCTCATTTATGTGAGATTTATTATGAATATGCAACCTTAGGTGTTATAAGTATCAAATAATAGGGATATAGATAAAATATGTCAAGGACGTAGGAAACGAAAGAGGCAAAGCATCCCTTGGTAATTTAGAAAGTTAAGTCCTCTTTGAAGCTAAGGAATAAATCTGTGAAAGGTAGACACCATGATTATTTTTTCTCAGAGAATACTTTACCTCTTGATTGACACTCTTTCAAGGAACACTATTAGATAGAGGCAACCACAAGATACACAAGGGGTAATGAAATACCTAAAGAGAAGAGAAAAAAGGAGTTGAAAATAACTCAAGAAAGTGCAAGATGTTGAACATACAAAATATTGAGAGGGGGGTGAATCAGTATTCCATAAAACCACATTGACATCCATTTAAACATTATCTCAATTTTGACTAAATCAGTAAGAAGGAACATAAAAACAAATCAATGCAACCTTACACATGAACACCAAGATTTTTACTTGGAAAACCCAAAAAGGGAAAAACCATGGTGAGAGTTAACTCACAATATATTATATCCAGATACAAAATATTACGGGGCTCATTGCCATGACTCACTATCCTTATAAGGCTCACAACCTAAGTACAAAATATGGCTAACCACCAAGATACAATGATAGTGGATCACTGCCAAAAGATTGAACTGATATGATACACCTTCAATATGTAGGGTTCAGTTCCAATGAAGCTCAAAATATGAAGTACTTCCTCATACAGTAGTCGCTCAATAAAACTGCACTAATCCACAATTGATAAAGCATTTAGGCTCAGATCTTCACACACCTCTTAATCCTTTTCACACTCAAACTTACTCCATATTTCAAATTCACTACTCATGTGTGCCCTTCCTGATTCCATTCCTCAAAACATTTGATATATATACAAGTATATCTTAATCATCAATTAGGTCTTCCTAATTAGATAAAAACAAAATAATCAAATCTCTTCTTTGTCGGCACCATATATTATTTAAACATTTTATCCACTTAGTGCTTTATACCAAGTTGGCTAACATCCATAAAGCATAACTAGTCTTCATAAAGTATTACATATGCTAAGTCAGCCAAGACTAGAACACAATTGTCCAAACCAACAAATAATCCTCAAAGCAAAGACCTTCCAGATCTGAGAACACATTAATTTCCCATCATACTACCAACATAGATACTATCAACAAAACAACAACATAATAATGTTCACCTTGATACAATGCGGAGTCTCCCACACAGTATGCCAAGCAAGGAACAACAATAAAATACAAAGTTGAACTCTGTTAGAGATAACTTTCTGCTCACAAAAAAAGAGGTCTCAAGATACAGGATATAGCTGTCTAAATGATTCAAGAAATTATGGTTAATATATTAGTCATATCAAATCTTTTTGTAAATTCCAGACTCAAATACCAACACATTGATCCATCCAAAACAGGTATTACCGATAGAGAACAACATATAGTAAACCAAGTAGAATTCCCATATAGTTATCACCATGTTGACATCAATGACAACATAGGAATAACCAATATAAACCATCCATACTTCATGCTCATGTTGCAAGGCTCCCGACAATCTCCCCCTTTGGAATTGATGGCAACATGCATGACAAAAATATTTTCCAACAACTGAATACTCTGAGTACTCCCCCTATCAAAATTGTTCTTCACAAAATATTTTTCCTTTGTCTCTCCATCTCTTTATCTCTCCATCTCTCTATCTCTCCCCCTTTGAAATCAATGAAAAAGGAAGGGGTTTGGTATATATGTATATTCATCAAAATGTAACCAAAAAGATATGAAAACATAATTGAATTAACCCAAAGAAGAACCTCCGAGTCTCTCCAGGATAACCTTCCATGATGCTTTACCTTCTTCCCATGAACCTTTTTCACTTAGAAGAGTCTTGTAAAATAGCTCAAGCTTAGTTAAGGACTCTATACCATCTACTAAAGTATTGGGACAAATATTAATCTCTGATAATTCACCAATACAACCAAGAGCACTAGAAACAAAAGTATGTTTGAGTTTAATCATGTCTTTGAGTACCACAAAATTCTTGATAACAAATCCTTCGATCATGTAGAGAAAAGAATTTGTGCTGAAGCTGCACAATATAGGTCCACCTCTGATTATCTTTATCTTTTGCTAACCTATATGTATTTGCTTGAATTCTCATATGGGACTCACTCATCCTTATCTCATTTTCTATACCCAGTGTACCGCCAAACCAATCTAGGCAAAAAGAAAGTAGTTCCTATGCCTCTTCTTCAAAAACTTATACACACTCCAATTCCTTCATCACTCAACTGTGTGCATTCAAACATTTTTCTTTAATATCTTCCAAATTTCCTTCATCAGACCTGATTCCAGTAGACACTTCAAGTCCGAAGATGTAGACCTTCAAAGAATCAATCATGCCATAGAGATTCCCCACAACATAAATAGATGAATCAAAATTAGCACCAGGAATAACCTTATGCAATTCTTTGAAAGCTCTTTGAATATTTATTATTTCATGCTCATGTTCAAGCTCACTTCCTTCTACAAATTATTTCCTAACAAAACTCTTTGTTTTCTTCCTTGTTCTAGTCACACTACTGGAGGAAATTTCTACATTGAGATTCTTAGGGCTTTCCAAAAGATTTTTTGCATAATTATCAACTTTGGCCTCTGACACTTCATAATCCAATTCAGATATCCAAACTAACCTTGATTCAATTGCTTCCATGTGACCAAAATTTGTAGACACAAGAAAATTTATGCTTCTAGAGTACCTTTCAACATCACTTGCTGGAATCCTAGACCTTCTATTCATCCTCATATGAAATGTTCCAAATAATGCAACAACGATAGTCTCTTGTGCATCTGAACTACCAAGATTATCATGAAATTCCTAATTTGATAGGCAATAGGCACTGAATTTGACCATTCTATCCTTCCTATTACCAGTAACTCTCTCAAAAATTAAAAGAGCAAACAACCAACCAGATTGCCATATCATAATGTATTCTTCTTACTCTTCTTGATTTCCTTTTAGTTCTTCAAAAGATGTATACGAAGTAATTCACACAAGTCATAGTCCAAACCTCTTTTAATCATATCAACAACAACATGTACAACATCAATAGAAACTGTAAGGTCATTGTTAGGGATACACACTTCATGACCGATGATTGTGCAAACATACCTTATTATCAGATCAACAAGTGATCTCAAATCAATATATTTCCCTTCAAAATTTGTACCTATAACCTCAATTATCCCTTTCTAATCCATAGCCTCCAATTTGGGAATTGGTTCGAAGGAACATAAACCAATTACATCTCTAATAACTTCTTTGGTGATCAAATGTGCCTTATCAATCCACAAATATTCATCATGAATTCTGCTCAACACTATTCAAATATACTTCTTCTCAAATTCAAACAAGGGAACTTTCCTCCAAACATCCAACTTCTTCTCAACTAACACTCTGCAGGCATCACATGTGGCTCTCTTTCAATTCACTTTCCCAAAGCATGCTCAACTGAACTAACACCATCTCTTCTACCTTACTATAAACAAATGCATAGATATCTTCTGTTAGAAACACCCCTGGAGGGATGCAAGAGAATGCACCAATAGACTCTTCCAATCTCTTCAAACTAACTTGCACTTTATCTGCACTACTCACAACCTTTGAATTATCCATAGCAATAAAAATGAAAGATTGTACAAACAAAAATACCTCTGTAAATTCCAACAAGAAATGTATAGATATCCTGCATTTGGAGCTCACTTCGAATCTGCTTGATTTCTTCTTCAAACTATGAAACTCTGAATTCCTTTCTAAACTTCTTTTGCATACTTCTCCAAAAATACATAATACTTTAGAATTATTTGAATTTATTCCTTCCATTCCAAATGATTTTGCAATAAATGCTTCAACTTGCAGGTAGATTGCCTCAAAAATTGTGTACGCATCCATTCTTTCAAATTCTGCAAACTTCATCCTTCACACATGCGACTAAGAAAATACCTTAATCTTGTTACCACATTAAATATACTTCTGTCATGATATAACACAAGTATCGATGAGGGGGTTTATTATATTTTTTGATAATTGCTCCCCCTTAACCACTAATTTTACTTAGAGGCGGGAGTATCTGCACCGGACATCAGCACATATAAGACTGATAATTCTGATTCCTTTCTCCAAATCCTTTTCATTTCCTTTCTTGCTTCTTTTGGATCAATGATTTGATCATTCTTTTTCTCTAGATAATTATTTTTCTTTCTTTTACAATTATTACTAGGGTGTTATGGATTTTTTGCACTTACAAAAAACAAAATTCTTCTTTCTATTTTCCTTTTTATCCAATAGACTATCTTTATATTTATTCTTTTTTCTCTTAGAATATTTTCAGAGAATGATAAATAATCATTCATTTTACTTTTGCAGTCCTTTGCCTTATGACCAAATTTCTTGCAGGAATAACAAACACCATTGAAAGATAAATACCTTTTAGCATCATGTTGCTTGATAAGAGTTTTTTTTGGAATTCCTTCTTAGATCCTTGATTTGTCAATTTTTGTGTTGAGTCTCCTTTCCAATGGATTTATTTGCTTTAGAACTTTGACCTTCCTCAAACACTAAACCATTCTTCTCTATTTACGATCTTTGAGAGGTAATCAATCTATCAAGCATCACCAATCTTATCTTAAATTTTTCTTCAAAACTTCTTGCCTTTTCCAGATCAGACCTCAAGATTTATGCTTCTTCCTCAAGCTTTATGCATTCATCCATCTTCCTTTGAATTTTAATTTCCTGATATTCTTTAGTTCTTTTCTTCTCATCCAATTTTTGCAGTAGGCTAGAGATAATTTCTTCTCCATCAACCAATAGATCACATGCTTCAATACTTTTACTTTGCATCTTTTCAATTTACTCGTTTACTTTTATCAACTTGTCCTTCAGATCTTCCATTTCTTTTGAATATTCGCTAAAAACCACTTTCAAAGGAAACAAATTATTATACTCAAATTTTGAGATCTTTGTCAAGCTATTAGGCTTCTTCCAAGGAACCAAGCTCTGATACCAATTGTTGAACATCTAGAATACTGAGAGGGAGGTGAATTAGTATTCCATAAAACCACATCGACATCCATTTAAACATGATCTCAATTCTGACTAAATCAACAAGGAGGAACATAAAAACAAATCAATGCAACCATACACATGAACATCAAGATTTTTATGTGGAAAACCCAAAAAGGGAAAAACCATGGTGAGGGTTAACTCATAATATATTGTATCTGGATACAAAATATTACGGGGCTCACTACCAGGACTCATTGTCCTTAAAAGGCTCACAACCTGAGTACAAAAGATGGCTAACCACCAAGATACAATGATAGTGGCTCACTACCAAAAGATTGAACTGATAGGATACACCTTCAATGTGTAAGGTTTAGTTCCAATAAATCTTAGAATATGAAGTACTACCTCACACAATAGTCGCTCAACAAAATTGCACTGATCTACAACTGATAAAGAATTTAGGATCAAATCTTCACACACCTCTTAATCCTTTTTGAACTCACACTTACTCCACATTTCACATTCATTTCTCATGTGTGCCCTTCTTGATTCCATTCCTCAAAACATCTTATATATATACAAGTATATCTTAATCATCAATTAGGTCTACCTAATTAGATGAAAACAAAATAATCAAACTCTCTTCTTTGTTGACACCATATATAATTTAAGCATTTTATCCACGTAGTGCATTATACCAAGTCGACTAACATCCATAAAGAATAACTAGTCTTCATAAAGTATTGCATACGCTGAGTCAGCCAAGACTAAAACACAATTCTCCAAACCAACAAATAATCCTCAAAGCAAACACCTTTCATATCTAAGAACACATTAATTTCCTATCATACTACCAACATAGAGACTATCAACAAAACCACAACATAAGAATGTTCACCTTGATAAAATGCGAAGTCTCCCACACAATATGCCAAGCAAGGAACAATAGTATAATACACAGTTGAACTCTATCAGAGATAAATTTCTGCTCACAATAAAAGGCATCTCAAGATCCAAGATATAGCTATTTGAATGGGTCAAGAAAACATGGTTAAGAGAATAGAGTCATATCAGATCTTGCGGTAAATTTCAGACTCAAATACCAACACACTGATCCATCACAAAAGGGTATTACCGCTAGAGAACAACATTCGGTAAACCAAGTAGACTTCCCATATAGTTATCGCCATGTTGACATCAATGAAAATTAGGAACAACCAACACAAACCATCCATACTTCATGCTCATGCTGCAAGGCTCTTGGAACACAAGACTAGGAAATTATTTGTCATTAGAGGAAGGATAAAATAAATCTTTCTATGAACAAGAAGTATTTAAAAATTATCTCAACAGGTTGTGCCTCTTCCCCTAAATGAAAATAAGAGCAAAGGAAGAAAATAAAATTAGAAAATTTATGAGAAGAAATTCAAGAAGAAATTAGAGTAGGGACTCAAGCCACTATAGAGGAGCTTATCACAATTCAAAAGAGGACTTTTAGAGGATAAGAGTTCCTTCTCTAGAGAGATGAAAATTTATCATGGAATGTTAGGGGAATGAATGTGCCTATTTTTTTTTTCATTTCTACAAAACCATTGATAAATAAGAAACCATATATTATTATGCTATAACAGATAAAATGTTTGAAGGAATTATTTGCAGATATGGCATATAAATTATGGAAAAATGGTCAAGTGCAAAAATGGTAGAAAAAGGTGCTTCTAGGGTTTTGGGTTCTCTTTGGAATACAAACACAATAGACTTAAATTTGCTAGAACATGGTGATGTTGGATTCAATGCTTCTTTCATGATTTTCAAGAAAATATAGTTTAATATATTTTTAATGTATATGGATTGTATTCTTTAATAAATAAAATAGGATTTAATAGAAGCTTAAATAAAAAATGTGCCCTTGAGTATTGTCTCATATATTATTGGAGGAGTTTTTAATATTATCCTCTCAATTGAAGACTCAAGGTACTAAGATTTTATCCATATCATATCATTATTTTTTTCCTTTGTACAAGAATTTAGTCCACTTGATCTTCTTCCAAAACAAGGATCTTATACTTGGGTAATAGGTAGAAAGGATTTTTCTAAATTGCAAAAAGGATAAATAGGTTCTTAATATCTTTGAAATGGATTATGAAGGGATGGTAGTCTCTCAATACTGTTGTTTTTAGCATGATTGAATTATATTCCCAGATGGCTAGAAGTGGAATAAGAAAATAATGGCGCCAAGTGATGTTCAAGTTCAAATTCATGTCGATGGAACATTAAAATTTTGAGTTCCTTAATGCATAAGTGTTGGAAGGAGAGTTGGGAGGATAACACCTTAGCAATATTGGTGTGAATAGGGATATTAACTTAATAGTTCACCTCCTAGGTCCTTTCACACTTGTTATTTAATTTTACTTAGGGTTCACTTACAATCCTCATCTTTTTGTCTCATGTCATATGATTGTGACAAATGTCATAATCATGTGTTCATTTATCCTCTCACCTTGCCTATATAAGCAAGGCCTAATGTGTATATTATGTAGTACCATTGATCCATTTGATAATTGTACCATTACTGCATCCATAATCAAGCAATTTATTCTCTTATGGAAGGATATCTTTGGTTTTGTATATAATCCTAGGAGCTTGAGTCCTTGAGTGACTCTTACAAAGTATTAGAGCTTCAAATTTGTAAAACCCTTCTCATGTCAAAGGGTGATTCAGGTAGGAGATCTTACTAGGTACCTTTTTAGCAAAAATAACCTCACCATTGAATCCAGAAGACCCAAAATACCCTACTTTCATATATGACACTTTATTGGAGTAAAAAAAATTGGCCATTTTGAGGGGTTTGAAGGATGTGCAAAACAAAATTGTTTGTACAACTGTATGAAATTTGTACAGTATAAATCTATGCATTAATATACCATTTGTATTGGTTGATATCAAATTTGTGTATTTGATAGTTTTGTCAAAAAACTATTCTATTACATATTCTTCATTTACATAATCTGTGTTATTGAATGTCATATGTAGGTATGATTATCAAAAAGTTTTAATAAATACTTTTTTTTATGGGTTAGTGTAAGGGTTATAAGTGCATAGTTTTGTAAAGTTTGCAATTGTTGATTTGCCTAGTTGTCAAGGAATATTCCTAGCGGGCAATGTAGATCCCACCACCTTGCCTCACAACCAAAACTATGTAGCTCACAAAGCATCTCCATCATTTTTTTCCACCTTGGAGTGAAACATTGCCCAAGAATCAAAGAATTTCCCTCCACCCCACCCAAATCCACCACCTATATCTATTTCCTAGGTTGGCGATGCCACCATGCCTAGTCACCAAAGGGCCAAATTGGCTTGTTTTAAGAGCCATAAATTTTTACCCAAGGACCAAATATTTTACTTTTATAGTTTTTGGAAAGTTTGTTATGAGCACTTCATAGTGTTATAGGTTATTTTTCTAAATTCTATTACAAGTGCCTATTTTTAATTGAATTCCATATGCCCCTTTGACCTCAAAGCTCATAAATTTCTATCTATTTATCTAATTTTTATGATCCTTGTAGTGCTGGAAAGATATTAAGGAGATCTTTAGATATATTAATGCACTTTTTTTCTAGATTCGACCTCAAGTATCTTATATTTTATTTATTGCATATTTACGCTTTGATTGATACTTGGACATATTGACACCTGAAAAGTTTAGTCCTTTTTGGGGCTTTATTTTTAATATTCATCATATTAGAGAGATTATAATTTATGTTGAGGATTTTATGTATATGTAATTGGAGATTTATCTTAGTTCATTATGATTTTTTCATTTCATCCATCTTTAATCATCTTGAAAAGGGGAAACTATAAGCAATTGAGAGATGAAATCTTAAACATCTTTTTTGGCTTTATATTTGCCACATTTGTATGGTATTTTTCCCCTAACAAGTAATTTTTATAGAAAAAATTCTTAGATAGCTAAAAATGATATTATGGGATTGATTGGTCTACAAGTTGATAATGACACTTGGAGTGTCATTGCACACATTGAGTGTCCTTGTACTCTTTGGGCCAAAGGTTGGAAGATATATGGAGATTTCAATACATAACCATTCCTATAAGATCTTGTTTTAGATTATATTGTACCTTTTGATGATTCAAACAATATACCAGATGACTATGATATTATTTAGAATTTTACTTCTTTGGAGAACTTTTCTTTTTTCGATGATGATGATGAGGTTTCTTCAAATTCAGCTTATTCTCCTATAGATAAAGTCGTTGATCCTTCACCTTCATTGATTCCTTGTTTATAATCATTGATTGAGACTCACCTCATTCCCACTTCAAATTTGAGTGTTGCCATGACTATTAGTAACTCAGTTCAATTGGATGATCATAGTCTTCTAAATTCAAATTTGTGGTATGAGTACTTGACATGTATTTTAGATTTGTTTTGTGAGTCTCATATCGCTGATTTGGAGGACACACATGAGGATATTAATTTATACTTTAATGAAAATCATTACACAACTATTATCACATCATCATTGCATTTGCAGACTATTGTTCATGAGTCTCCACATGGTCTTGATTTTCCATCTTCTTTGATTGGGCTAACACCTCAATTTGTTATGGAATATTTAAGCATTGAGAGACTTGAGAAATTTCTAGGGATACACATCATGATAATTCTTCCCTCATATCTCTTTTTGGAGTTGGTGTTTCTTATACATACACCATTGGGTTTGTTTCTTCCCAAGGGGATGAATGCTGTTTACCAACAATGGATTGCATTTTATCTTCAATCATTCACCATTGGTAAAGGAGATACTTCATTATATAGGGATCTACAGTGTAATTATTTCTCTCCAATGTGGGGGGATATGTATTATATACTTTTGATAGATGTACTTGGGGGTCATGTTGAGTCCTCCTTCCATCACTTGTACATGTCTTTTTTCTTTTATTCACTCTTTTGGAGAGGGGTTTTTTATATGTGTTTTTTTTTCCTTTAATCCATTTGTGACAGATCTTTTCTACATGGGTACCTAACATGGCCTAGTAGTTAGGACCCATACTTGAATCATCTATACATCTTTGTATTTTTGAATTTGTTTTCTTCTCCTTATGTTGCGCTTAAGGGGGGTGTTGGTGTGAACAAGGATATTAACTAACTAGTCCACCTCCTAGGTCCTGTTCACAATTGTTAGTTAAGTTTACTTAGGCTTCACTTAGGATCCTTATCTCTTTTTGTCTCATGTAATATGATGTGATGCATGGAATACTCCTATATTAACTTATCCTCACATTGCCTATATAAGCATGGACTCATATTTACATTATGTAGTATCATTGATCTATTTGATCGTTGTACCATATTTACATCCATAATTGAGATATATTCTCTTGCTACTCTCTTGTGGAAGACATATTTGCATTTTTTAATTTGTTTCCTTCTCCCTAAGTTGTGCTTAAGGTGATTTTTTGTGTGAATATGGATATTACCTAACTAGTTCATCTCCTAGGTCCTAATCACGCTTGTTTGTTAAGTTTACTTAGGCTTCACTTCAGATCCTTATCTGTTTTTATCTCATGCCATATTATTATGATTCATGTCATAATTCTATGCTCACTTATCCTCTCACCTTTCCTATATAAGCATGGAATCAGGTTTACATTTTTAGTATCATTGATATATTTGATCATTGCACCATATTTACTATTGAAAAAAGGTTGTCATTGATGTCAAATTAGTTCATTGTGTCAAGGGTGTAAGGCTAATTAATATATGAATTATCATTATATTCCCTTGCCATATCATTTTGAGTTGTAGAGATTTGCAAAAGTATATGTTACTATCTATATTGAAGTGTTTGTGGTATGGAAGCATGTTGTGTATCAGGAATATCATGCATTCATCTATTCAGTATGATAGAAGTGATCCAAAATTTTGTATCAGATTATTTTAGTTTAGTTTCTCAAGATAGATAGATTTCTCTAGCAATACAATTATGGTTAGAATTTCTTTCAGAGGGCCAATTTGGCTCTTTGGTTTAAGAGGAGAGTATGTCTACACTTGTTCTATCATATCCTTGAGTTTTTGTAGGATATGTTCAACGTGCAAAAATATTGAAGTGACAAAAGTTTCTCTATCCCTGTCTGTCAACTAGTTGGTGTTTATGTCATGTATGGTAATGGATAGTAGCATGCGGTATTCAAAAGTAGTGTGTGGTGTCAAGATAGGACCTAGTTAAGGTTGTTATAGTAGTACATGATAACATGTTCTTTTTGCAACAACAATTTCTTGGACTGGCCTATTACATGTTTAATGAAATTTGATTTTTGATCCACCTTATGTCATCTTGGTTATTTGTGGACCCCTAGCCGACATGGAAGAGTAATAATGCAATTTAATGTAAATATTTATCTATTGTGTGGATGAATAATGAGATTTGTGTGTGTGAATCACTTTTGTGTGAAGCGTAAATTGAAGAGAAGGTGGTGAAAATATAAGGCGATTCAAGGAGAGTTGCACCAAAAGTGTGCGCTAGTATCAAAAGATCATAAGGATTGTGGAATAATTCCTATAGATAGTTTAGAAAGGTATGATATGTATTCAACTACTATTGAAGGTCCATAAGCCTTATATATGTAATGTGGTAGGATTGGTGTTCTACCTATTATATCGATCTATGTTCGGGATTGGTGTATCTAGTAGGCTGGTGCCTACATATATAATAGGGGATTAATGTCTCTAGTAGGTTGGTGCCTACTTCATATTATTAAATTCACTTGTATGTTCATGCTTTGTGAGGTTGGATTTAGACAGTAGATCCAAGTAGCTATTCTCACCATGGTTTTTCCCATCTTGGGTTTCCACATATATCTAGTGTTCTCATGTGATGATGTGTGTGCTTATGTTGTTACTTGAGTATTAGTATCTACATTGATTCAAGTTTTATGTTTTATTTATGTGTTGAGTTAAAGAGTTTTAAATTGATTTTATCTATTGATTCACCCCCCTCTTAGTAGATTATGTGCCCTTCAATTGGTATCGAAACCAAGTTACTTTGAAGAAGCCTAACAAATTAAGGTATTTCTAGGATGGCACACTCAGTTGCTCAAGAAGGATTGTCTACAAATACATCACCACTCTTTGATGGATCCAATTATGTATTTTGGAAAGTTAGGATGGAGTCCTACTTGATGGCTCTAGGACTTGATATTTGGATGTTAGTTATAGAGGGATATGAAATTCTTGAAAACCCTCCTAGGGATTAGGTTGGGAAGAAGGTTTGTGAAACTAATGCTAAGGAAAGGAATGATATTTTATGTGGATTGACTAACTCTAAATTTGTGAAAGTGATATAGTATAAAAAAATGAAGGAAATATGGGAAAAATTACATACCATCTATGAGGGTGATGACAAAGTCAAAGAGGCAAAGCCGCAAACTCATATATCTTAGTTTAAAATCCTGAAGATGAAAGAAGATTAAAATATTGCCACATTCTTGCTCCAGGTTGATGAAGTTATCAAATCTATCTAAGGTCTTGGTGATGAATTGAAAGAAAATAATGTTGTGAAAAAGGTACTTAGATCTCTTCCTACAAGGTTTAATTCTAAAGTCTCTACAATTAAAGAAGCTAAGGATCTGAATGTTTTGAATATGACTAAACTATATGGAATTCTAACTTCCTTTGAAATGAGATTTGAAAGCAAGGATTCTATAAGGAAAGAGGAAACATTCAAAGTATCTAAGAATAAAGTTGGTCAAGATTTTGATATTGGATCAGATCTAGAGGAAGCCATTTTTTTCAGAAAGCTACAAAGAGTTTTTGATAAGTATAAAGGAAAGTTACCTTTTAAGTGTTTTAATTGTGGTGAAGTAGGATATTTTATGGATAAGTGTCCTCATAAGGTTCTAACAATGTTAAGAAAAAGTATGGAAAAAAATCATTTCAAAGAAAGAATAAAGGGCAGTGGAAACAAAAGAGTTTCTACATTAATGAGGAAGGCTACTCTACTAATGAAGAAGATGAAGATATCTCTAGATATGAAAAAGAAAAATTTGTATTCGTTGATTTTGAAACTAATGAAGAGGATACAAAAATGGATTCCAAAAATAATGAAGATGAAGTAGATATTATGGAAGAATTGCTATGTGTTGGAAAAGAGATTAAGAGATTGAAGAAGATAATTGTAGAAGAAGTGAAGGCTAAATAAAAGGTATCTCTAGATTTAGAGAAAGTAGAAAAGATGATCGTTGGTCTGAAGACCTAGGCAAAAGAAGAAAAAAGGATTTAATTTATAACTAGAAGATTGCTGACAAGAGACAAGGACTATGAGAAGCTTGAGGCAGAAGTGTTGATAAGAAAAGAGCTTGAGAAGGTGAATCATCAGTTGCAAATGAATTTTGGAAAGAGTACTAAGACTCTAGATCTAATATTGGGATGTTAGAGATCTCCACATAAAATTGGACTTGGTTTTGATGATCAAAAGAAAAAAGTGACATAATATCCAATAAAGTCAACTAAAGAGAGTTAGAAAGAAACTAGTTCTAGAAGTACAAAGTCTGAAAAGGTTATTGCAAGTGATGAAATCAAGACACATGATGATGGTTTTATCCCAATTCAAAAGAAGAACATAAGATCTAGAAGACAAGGATACAACACTAGGTTCAATTATTTTGTTTCTGATTATTATTTTAATTGCAATAATTTTGGTCATAAGGCTATGAACTATAGAAAAGATTCAGTAAGAAGAAATAAATTTGTTAGTAGTAATGCATTTGCACCTTCGTAAAATTTTAATATTGTTTACTTAAAATGCAACAACTTTGGACATATTGCTAGGAATTGCAAAAGCAATTTTGTGAGTCATCCTCTACTAGAAACAAGAAGAAAAGGATCAAAAACTAGGAGTCATGAATTAGAAAAAAGTTTGTAAGAAGGTTCCAAAAGAGATAAAGTCAAAAAAATAATGATTTCTCAAATTTATCTACATTTTCAAAAAGAGAAGAATTTGTGGATCATATACACTAGATGTTCTAGCCACATGACTAGAGATAAAAGTAAGTACATGAACTTCAAGAAATTTGAAAGAGGTTTTGTGAATCTTGGAAATAATTATATTTCTAAAATAACTAGTAAGGGTACTTTGAGTATTGGTGGTGGTACGAAAAAACCTCATGATGTTCTGTATGTTGAAGGACTAAAGTATAATATTTAAAGTGTAATTCAGATGTGTGATAAAGGTTATAAGCTATATTTTAGTGTTGAAGGTTGTGAAATCAAGAAAACAAGTACTAGAGAACTGATTGTAGAAGGAAGCATGAAAAATAGTGACATTTATCATCTCAATGAGTTGAATGGACAAAATTGTCTTACTGTGTATAGAGAAGAAAGTTGGATTGGCACATAAGATTGGGACACATTAATTTTGATGAAATTGTGAAGATTAGTGCAAGAGGAATGGTTCAGGATATCCCAAAGATTAAGAAGCTTCAATCTACCAGTTGCAAATCATGTCATGAAGGAAAATAAACAAAGAGTAGATTTCTTTCTAAGGAGTATTCTACACCAAAGCCATTAGATTTGATCCATACATATCTATATAGACCTATGAGGACAACAAGTCTACAAGGAGATAGGTATTTCATTATGCTTATTGATGATTATACTAGAATGAATTGGATTAATTTTATAAAAGAGAATTCATAAGAATTTGAGAAGTTTAAAGCATTCAAGACACTAGTTGAGAATGAAACCAAAAGAACAATCAAAGTTTTGAGGTCAGATAAAGGTGGAGAATTTACTTGGGATTGGTATGGTGAATTTTGTGAAGAACATAGGATCCAGATGAAAATTTCTTCTCATAGGACCTCACAACAAAATGGAGTTGCAAAAAGAAAGAATCAGACTATATAGGAGATGGAAAGAACAATGTTGAGTCAAGAAAATATAATGGATATGTATTAGAGAGAAGTAGTTCATTATACAATATATATTTTGAACAAAGCTCAAATCAGATGCAAGATTGATAAGACACCATTTGAGTTATGGAGAGGAATATCGGCTTCAATTAGACATCTTAGGATATTTGGAAGCAAATTCTACATCAAATGGGGTGAAGAAACTTTGGAAAAGTTTGATTCTAGATTCGATGAAGGTATTTTTCTTGGTTATTCTTTAAAAATTAAAGAATATAGATGTTACAACAAAAGGTTGAAGAGGATTATGGAAATTGAAAATGTGAGAGTTGATGAAACAATTTAGTCTACTGGTACTCTAGAAGTAGAGGATGATGAAGAATCAATTCGTAGTAGTGATGAAGATTCATAATTTGTTACAAAAACTCTAGTAAAATATGTTTAGAAGAATCACTTTGAAGACCAGATTATAGGAGATAAAGATAGTGAGGCTGAAACCCAAAAGAGACTTGAGAAGGAAAATGAGCAAGTAAAATTTGCATTACTATCAAAGATAGAACCAAAGTCTTATAAAGAAGTTAGCAAAGAGAAAGGTTGGATATAATTTATGGAGGAAGAACTAAACCAAATCAAGAAAAATGAAACTTGGGAATTGATCCCAAGACCTAAAGGTAAGAATGTCATTGGTACCAAGTGGGTATTTAGAAACATACTAAATGAGGATGGGGAGGTGATCCAGAACAAGGCTAAAATTGTGTGTAAAGGATATAGTTAGGTTGAAGGGATAGAATCTGAAGAGAATTTTTTCTAGTGACAAGATTGAAAGCCGTCAAAATGTTTCTAGCTCTTTTAGTATTTAAAAATTTCAATTATATCAAATGGATGCGAAGTAAACATTTGTGAATGGTTAGTTAGAAGAAGAGGTCTATATTGAACAACCAAAAGGATTTCAATGTCTAGACAATTTGGATTATGTATGCATATTGAAGAAGGATCTTTATGGTCACAAGTAAGATCCTAGAGCTTGGAATTCTAGGCTGGAAAAGTACTTGCAACAACAAGGGTTTCAAAGAGGAAGTGCAGATAGTAATCTATACATAAAAATAAAAGGTGATCAATTGCTGATTGTGGTGGTTTATTTAGATGATATTATCTTTGGCCAAAGTAGTGATGACATGTGCAAGTTGTCATAGAATGCAACACAAAGTGAGTTTGAAATTTCAAGGCTAGGTGAATTATCTTTCTTTCTTGGGTTACAAGTTGCACAATCAAACAAAGACATATTCATTTCCCAAACAAGTACACAAAGGAGATGCTAAGTTTAGGATGGAAGACTGCAAATTGGTGGGTACACCTATGGTTATAGAAAGCAAGTTGAGTAAAGATGATGAATTTTATCTGGTAGACCAAACCTTGTACATATCTACGATTGGTAGTTTTTTGTATGAGAAATCATCTAGACCAAATATAGTGCAGGCAATTGGACTAGTAGCTAGATTTCAGGAAACACCTAAGAAAACTCATGTCAAAGCAGCAAAGGGAATATTCAAATATCTAAAGGCTACAATGGATTTTGGACTATGGTATCCAAAGAGTGAAAATTTCACTCTAACTGTATAAACAAATGCAAATTGGGTAGGGAGCATAGATTTTTAAGGAAGCTAAGGTACCAAAACAACTTCCTAACTAATCTTGAGAGGAGAGTAATGCAATTTTTTTATAGATCTTTAATAGTTACATTAAATTAAACAAGAATAAACATAAATATCATGCATACCACGACATAGTGATTTATGTGGGGAAAACCCTTCCTAGAGGAAAACACCACACTCCAAAATCTGCCTAATATATTATTCAGTAAATCACAAGGATTACAATATACTTGTAGAGAAAAATGCTCATAGGAGTATCACCACTCAGAGATCTAAAGACAACATGACTGCTAACAGACTCATAATACATCATTGTCTCTCACTCTACCTCTCACACAACCGTAATGCAAAGCCCTCGAAAAATAGAGTTACATTTAGGGAAAGACAGACCAAAAAAATATCTATAGTTAGATCTAAACCCTAATAATTAATGATCTAGATTTATAATGTATCAACTCCATTGACAACACAATAGACCATCACTCCATTTGCTAAATTTTTGTCACATGTCATTATGGTTGGGTCCCACTCGAAGCACTTCCTTCCTCCTTATCACTCCATCGCTAAGTCACTAAAAACCCGAACCTTAGAACCTCTTGTCGAAGGTTACAAAGTTATGAAAACATGCGAATCACCGAAAACAAAGAGAATCACTCCATCACTAAGTCGCTAAAAAATTGAACCTTAGAACCTCTTGTTAGAGGTTATGAAATTTTGAAAACCCGCAACTCACTGATGCTCTCCCATCGCACATCACTAAGTTGCTAAAAACCCGAACCTCAGAACCTCTTGTTGGAGGTTATAAAGTTCTGAAAACCTATGAATCGTTGACAAAAAAGAAACCTCATAGCCGCTAAGTTGGGAGGTTATGAAACTCTATAACCCCACGACTTAAGTTAGAAAAACTTGGAACCCAACGACTTAAGTAACAAACCATTTTTCCTATCAACAATAATCATTATACAATTGCAAGGTTGAGACACAATTTTCCAACAAATCTCCCACTTGTCGAACACCTTGTAAGAGCAACGGGAGGGAGTAAACATTGTCTCTTAATTGTTAAGGGCCAAAAGGCCCAACATCTCTAAACACCATCTGAACTTCTTTGTGGTCATTAGCTTAGTTAAAGAATCAAAAACATTCATCATAGTCTCTACATTAACCAATTTAACCCTACCATCTTTGACCATATCTCGAACAAAATGATATTGTACATCAATGTGCTTGGTCCTGACATGAAATGTCAAGTTCTTGGCTAGACATATCGCACTCTGAATATCGATATAAATGGTCACTGCACCTTGTTTTACTCCAATATTTGAACACAATCTCTTAAGCCAAATGGATTCTTTACAAGCATGAGTAGCTACCATATACTCTACTTTAGTAGTGGAAAAAGAAACCATAGCCTATTGCTTGCTCATCCAACTGATCGCACCACTAAATAATGTAAACACATAAGCATTGGTGGATCTTTTCTATCAACATCACCTACCCAATATGAATCCATATAACCATGAATATCAAGGGAAATATTGCCTTCAGCCATAATACTATGATAACATAAGGTATAATCTGAGGTACCACACAAATATTTGAAGACTCTTTTAATTGCATCCCAATGAACCTACAAGGATTAGACATATATCTGGAAAGAACTCTCACTACTTGGGAAATTCCTGGTCTAGTACAAACCATAGTATACATAAAACTTCCAACTACACTCTGGTAAGACACTCTGCCCACGTCTTCCATCTCTAATGGGGATGTTGGACAATCTGAAATAGATAACTTTGTTCCAATTGAAACATGAACACACAATGGTCTACAATCCTGCATGTTAAGTCTATGTAAAACTAAATTGCCATACTTACTTTGGCCAAGCTATAACTTTTTGTTCACTCTATCTCTTTTAATTTCCATCCCAAAAATGTGTTTCTCTACACCAAGATCTTTCATTTCAAATTTAGTAGCAAGTTGAGATTTCAGTTTTGAAATCATACCTTTCCCTTTTCCAATAAATAACATATCATCAACATATAATGCAATAAACAAGAAATGATCACCCTTAGTCTTATAATAAACACAATGATCTGATTTAGAATGTTCAAATCCTAAACTCAACACATATGTATCAAATTTCTGGTACCACATCCTAGGACTTTTTTTTAAGCCATACAAATATTTCTTCAATTTACAAACCAATTTACTTTTACCTTTCACCATGTAGTGCTCTGGCTATGTCATATAAATATCCTCCTCCAAATTACCATGAAGGAAAGAAATTTTCACATCCATTTTCTCAAGCTCTAAATCATAAGCAACAACAATAGAAAGTAAAAATCTAATGGATGTCATTTCTACGACATGAGAAAATATCTCACCATAATCAACACCCTCAACTTGAGAGTAACTCTTAACAACCAGCCTTGCTTTGTACTTCTCAATACCTCCATCTAAACCAATATTTTTCTTGAACACCCATTTGCAACCAATAGATTTCTGTCCTTCAGGCAATGGTACAAGATCCCATGTATCATTCTTTTTCAAAGATGTCATTTCTTCATCCATATCAATCTTCCAGGATTTTTCATCATTCATACCTAATGCCTCTTATATAGATCTGGGTTCATCCATGTTAGTATTCAAAGCAAAAATACATATCCAATCATAAGGTGAATACCTTTTAGGTGGTTTTCTATGCCTTGTAGACTGACAAACAAGCTGATTTGGAGGTTCTTCCTCCTCTTCTTAGGATCTAGAGCTAGATGAGATCTCCTCAAATTCTTGTCTATCCTTGGGCCTCGATTCAACTTTCTTAGGTGTAGAAGGAAATTGAATCTCATCTTCATGTTTACTTTGTTTTGGATGCACTATAATAGAAGAAGGCTTAGTTTCTCTAAAAATAACACTTCTACTATATATTTCCTTTTATGCAACAGGATCCCAAAGCTTGTATCCTTTCACACCATAACTATATCTGATGAAGATACATTTCAAAACCTTTTTCTCCAACTTTGTTCACTTCTCCTTGGCACATGTGAATATGCATCGCAACCAAAAACTCTAAGATGTCTTAAAGAAGGCTCATGACCCAACCATGCCTCTATAGGTGTCTTGTCAACAAGAGCTGATGTAGGAGACCTATTAATCACGTAACAAGTAGTGGTGATAGCTTCAACCCAAAACCTTTGTTCTAGGCCAACACCACTCAACATACTCCTAGCCTTCTCCATTATTGTCCTGTTCATTCTTTCTACAACTCCATTCTATTGTGGAGAATACTAAGTTGTCTTATTTCTATGAATACCACAATCTTTATAGAATCTATCAAAATAATTAGAGAAAAATTCATTGCCATTATCAGTCCTCAAACACTTTATTTTCTTTCCAATCTGCAACTCAACCATTGCTTTAAATTCTTTAAATCAAATGAAAACTTTAGATTTACTCTTAAGAAAATATACCCATATCCTTCTACTATAATCATCAATAAATGAAACATAATATGTGGATTTACCAATAAAAGGAACATCTATAGGACCAAATACATCATAATGAATAAGATCCAATACACCACAAGATTTATAAGAACTCAAGTAAAACTGAACACGGTTTTGTTTTCCATAAATACAATGCTCACAAAAATCAAATTCAAGATTAAAATCAGACAAACCTTCAACAAGGTTTTTATTTTTCAAGGTCCTTAGACCCTTTTCTCCAATGTGGCCAAGTATTTGGTGCCATAAAATAGTTTTCTCTATAGGTAAATTTGTTTTAGAAGAAATAGCACCCTTGGGTACCTAAAATCCATGACCATCTATTGAAGGTGAAATCCTCACTTCTTCCACAAACTTTCTTTTCACAAAAGTACTATTGCACTCAATAGTGCATGCATCAAGCTTAAACAATGTGCCATATTTGACACCTCTAGAAATCACCATAGCACCTGTAACCATCTTGCATATTGCATTAGAAAATACTACCTACAAACTTGTGTCTATTAGTTTTCTCATAGATAATAAATTTCATGCTAAACCAGGGATATGCAACACACTATTAATCCTTTTTATTCTACCATTAGGTAACTTGATTTTAACTTTACCACGGCCAACAATGTCTAAATGAGAATCATCACCCAAGTACACCTTACCTCCATCAAATTCTTCATATTCAAAAAACCAATCTCTATTAAAGGTCATATGGAAAGATGAACCCGAGTCAATTAACCATGCATTATTACCTACACGAGTTGCTAAAGCTGCAATGAATGCTTCACTTTCTCCCTTCTCGGACTTTGAATCAGAATCAATTTTTTTTTTTTGCAGTTCTTACAAACATGTCTAGGCTTACTACAGTTCCAACAAATAACTTTGGAATTTCTAGGAGACTTAGATCTCCCCCTAGACTTGGATTTGTCATGCTTCTCATTCTTCTTAACTTTTTCCTTATGTATTCCATGAACATTTGGGGCCTCCTTGGAACTGATGGATACCTTCCTCATCTCTTCAGAAAGAAAAGAACCCACCACATCTTCAATCTTCAATATAACATAAGTACTCCCAATAGCCATAACAAGAGAATCCCATGAATTAGTCAAAGAACAAAGCAAGATCTGACATTTCTCTTCCTCATCCATTTTGACACCAAATAATGCCAAGTAAGCCACCAACATATTGAATGCTTCCAAGTGTTCTGTAATCCATCCACCCTCTTCCATTCTCAAGGAATACAATTTTTTCCTCAAGAAAATATTGTTCACTAAAGATTTGGCTTGATACATCTCACCAAGCTTCTTCCATAGTTTCTGTGCAGAGGTCTCTTCATGAAAATTGATTAAAATAAAGTCTAATAGGCACAATCTGATTAGACCCTTGGCTTTATGGTCCATAACATCATATTGAGCAGCCTGAGTAGGATCTGTAGGCCTTGAAAAATTCTCATCAACAACATCCCATAGGTCTTGATCTATCAATAGATCCTCCATCTTCAACTTCCACATTTCAAAATTATTTCCAAAAAAATTATCCACCTCTATTCTCCTTGATGAACTTGCCATCTAAAAATTCCTGCAACAAGATCACAAAGTGTCTTCTACACAAGCTCCCACTCAAATCTAGATTAGTTCAAAAAACCCAACAATCCACAATTGAAACTAAAGTGATCAACTCTAATACCACTTGTAAATAAGCTAAGGTAGAAGAACAACTTCCTACACTAATCTTGAGAGGAGAATAATGCAAAACTTTTACAAATATTTAACAGTTACATTAACTTAAACAAGAATAAACATAAATATGATGCATACCATGACACAATGACTTATGTGGGGAAAACACTTCTAAGAGAAAAACCATGCACTCCAAAAGTCACCCAAGATATTATTAAGTAAATCATAAGGATTACAATATACTTGCAGAGCAAGCTTCTCATAGGAGTATCACCACTTAGAGATCTAGAGACAACACGACTACTAACAAAATCTCATAATACATCATTGTCTCTCACTCTGCCTCTCACACAACCGTAATGCAACACCCTCACAAAATAGAGTTACTTTCTAGGGCAAGACAGAAAAACAAAATATCCATTGTTAGATTTAAACCTTAATAATTAATGATCTAGATTTACAATGTATCAACTTTGTCGATGACACAATAGACCATCACTCCATTCACTAACTTGTCATCACATGCCATTATGGTTGGGTCCCACTCAGAGCGCTTCCTTCCTTCTTATCACTCCATCGCTAAGTCACTAAATACCCAAACCTCAAAATCTCTTGTTGGAGGTTACAAAGTTCTAAAAACCCGTGACTCACTGACAACAAAGACAATCACTCCATTGCTAAATCACTAAAAACCCGAACCTCAGAACCTATTGTCGGTGGTTATGAATTTCTAAAAACTTGTGACTCATCTATGCTCTCCCATCACACATCGCTAAGTTGCTAAAAACCAAAACCTCAAAACCTCTTGTCAAAGGTTACGATGTTTTGAAAACTCATGACTCACCAAAAACAAAGAGAACCTTAAAGCTGCTAAGTCGGGAGGTTATGAAACTCTAGATCCCCGTGACTTAAGTTAGAAAAACTTGGAATCCAACGACTTAAATAACAAAAAAAATTGCCTATCAACAATAACCGTTATATAATTGCAAGGTTGAGACACAATTTCTCAACAAGATTACTAGAAGAGAAAAAGTGGTGGAGCTTTCTTTCTTGGTGATAATTCTGTGTCTTGGTTGAGCAAGAAACATTAGTTTCTTTATCTCAACAAAAGTGAAATACATTGCTGCAACCTCATGTTGCACTCAAGTATTGTGGATGAAGCCAAATTCGAAGGAGATGAAGATTGAGTTTGATGAACCTATTTCAATTATTTGTGATAATACTAGTGCCATAAACATTTCAAATAATATAGTAATTCATTCAAGAACAAAAAACATTGCAATCAAGTATCATTTTCTGATAGAGAAGGTTGCATAGAAGGAAGTAAAGTTGGAATATGTCGAGACCAAGGAGAAAGTAGAAAAGTTACTTACAAAGCCACTTCATAAGGAAACTTTTGATTTTATTTAGTAGATGTTGGGAGTTGTTTCTCCCTCCTCTTGAATCAAGAGGAAGCACAGGTTGATGGGGAGCTTTGTCTCGCTACCATAAGAAGGTTTGGTGATCTTTCAAAATAATTTTCAGAAGCAACGTGGTATGGAATCAATGGGAGTTGTCTTGAAGATGATTTGGAGAATGTTCCACATTTATTCACATTTAAATATATGGCCTTGTGGTTTTAAAGTTTGATAGAGGCAAGTGAGAACTATGTATGTTTTTTCTTTCATAACACATACGTTATGGTAGGTGTTTCCAAAATCTATAGATTGAAGACTGTGGTGATACAGTCAAGGAGGTTTAGAGAAATGCTCCAAATTTCTCCACATTTGAAGTTGTGGTATTTTTATTTGAAGGATGAATTTATAAGGAGAAAACCCACTTAAATTTTTTTACCTTTTCCATTGATGTCAAAGGGGGAGAAACTAAACTCAAAATGCTATATCTTCCAAGGGGGAGAAATCAATCTAAGGGGAGAAATGTATTCGTGTGTGACCATGGTTTTATGGGTGGCCCAATATTTTAATTTTTTCCATCAATGAAAAAGGTGGATATTTTTAAACAAAGGTTGTCATTGATATCAAATGAGTTCATTGTGTTAAGGGTGTAAGGCTATGTAGTACATGAATTATCATTATATTCCCCTGTCATATCATTTTGAGTTGTAGAGGTTTCTAGAAATATATGTTACTAGCTATATTGAAGTGTCTATGGTTTGAAAGCATGTTGTATAATATTAGTCATTGGCCACCTTGCAACTAGATACAATGGAACCAAGTTTTTTACATATAAAATTTAGGGTGTGTATGTTGTTTTTACTCAAGTATGAACTCACATCACATATGGGAATTATCTATTTTAAATAAAACCCTCACTAATAAGTGAAACTTAGGAAATATGAATCCATTATGTATAAGTAATAATCAAGCTCTAATATCCATCCCTCTAACCACATAAAGGATGGATGAGATTCCTAACTTACCAAAGTCAAAAGAGAATAACTTACACAACAACAAGGTTAGATCTTTGTGAAGGAGGGGATTTTCTACTCCCAAGTCCCAAGATAAACAAGGTCTAAAGGGAGTAAATTTCCCTTAGTCACCTCAATGAAAAAAGTTTAAGTGACAAAGGTTTCAGATGAAAGAGATTTCAAAAACGTGCTTAAAAGAGAGTTTTTGATATATTTTCGAATGAAGGATTTTGAAGACTGAAAGAGAAGACTATAGAGCCCTCTAGGACAATCTAAAAATCTCTTGGCCAAAGTACATTAGATTTCATATGATAGTGTGATTCACTATCACCTCAAGTATGTGTTGACGTCTTTTATGGATATAGAGCTAAAATTGTATACAAAAGCTCATAGAATTTGCTATTTACCCAGAATCCAAAATTTGACTATGCTAATGAGTTAAAGAAAGATAAAAAGAAAGGAAATGACAAGGAAGGTAAACGCTAACTCATGGAAGGTCCTATGCTATGAATCCTCCCACAAATCTTCACACAAACAAGCTCCACACAAGGAGGATGAGGAAAATTGTTGGGGTTGTTTCAAGGCTATCCTCAATCAAACCCTTGTTTTGGTGTTTCCACCTCCATGAACAACCAGATAGATAGAAAATAAACAAGAAATAAAGTAAGTAGACAAGATTTTGAATAAAATAAAACTTCTCTATGGAGGAAAACCTGTATCACAAATAAATAGAAGAGTGATAAAATAAAACCCCGCTATGGAGGAGAACCTCTATCACCAATAAATAGATAAGACAAATATGCTAGCAAATAGACAATATAAGTGCAACAAGAGAGTGTTTCCAATAGTCTGTGGCTCCTTCTTGGATTGATAGATGTGATGTTGAATGCTTGCAAGAGAGCCTTGGCTATTGACGAGACATGAATTTGATAGAGCTTCACCATAGAGAAGAGATGAAGAGAAAGAAGTGAGAAGGCACACTAGAGCAAGAGAGAGTGAATGAATTAGAAAAGGAGTGAAAAGGAGAGTTTTGTAAGGTTCCATGGGTGGGAAAATCCATTACACTCAAGATTGTGTCATGCGAAATGGTCGTGAGATTCCCTCATTTATACTCATAAATTTTGGGGATTCTAGCGCATTGTGTGGACGTTCACATGCCGCATAGGCGTCCAACTTATAAATTTTCAAGAAATGATGTGGTGGACTACTAACGCTTCATCATTGTACCTTATGGGGTTGGAATCACAAAATTGACTCATAAGGTTCCTATCATAAATGTGGCTAGGCACCATAAATGCGACAGGATAAATACACAAGTGTGAAATTACCATGGGATGCAATTTTACAACACTACATTCTTCCCCCACTTTAGTGAGATGAATTTTTGGAGAAAAATAAGTTACACTAAAGTAGAAAGAAAACATTAGTGAAAGAATTTTTATTTTTTTTATAGATTTACTTGCAAAAAGGATACTGCAGAGGTCGTAGAGGTTGAGTAGGCGAATACTAACAATTCCCCAGTGATCGATCTCAATGAGAAACTACAATGCTAGATGTGAAGTTTCATTCTGCAAAACTCAAATTTAGGTCAGTTTGAAAATCAGAAGAAGCTACCACATTGAGAAGAATTCTTAAGAAAAATTTGGTGGTTCGAAAGAAAAATATGATGGAGAGGTGAAAATATGCCCCTTCTTGTTTTTTCCCTTAGCTAGGTGGGTGAAAATAGGAAGGATGGAAGGACCACTTCTGTTGGGAAAAATGAGCCAGAAATGACCTATATACCCAAGAGGGCCCACAAAAGGGTCATTTTCACTACGTAGATGCGACTACATAGACTTGAGGATCACAAAACTCCACACAACCATAGTCAAGGGAGGTGAGGTCGATGAGGTACGAGGAATTTGACTCTAATTCATGGTTTTTATGCATTTCTTTTGTGTTTTTCTATTTCAAGAGAAGCATAGGCATCTGACTGACACAAAGGTGTTTGGATGACATGTTGTCTTAATAGTGCATCAGTGGCCTTTGGTCGCACTAGTGTATGCCTTACGCACTATCATCTAAGAAAGGTTCAACCTTAGACATTAGCACACCACACAGACATCTACATGATGCACCTCCATCCTAGAGGCTAACTTAGAAATTTCTTTGATGTAGAAGATATAATTTTATGTTGTAGATGTACCTGATTTAAATTTTGTTTCTATTCCAAGGGTGGCTAGAGATGAGAGAGCATGGAGGCGGTCATGTGCTCACCACACTGCACGAACAGGTTGGGAATATGCACTTATGATCAAGATCATCTACAATAGGTGGTCCTATTATGGGCCTACACCTTGTCGTGCATGCACTACCATCCCCCGATGCTCATGGTGCTCATGGAGCATTTCCACCTATCGTCCGATTAGATGATTGTCATGCTGGAGGATGTTTATCAGATCACCAGCCTATCCATTTGCGAATGGTGGGTGGCCTATGATGAGATGAGGATGCCATGGGAGGCCCTAGAGGGCTAGCAGTATTCTCTGGTCATATAGAGTCAAGAGACACTACCAACCACATCTATATGTAGTGATTTGAGCAGGGGTGAGTGGCCATTCCACTCTTCCGAAGGGTGATGGTCTCCATAGTCACCCTCCAAGTTGTAATGGATGGATGAGGTTCTCACCTACACAAGGGCCTCATACATTACATTTGAACAATGTATGATCACATACCATGCTTGCCTAGGGTTAGAGTATGCTTTCTCACTTGTACCATAACCTCGAGTGATATGTCCATTACAAGTTCTTAAGTCTCATAAATTACACTCTCCTACAGATGTGGGAATTTGTGCACATCACATGTGCTCGACCAGTTGGATTTCCCCAAGATACAACTCTTAGTACACCAATAGCACACGTGTAACCATTGGTGCATGATTGGAGATATGAAGATCTTAGTTTTTGGCAGCTTCAATTTGACGTTTTGTGGTCATGGCACATGAGATGGTGACCCTGTAGAGGGATGGTCTAGTCCACAAATAGGTGGAAAATGCGACATATGCAACACAATAATCTCCTAGAGAGGCGGTCAAACCACATCATAGTTCCATATTACTGGCATGGGGTCACCTAACAATTACAAAAAAAATCACCTGATACCCTCGTCATACATCCGATCGGTGATGAGTACTACCCGAATAGACGATCATCATTGTCCAACCATTGCAGATGTCATTGTTAGTGATGATGGGTCAAATAATGATGACAACCTCTCATCCTCATGATTGACAACATCAAGGTAGCCCATGGATTTAGAACATGGTGGGTGATGACGGGCCCTGTCTTGATTTTCCTGACACATGCCCCCATGGGAAATATCGATGTATAGGGGTAGGGTGGAAAGGATCATGACAACGATGATAAGGAGGAGGGAGGGTAGCAATAGGTAGAGGGGTGAAGAGTCTTAGATGGTGATAGAGATTTTCATCACCCATAGTTTAAGTTTTAGTCTCATCGGTGCCACCTTCAGTAACCATCATCCCTCCTGTGACAACAACAACAACAAGAGTAGGACCTAGCATTGCACCCCCTCTTGATCCACACTAGTAGGATGGGGATCCAAGTATGAGAGTGATTCATGTTATTTACTTTCAATAATTATTTTAATTTAGTTTATCTCATACATATATCTATCTATCTATCTATCTATACATGCACATGCTTTTATATGATTGTAATCGATGGGTTATTTTTGGTTAATAGATTTAGCATGGTTAGATTAAATAAAACCCAAAGAAGATTATGAAGAACAAAGAAAGCATAAAATAAGAACAATTATACCTAATATCTGTTGAAGCTTCCATGATTCACCTCCATAACACCTCCTAGCTTGCAACGTATGATTGTTGCCCTTAGATCTGTGTGAGCAAATTGACTATGCCATTGTCCTATTCAAGTTTTGAAGGATTTGAATGATAAAAGACTGAAAAAATGACTATGCCTATGAGAAAATAATTAAATAAGCTAAATGCAAAGTGATTTCTATATTAATCAAGTGGTTCTAAATATGAAATGGTGCAATAATAACGAAGTGGTGACCTAATTGTGAGAAAAATTGACATTTTATAAAGAATGTAATTTTGCACAGACGAATGAGATTAAAAGCTGACAAAGCCTAAAATCAGTGGATGAGATTTCATGTGACAATCCCTAATTAGGGTTAGGGCAATATTGTTAGATGAGTGGCCAATATGTCATTTGATAAAATCAAATCAACAGTTGAGAATAAATGTGATAATTAGTCAAAAAGATAAAGATTTTCAAAAATCAAGAAGATAAGAGATGAACTGAAAAGCAGACTTTTGGAAAATCAAGATTTTGCTCAATTACTTGATTTTTGGAAGAAGATTACCATTTTTAATTAAGTTAATTCAAAATGATGTTTTTATGAGACAATAAATAATCTTTTTCAGATTATTTACTAAAATGAAGAGATAGTTAATAAAACAAAATAAAATGAAATCATTTTAAATAATTTCATTTATTTAAAATGAGAGGAATGTGAAATTAGGTAATTAAATAATTAAACATAATTATTTAATTTAGAGGATTATAACCGATAATTAAATAAATTAGTAAATTCATTTAATTATGAGAATTAGTGGCAAATTAAATAAACAAATAAAATTCATTTATTTAATAATGAGGAAAAATGAATAAAGGTAATTAAATAAATTAATAAATTTATTTAATTGTAAGAAGACAATAGACAATTAATGACGTATTGAATAAATAAATATTATTTATTTATTTAATAATCCTGAAGAATGCAATAGACATGAATTAATTAAATAATAATGAATTACTTAATTAATAGTCGAATGTGGACCAAGGACATAATTAAATGTCATAATTATGTTAGGATGAAAGTGGTAAAATAGAGCTTGCAGGCCTGGGTAATTTTTATGTGTCTACATTTTCCCCTCTTTGTCATAATGCAACCTGTTGCATTGTGGCAAAGAAAATAAGTCAAAAATATGCCCCAGTGCAAAATAAGATGAGGAAGAAATGGCGAGGAGGGTAGCGGTATGCCCCCTCGAGAGGATAGACGGGTTCCAAGAACATGGGTGTGCTCTCGACAATGATGAGAAGACAAGAATATGAAGAGACAAATAAATGTTAGTGAAAAAGATATGGATGATGATGTGGATGCAATGCCTATATGAAATGAGTTAGAGAAGATGACAAGGCCAAAGGAGATGCATATTAATTCCTAGACCAAATCCTTCAACACCTTACCATAGGACTTTTAATATTTATTGCTCTTTAATCATCATTGGGAAGATTGTTGTAATGGCCAACAAACACCATGATATGACATAAATCAAGATGTGCAAGGTCATACCATTACATAAAACAAGCAGTCGTAAACAAAGATGATCATGACTCATACTAAAAGCGCAATTGCCCCAATCTTTTTGTCATAACCAACCACAAGCATAAAAAGACAAGAAGGACAAATCATGAAATGTCGTTGTTTCTCTAAATCCTGTTTCCAGGTATCCTCGAGAAACTAGCAACATGATTACCAAAAACTCAAAATAAAACCATCATCATGAGACGTCGTTGTTTTTCTAAATCTTGTTGTCAGGATCTCGCTGAAAAACTAGTAACATGATGAAAAAGCCAAAGAACAATAGACATGAAATAAGGACAAGCCATGAAATGTCGTTGTTTCTCTAAATCCTATTTCCAGGACATCCTTGAGAAACTAGCAAGATGTTTGCCAAAAGAACAAAAAATAAAGCCATTGTCATGATACGTCGATGTTTTTCTAAATCCTGTTTGTCGGGATCTCGTTGAAAAACTAGTAACATGATGAAAAAGACATGATCATGATACATCGCTGTTTTTCTAAATCTCGTTGTCTGAATCTTGCTGAAAAAATAGTAACATGATGAAAAAGACATTATTATGATACGTCATTGTTTTTCCAAATCCTGCCGTCGGGATCTCGTTGAAAAACTAGTAACATGAGAGTCAAAAGACAAGACAAACATCATAAGACGTCGTTGTTTTTCTAAATCCTATTGTCAGGATCTCACTGAAAAATAGTAACATGATAAAAAGGCCAAAGACAAGGGCCAAGTGTTTTGCTTGATGATGCCAAGATGATGAGTGTCAAAGATTGCCAAATTCAGGAAGGACACATCCTGAATATTGTTGATGTCAAGAGGATTGATCCATAAATGCCAAAAGGAATCCCTTGAAATGTCAGGTGATAGTGACAATGCCTAGGAAGGACACATCCTAAGGCATAAATGACGGAGGCTATGTTTCAGAAGGACACATCTGAAAGATAACCAAGAATTGACAGTTTGACCTGTTGTGACAATTTGACTTGTTTTGATTGAAGTTGATTATATGCCAATGTTGATGTGTTTGAATAAGTGACTGCAGTAATTCGTTTTAGGAGATTTCAATGTTTGGAAATGACTTGTCCTTACATGAAGAATTTTGATGTGTGGGCTAGTGTAGTGCCATGAACCCTAATGGACTGACCTAGTGTGGCCTCGGGGGCTCATCAATTGATAGCCTTTCCTACGTCGTGCACTCAGAGACCTCGTAGTTCGACACAACCAATGACGTTGTCCAAAGGACAAAATTTTGAATCATGATTTTATTTTGACAAACCTAGAAGGACCGACCTAATGTCTCGGGGATTCAAAGATGAATCTTTCCTACATAGCAAATGCACAGAGATAACATAGTTCAGATAGGGACAAAAGATATTGATTGATGTGACTGATTGGATTGACCAGACAAACATTGAATTTGACTCTGTTTTTGGGATTTTGACATTGATTTGGATGTTTTTGTGTTTTCTTAGGACATTTTCAAATTTTTAGGACTTTTGTCAGGACTTTTTCAAATTTTTATGACTTTTTTCAGGACTTTTTCAAATTTTTATCTTTTTTCAGGACTTTTTATGAATGTAGGATCATGTGCGACACCCACTGTAGTTACATGATAAAGGTCTTGCCCCCAGACAAGTTGAGGATTACCTGAGTCCAATGATATGGAGATAGGAAGACACAAGGCAAAAGGTAAGGATATGCAAGGGGTGATGTCAACCGAATGCTAACCATGGCCGGAATTGATAGGACTTAGGGTGAATGTCATGAATGTTTCAGGCCATTGTGATTATGGAAAGTGGATAAGGGTTGATTAGAGTAACAATAGATGGTGAAGCAATGATCGACCACGCATAGTGCCTGTTTGCCAGGTTTTCACTATTAGACGAATTCATTTCTTTTACTGTTTTTGCCATTTTTTTTATTTTGGTGTCACCAAGATGCCTGTTTGCCAGATTTTCATCAAGGGATGATTTTTTTCTTTATTTTTTGTATTTTTAGGTTTTTAGCCCAAGCTCTTTGATGCTATGTGTAAAACTTTCATAGATGTAGGCTGTTGATGGGTGTTGTCAACTATTCTCCATCAAGTGTAGCCAACTGATAAGCTCCAAAACCGAATGTTATAGTAATAATATAAGGACCGAGCCAATTTACCTCAAACTTTCCAGGTTTTTCACGGTCAGCCTGATTTCTTGGGTTCTGCATGAGGACCAAGTCACCAATTTCAAATTTTCTCACCATCACTCTTTTGTTATAGCTTCGACAAAGGCGATTTTGATATGCCTATAAGTGATTCAAAGCATTTTATCTTCTTTCTTGTAACATTTCTAACTCATGTAGGTGGGACTGTCTGTACTCTTCATCATCAATCATTCCTTTCAAGGATACTCAGAGAGAAGGAATTTCAACCTCGATGGGCAATATGGCCTCAGATCTGTAGACAAGGGAAAATGGAGTGGCTCTAGTGGGTGTACGAATGCTGGTACGATAGGACCATAAGGCAAGATTGAGTTGTAAATGCCAATCGCGTCCAGCGTCATTGACAATCTTCTTAAGAATGTGAAGAATTGTTTTATTTGACACCTCAGCTTGACCATTACTTTGTGGATAATATGGGGTGGAGAAATGATGTTGGATGTGGAATCGATCACAGAGTTCACGAATGTCCTGATTTTTGAATGGACTCTCGTTATCTGTGATGATGGACCGTGGAACACCATACCAGAAGATGATGTAATTAAGGATAAATTTTGATATTTTCTTTTTGGTAATGTAAGTGAGGGGGACGACTTCGATCCACTTAGTAAAGTACTCAATGGCGGTGATTATGAATTTATGGCCGTTAGAGGAGGATGGGTGGATCTTTCCCATGAGGTCAAGTCCCCATTGTGCAGAGGGCCATGGAGAAGTGATCGGTCTTATCTCATGTGCAGGTGCGTGAATTAGGTCACTGTGCTTTTGGAATTTCTAACATGTTCTGACAAATTGAAGAGCATCTTTTTCTAGTGTCGGCCAATAGTATCCAATTCTGGTGACTTTCCTAGCTAAATTTGGACCACTCGAATGAGATCCGCATTTACCCTCATGTACTTCTCATCAAGTTGTTTGGGCTTCATCAGTGTTGAGACGGCGAAGAAGGGTGTTATCAAAGCCACAATAGTATAGGGTGTCACTGACGATGGTGTGTCGAGTGGATTTTTGGATAAAGGACTTTCTTTGGTTATTGGAAAGGTTGGGGGGTAGGGTTTGGGACTTAAGATAATCATAGATGTCCTGATACCAAGGCGAACTGGGACCAAAAATTTTGCAAACCATTTCTGACTCTAGGATGTCATATGCAGGCATCAATAATTGTTCCACTAAGAACTCAAATTGTGACACATTTTTGGGGATTTCTAAGAGAGATCCAATAGTAGCCATTACATCAGTTGCCTTATTCTGTGTTCTTGGGATTTGTTCAAAAGCAATCATTTTGAAATATGTCATGAAGCTATCCACCATTCACTTGTAAGGGAGAAAATTTTCATCTTTCGTGTCATAATCATCATTCACTTGGTTGATAATTAATTGAGAATCCCTGAATACTAGCAATGTTTGAATTTTCCATTTAAATGTAATTTTGAGTCATGTGACCAGTACTTCGTATTCTGCAATGTTATTAGTACAAGGGAAGGCGATCCTGAAAGCCTTAGGAATGGAATCCCCTTGTGGTGTGATGAACAAAATTCCAGCTCCAGAACCGTGACCAGTGTGGGAACCGTCAAAATACAACTTCCAAGGTAAAATAGGTTTTGCATGAAAGATAGACTCATTGAGAAAATTAGTTATCAATGGATGAGTATCCTGGATGGGTGCATCTGCAAGCTGATCTGCTATTACCTGCCCTTTTATTGCCTTACGCTCAACATATTGTATGTCATATTCACTCAATATCATGACCCACTTTGCTAAACGACCTGTCAATGCTACCTGACTTAGAAGATACTTTAATGGATCAATCTTAGCTACCAGGGGTGTTTGGTGATTCAGCATGTAATGTCCGAGTTTTTGTGCTACAAAGACAACTGCTAGACATGCACATTCAATGGTTGTATAGTTCAATTCATATCCTTTCAGTGTACAAATGATATAGTATATGGCTCTTTCTTTTTCCTCATGGTCATTTTGTGCTAATAATGCCCCTAGTTCATTTGTAGTTGCAGAGACATACATGATCAATGGCTTTCCTTCAATGGGTGGCATTAGGATTGGTGGTGTCAATAGATATTCTTTAATTTGTTCGAAGGCTGTGTGGCATTTGTCCGTCCATACAAAGGGAATACTTTTGCGTAACAAATATTGAAATGGTTGACAGTTGTTTGTCAACTGTGCGATGAATCGTCAGATGAATTGCAGTCTGCCTTGAAGTGTTCTCAACTTGTTGATTCCTTTTGGTGGTGGCATTTCTAGAATTTCTTTCACTTTAGCAGGGTCAACTACGATGCCTCTTCGTGAAACTATGTTGCCCAACAGTTTTCCCAAAGTGACCCCGAAGACACATTTTTTTGGGTTTAGACGAACCTTGTAATCTTCTAGCCATCTAAATTTTTTGTCCAGGACCTTGAGATGGTCTTTCCATTTCAAATATTTGGCCAAAAGGTCATCTACATAATCCTTCATGAGGATATGCATCATGTCATGAAATATTGTTGTCATAGCTCTTTGGTATGTGGTGCCTGCATTCTTTAAGCTAAAAGGAATGACACTCCAACAGTATGTTCCCCATGGGCAGGTGAATGCCATTTTGTGTTGATCTTTAGTTGCAATGCGGATTTGATTTTAGCTTGAGAAACCATCCATGACAGACAACATATCATATCCGGGTGTGAGGTCAACAATCATGTCTATGTTTGGCAACAAGAAATCATCTTTTGGACAAGCCTTATTTAAATCTTTGAAATCTGTGCAGATACGAATTTGTCCATTTGGCTTTGTGATAGGGACAATGTTGGATATCTAGTCAGCATAATCTATTGATCTTATGAATCTAACATCTAGTAATTTCTTTAATTCAACCTTTACAAGTAGTGCAATATGTGGATGCATTTTCCGTAATTTTTGTTTGACTGGCTTGATTCCCGGGATTAGAGGAAGATGATGCAATACCAATTCTAGATCAAGGCTCGGCATGTCAGCATATGACCATGCGAAGTTAATTTTCCTATCTGTGAAAAATTATTGAAATTCAGGTTTTTCTTCCTCTGACGATGATGAGGCCAAGAGAACCATTTTAGGATTCTCTGGCGTAGCTATGTTAACTTCCACTATATCTTCGATAAACATAGCTGATTTTTCCTATGTGATGGGAAGAAAGTCCAATCCTCCATCCTTATGCGCCTCAGAGAGGTTTTCACCTTCAGATACATCCTTTGTTTTTACTATTGTGTTGTCAGAAGGTGCCTTGCGGTTTTCACCTAAAGACATTTTTTAAAAAAATTCTTTGTACTTTTACGACTAGAGGATTGTACTGTCTCCTCGAAACAAGAAGCACAATCTAGGTCAATAGAGAATTTGCTTTATGATCACCCCATGGTATGCCTTCCCAGAGCCCCATGAATTCTGCAATCACCTCATCATTCTGAAAGATATCCATCACTAGTGGTTCTTGTTGGTCCTAGTCAATCAGTTGCGGGTAAACAAGGGAAATCCTATCGTCAATGTTGGTAAAAGATGGGGAAGACACAAAAAGTGTGCAAATTGAAGCCTCAAGTGTGAAGGCAAAGTTGTCAATTTCAACTTCCATGTCAGATGCAATGGATGGACCATATTCAGAGTCAGATGAGTTGAATTCATAGTCATAATAGGGGATAAAATTATTAGCATCATGACTAGTGGCTGGCATTTCAGAGGCATGCACAGTAGGTTCAGACATGTTAGGTTCTTAGGTGGGCTCAAGAATGGGGCGGGATGATCCATATGTTGCCATCGATAATTTATGTTCTTCTGGATCCCAAGGAATACTTACCCATTCCTTATCTTTAGAGTGACGGTCAATAGGATCAATGTTGTATTCTTGTCAGAATCTTTCTTCAAACGGGGGTTGGCCAAGTGCCAAGTATAGTTCGTCAATATCATAGTTGCTAAGGGTTTTCTCGGATCCCCATTCCCATTCATTAGAGTCAGTTTCGGTGAGGGATCCTTTGCGTGTCTTGACACTTTTTGTAGTCGTTACGTCCTCACTTGAAAGTTCATAGGTATGTTGATCGTCAGTTTCGAGTTGGTCGAACCTTAGCCCCATGTACCTTGGTCGTGCAGAAATAGTAACAGGTTCTCGGCTTCCATTGTTGGCTTTTCCAAGGCCACTTGTGCCATAAAAACCTAGTGCCTTGCATACGTCATAGCCTTTTCCATAGAGATGCACTGGTAGTGGAGGTAATCCCTCTAGGTCTGTGTAGATCCAATTGGCTATGTCGATAATGACTTCATTACCCAAATCTCCCCATAGGGTGAATACTATTTTTGGTGGAACATTGAAAGTTGTTTTAGGCTTGACTGCAAAACACGATCTACTGTAGACTTTAGGCGGCTTAGGTATTGTGGTGATACAATAAGCTGTATTCAGTTTGAATTCTCCACAGATCTTTAGGTCATTACTTGGTATTGAGGCCGAGGAGGACGGTGCGGCGAAAGTGGATGGAATGGATATGGATGATTTGGTGAGTGCAGACGGGTCAATATATTTGGAAGACGTGGAATTTGAGGCCTCCCGATTAATGGGTACCTGGTGCTCAACAATGGCTCTCAAATTGGTACAGTATTGGAATGGATCAAGATCTCCTCGGATAGTAATTTCAGTACCATCAAAAGGGAATTTTAGGCATTGGTGGTATGTGGAAGGAATGGCCTTTAAGGCATGAATCCATGGGCGACCAAGTAATATATTGTAATGTATGTCACGATCCAAGACCTGGCATGTTGTATCAATAATAACTGGTCCCACACGAAGTGGAATTGTAATGATTCCCTTAGAAGTGTGTTCTTCATCATCATATGCCTTGATGACAATACTCTTGGTAGCATCCACACATGCATCAGAGAAGCCAAGAGCTTTAACCAATTTTAAAGAGCAGATGTTCAATCCTACTCCGCCATCTATTAAGACTCATCTAACCTTATGTTTATGGACAAAAAACTCGATATGAAGGGCGTCATTATGAGATGGTTTAGGCGAGGAATACTTAGTATCTAAAAATGAAATGTGGTGAGGCGAAGTCAAATAGTTGACCATGGTTTCAAAATTATTGACATCAATGTTGTTTGGGATGAAAGACTCTTGCAGGAATTTATCCAAGATGGCCTTATGTGTAGGTGAGATGCGGAGCAACTCAAGAATGGATATTTGAGCGAGTATTTTATTCAATTGCTCAATAAGGTTGAACTCTAGTTTAGGGTTTGGCGGCTTGGCAGACGGACCAGGTATGGTAATTTTAGGCTGACAAGCAGAGGGACCTGGGAAAGTGACCGTGCCCTTTCGCGTGGTGAAATTGCATTCTGGGGCCTGTTTAATGTTAATAGTATGGACACACTTATCTTCATCAGCAACATAAATATTGTTAATGATGGGGCTACCGGAATAGTTATAGGCATGATGAACGTTATTGTAAGCCGGATGGACGTGATTGGCTTGATTATTGTTATTCTTCAGGCCAGAGGAGGAGGGATTGCCAGAACCATGATCCTATAGTGGGTTTTTGTGGATCCTATGATCCACATTAGATGCAAAAGGTTGACCTCCTAACTCAATGGTGCGGTTTTCAATAAGGTCTTGCACAAGATTTCATTACTGGCGACAAGAGGAAGTTTTATGCCCTTTGACACAGTGGTAATCACAAAGTGCATTATCATCCCACCATGATGGCTTGAACTCACCAGGGTCATATGGTCTAGGGTCTTCCAAAGTTATGACACCATTTTGGATAAGTTTCTTTAAGACAAGTTCAATAGGCTCACCCAAGGGAGTGTATGTGCGTTTTTGAAATTGTTGTAGTTGACGCGACTGCCTTTGATTAAATTGAGCAGGATTATTTTGAATAGCATTGGCAGTTGGTCTGGGTGTGGTCACAGGTGTATTTTGATTTTGAACTCCTTTGATGGTGAGGACATGACCTATTGCATTAACGATTTTGGCATCGACCACACCGTCATTGGTAATGTGTTTGTTTTTGACCCAGTACTTATTTTTGTCAATTGGAGGATTTGCATTTGTGTTTTTAGGACCGTATTTTAATTCTCCCTTTGCAATAAGGGATTTATCAATTAAACATCTTTTTCAACTAGGTCAATGAAATTTGTGCAATAATGCACCTGCACTGCATATTTTAGGGGACCTAGAAGTGTTTGCATGAACATGTCAACCTTTTCCGTTTCTGGTATGTCAATGTGACAACGACTAGCTAGACTTCTCCATCTTTGGAAGAATGGGATGATTTTTTCACCAGCGTCCTCTTGCGTGAGATTGCATAAGCTAGTAATAGAGGTGTCCGTGTCAATGTTGTACACGCAATTTTTTATGAATTTGCAGCTAGGTTCATCCCATGTTTGGATATCCTTTGAGTGGAGAACCATTCAAGGGCGGGACCTGCAAGATTTTTAGAAAAGAGTCTCATCAAGTAATTTTTTTCATAGGCGACGTCCATACAGTTGGTCGCAAATTCTCGAACATGTTCGATATGGTTTTTCTTTCCTCTGTATTTGGTAAAATTAGGTGACACATATCTCAGAGGAAATGGTGGCATGTATAAGTTTATGTCAAAGGGATATACGAATAAATCATATGACACTTCTGATTTCTTGCCGGATATTTGCATGTATTTTACAGTCTTCTGTAGACCCATGAGCTGAGCTTGGAAGGCATCGAATATAGGGACATTTGTGGAACCATACAGTGGATTGATTGGTACACTATGGTTCCCCATTTGTTGTGAGTGGATGTTGGTGCGTTCTTGAGGGATATGCTATTGTGATATGTATGATGTGTTTTGGTTTGTGTGCTGGTAATGAAAGTTTGGATTGGGGACGTGTTGATGGGTATGAACATGGGACGAATATGTCAGAATGTGTCCCCCAACCATTTGGGTCGATATTTGGGGAATATGGTGACCAAGAATGTTTTGGTGTCCAATGGATGTCATAGGTTGTGAGTTTTGATTTCCTTGTTGGGGTTGTTGGAACTATCCTTGGGAGGGGTTGGTATTAAACTGTGTGGACGTGTTAACATTTGGTTGTGGTCCTTGAGGAAAAATATGTCGTTTACCTCCACCCAAAGGATTTAGTGAGGTACCAATCAGAGGATGTGATGAGGATGCACTCATGGTACTAGATGTAGTCATCAATGGAGGATTTGTATGGCTTGATGTTTCCCCCAAGGCATTTACCGAAGAGGTAAATAGAGGATTGGCATAACTTTCCCACATTGCCGATGACCCAAAGGTGGCTCCAACTGATTGTGACGATGTTGCGAATAGTGTAGGCAATGTGGCAGACAATTTTTCTGTGTGACCCAATTTGCCACAAAACCAACAAGCACCGTTTTTGCCCCTGGACTTCAATCTTGGAGTAGACTTGGATCTCCTTTTGTTGTTATTTCTACCTCTTTCTTGACTCCTTTCCCTATTGTCAATGCTTATAGCAGTTAAGGCGTCACCGGATGAGGGCTCTTGATTCTTTCTCCTCATGTCTTTGCTGAGAAGTGTGGCTGCAACATCACCAAAGTTTAATTTACTTTTGGTAGCCACCGAAGTGCTAACTACCATCACCACTCCTTCCCAGCTGTTTAGTAAAGAACATAATAAAAGAATCACTTTAATTTCATCATCTAAATTGATACCCACTAAAATCAATCGGGTGACCAAAGTATTGAAGTCATTGAGGTCATTGGACATGATCCCACCTTCTCTCATTTTCAAATTATATAACTTTTTCATGATGAATACCTTGTTTGATGTCGATGCTATCTCATACATGTTGGAGAGTTTATCCCAAAGCTCTTTCGTTGTATTCTCAGCTGAAATATTGAATAGCACGTTGCTAGACAACGAAAGAAAAATAATTTCCCTTACTTTCGTATCCATTTTCTCCCAATCTTCGTTTGACATTGAACCTTTTCCCTTAGTTTTTCCAAGCAATGTGAGTGAGATCCTGCTTAATCAGCAGCGATTCCATCTAAACCTTCCACAATCCGAAGTTCTGGCCTACGAACTTCTCAATCTTCCATTTGTTTGCATCGTCCATAGCTCACGAAATTCTTCACCGATTTCCAAACAACCACTTCAACACTAAGCTTCTTCACCAAGCTCTGATACCAATTGTTGATAAAACGTTGCAAACAAATGAAGAATAATATGTAGAAATTAAATGGAATACAGAACACAGAGAATACAAAGAACACAAAATTTATAGTGGTTCATCTTATAGACTACATCCACTCTCAAAGCAGGGGAAACTCAATTTTATTAATCTTTATTTTTCACAGTACATCAATCAACAATCGTAGCAATAATAGAAAACCAATACAATACACTCATTCTTCAATAACCGTTCGAAGAAGAGTCTTCAAGAAGGAAGACCAAAAGCCACCAAAAGCCACAATAGAAAACGGTCAAGAAAAAGAAACAATTGGGCTTCAAAATACCCAACAGTGTCCACCCCCCCCAAATCCCCACGTTTCCGAGACAGAGACGTCCCCAAGACGTGGGGACGAGTTGAGGACACCCCCTACTGTACCCCCACCGCCACCAGAATGCAAGGGACGAGACGTCGGGGATGGCTGGACGTCTTCAAGATGTCTCGGGGATGCCTAGGCATCCTTCGAGTGTCTCGAGGATGCCCAAAAGTCTCTCGGCCTGGGACCTGATTTTTTTTTTTTAATTCTTTGAATTTTGTGCCTTGAGATGAGCTCTAAAGGCAAGTGGGACCCCTCCATTGCTTCTAACCTCTACAAAACACTCTCAAATCCTCTATTTTTTCACATTTGGTTTTTTATGTTTTGCAACAGCTAAGTGAAGAGGAGAGAAAATAGTGAGAAGAGTGAGAGAAAGAGTGTTGCAAGTGCAAGAGGGGTGAGAAGGAGCAAGAAGAAGAAGAGGAGGAGGATTTTACATCAACTTAGAAGGATTTTTCAAGCACGAGGTAGGTTTCTATGGCTGTTTTTTGAAGTTCTTTCAGTTTTTTTTTGTTTTTTTTTTCTAGGTTTTTAGTTTCATTTTCAAATCTAGTTTGATGTTGAATCTTGATGACAAAATGAAAATTGAACAATGAACAATGAACATTGAAATGGATATGAATATCATTTGCAGCCATGTTTATGAAATTATGATTAAAATTTATATGAATATACATTTGCAGCCATGTTCATTTTTGGCACAACCAACAAACCTCAAATATAGAGCTGAGATAAATAAGCTATGGGATGTTCCTAATGATAGTGCAGCTGCACCGATGCCTAATACTTTGTTTCATAGGGCGCATGATTAACAAAGCCAGCCACAAAGTTCTAGTCATACTTTGCACACGAGAGTATGTCATGTCCCCGAAATTGTAACATTGAAATATAAAACATCAAAAACAAGATAAACAAAATACATATTAATAAATTAACTATTTAACATTCTTATTATAACTATCAAAGATAATATTATAATTATAAATATAAATATATATTGTAATACTAAAATATAAATATCAAATATTATGCACCAATATAAAAGATTTTTATAAATTGAAATAAAATAATAATAAGGATATTGGCAAATTATTTTATTACTATTATACTTGAGCAAATAACTGAATATCAAAAATAAATAAATAAAATGTAATTCAAAGCTCATTGTATAACTACCAATAATTACATCACAATTATAATTGTTATTTTTTAAATATAACACTAACCTGATATTTTAAAAGTTATCACAAACTAAAAACATATCAGAATCAGCAATTATCATGAATTTACTAAAGTGGTGTGATCCTCAAGAAGAATGAACCACTCTAAAGTCACGTCCCTTGATGGGGAAAGATGACACATATTTAAGGAAGGAAATTCATACGGTGGTAAAAGGGGAGGCATTGAATAAAGGAGACTCTCCAAATCTGATCAGCGTGGATAAGAATAGAATAAAGAATAAAAATATATTATGAAATAAAAGAAACACAGTCAGCAATCTGAAAGTCTACCATTTACAATTATTGTGAATAAGGTTAACATGATTATCAATTGATATGTAAATATATATATAATAAATGTATATAGATATATGTATCCATGACAAGAAATTATTGTAGATTGAAGTCAGTTGGGAATAATAATATATATATAAATTTATATAGAATATATAATTATATTATTTAATATATATATATATATATATATACACACACACATTTATGTCAAAAAGATTATTGCAATTTGAAATCAATTAGACATAAGGGATATATATATATACATATATATATTATTTATGATGCTTGCAGCAATTATTGAGCCTTGTAAGTAATTACAGTCTTAATATAAAAATAAATAGATTAATATTTACTTATATATGTTTTTATCCTATGATCAATCAAAGGTAAGATTTTAAGGAAGGCCTTTAAGGAATAAAGAGTCATGGGAAGGCATAATGCTTTCTTTAATCTTATCATAATGAGAATCATTCTAGAAGTTAATGAACTTAAAGAATCATTGATACATGAAAATATATTATAGGCATGAAATAGATCTTGGATGAATGCAAATATATCTGATTGTGTAAAGATTGTCTTCTCCGTGTTTGTTACCCTATTAGGAAGTGGTGAAGCAAAGTCCAAGTGGAAAGCCTAAAAACCCCCCTCTCATGTTCCTAGGCCCATGAAACGGGAAAGACATAGGGAGGTGGGGGTCCCACCGTAGGAAACTACATTGTTATAAGGGTGGTAGGTCATAGGCCCTTGGATCATAGGGTTTCACCATTCCCTCCTAATAGGGCAAGTGTTTTCCGAGGTTCTGTCGTGTATGGAGAATGCAGGTACTAAGCCGTTGGGAAAGGAGGATTGTGAGGTGCAACCTCCCGTGCCCAACACCAAGGCTTCAGGGCGGATCCATACAAGGCACTCCTCTTGTTTGTTAAAATTGCATTTATGATTACGCTTATATTTTGGATATTTAGATATTAATGCTAATGGATATATGTGTATGTGGAAATGTTGTTAATATGGTGAATGCAGATTTCAAACCAAGATTACTTCATTAAAAAGAACATTCATTTGGGAGGAAGAAACCCTAAACTTAATCAACAAATGAATTTTAGGGCAAAATAAGTAAGGGACATTACAGAGTAGGAGTGATGCCAGGTTGTGCCCATGCAGGAGAGGGTAGGAGGTGCAAATTGCAAACTCAAAGTAACCCCATAGCTGATTTGTTCAATGTGCGACTGAAGGATGAGACAGATGATGCCATTGGCAAGTTCTTCTTTGCCAATGGCATCCCATTTCATGTAGCTTGATCTCCTTATTATAGGGAGATAATGTCGATGGTGGCAAAGGGAGGACCATGTGCCACCAGGTGAGACAAAATTGAGGACCACGATCTTGGATAAGAATTATTCCAAGATCAATTTGTTGATGGAGAAGATGAAGGAATGTTGGGTGAAGATTGGATGCAATATAGTCATGGATGGGTGGAAGGACATTAGCCATTGTCCACTCATCAATAGCATGGTTACATGTATAGAGGACCCATACTTTCTTAAGGCAGTTGATTGTACAGGGCATTGCAAACACGATTTTCAGTTTCAGGTTACCGAATCGGCCATTTCCTCTGCCGATTCTAAGTACAATATGTATCTGAATTGGGTACAATTAAAAAACGTTGCAGAATCGATCAAGGTTTGTGTCTATGCAGCTCGAAATGTTTTCTAATCTGCAACGAAATTCTGACTTGTTTTTGATGATGATGTGGCAATTTTTCATGGAACCCATGCAATTCCAAACCTGTTGCGACTTCGGATGGAGCACTGAAAACCTCAGTCATGAACGGCAGAAAAAATTATTGTTTCCATTGTATTGATATTCAAATCTTTTGTGTTCTAATATTTAATATATTTAAATTAGACATATTTTTAAATAAATACTTTAATTTTTATGCTTTAATGTTTAAATTTATATGATTCTATCTTATTTTTATATTTAAATTAAAAATATTTACTAAATAAATACTTTAATTTTTCAATAGTTTAACTTTTCTATTTTTTTTATTAATATTTATATTTATTAAGAATTACTAATATCTATTTAATTTCTATTTGCATATTTGCATATATTTATGATTTGTATATATTTTTTGTAAAATATGTATAGTTTATCTACACTTTTATTTCTAATTTTTTTATAATAATATTTATATTTATTAAGTATTATTAGTAAATGTAAAGCCACCAAATATAATTTTATTAAGTATTATTAACATATATTTAATTTCTATTTGCATATTTCTATATATTTATAATTTTTATATATTTTTTATACGGTTGTACCCGAACGTACCCAATCCCCCAATTTGTTTTTTGTCGTACCAAGGTACCGTGCCCACATACCTGTACTCGATTCAGCAACTTGGGTTTCAGGTCCTCAAGGATGCTATTGAGGAGGTTGGGCCACAAAATGTAGACCAAGTAGTGACAGATGCAACATGTGTGCAAAGCTGTAGGGAAACTTGTCGAGGCAACTTACATACATATTTGGTGGACTCCATGTCTGCATGCCATTAACAATGCACTCAAGGATATGGGGAAGATTGGGTGGATCAAAGCAGTGATCAATGATGCTAGAGATGTGCAAATGTTTATCTGCAACCACCATACTTCACACACACTCTTCAAGAGCTTCTTTAAGGAGTTCTTGAAACCTACTAAGACCAGATATGCATCATATTTCATTCTCTTGGAGAGAATGATTGAATTGCAAGTCACTGCAACTCATGGTTATGACAGCAAATTGGAATAGGTGAGTCGAGTCCAGGATAGAGCAAGGGAGGAGGGTGAAGGATACAGTGAAGAGTGATATGTTTTGGAGTGGTGCAAAATATATAGTCTCCATCATTGCTCTAGTTTTCCAAGTCATCAGATATGGGGATGCAGATGCACCTAACCTTGGAGAGGTGTATGAGTGCATTGATTCTATGCTTGACAAGATGAGAGTTGTTGTGCAAGAGGACCCTACATTAGCATTCTAGAATGAGCACATTCAACCAATCATTCATCGGAGATGGGAGAAGCTCAACACTCCCTTGCACATGGTTGCCTATGCATTAAATCCTAAGTGGTACAAGACTAGGCTTGGTAGAGTTACACCGATACAAGATGCGGAGGTGAAGGTAGGGTTCTTCAAGGCTATTGAGAAGATGTATGATCCTATAGATACCAGCACGATTCACACTGAGTGGACCAAATTTGCCACTCTTAGGGGTTATTCTGATGCGACCAAGCTGGATATGGCAACTATGGCATGGGAGGACCCAATTTTGTGGTGGACTTGTCATGGATCGGGATCTTTGACTACCAATCTAGCCATCTGATTGTTATCTCAGGTTTCTAGTTCTTTAGCTATTGAGAGGAACTGGTCTACCCATAGCTTCATCCACTCTCTTAAGAGGATCAAACCTACCTCTAGGAGAACAGAGAAGCTTGTAGTTGTACATAGTGCTTTACATCTCATTGACCGCAAAACACTTGTGTACAAAGAGAGTCCAACAACACGATGGGATGTAGAGCCAGAGGAGCCAACACAGATTGATGAGGATGCTACGACTTCAGATGCAGGGCTGGTTGGTATTAGTTTGGCGGAGCTTAACAATAATAAATCTAGTAGTTCCAGTGATGAGGAGTTTGAGGATGATTAGAAGCCTCCCTTCACTACATTTTGACATTTTGCACTTATTTTGATATAATGGCACATGCTACTCATTGTAATAATTTTTATGATATTTTTGATATAATAGAAATCTCCAATTTGAAATTTTCATTTGTCAAATTTTATTTAGTATTTAGTATTTGCAATTTTACTAATTTGCCAAAGTTTCATTTGAAATGAAATTCTTATACATCTTTTTATAACTAGTTTTTCAAGTACTATATGTATATCAGCACCGCCACACCGCCACTGTCCCCAAACTTGGGCCCTTGGTCCCATCATCCCCAAAACCTGTCCCCCCATAACGAAACTCTGTGGAACACTAAAGACAACCCAAACAAATGTACTTTTCAATCACCTAGCACCAAATGTGTAGCAACTGCTACCTTCATCCATCTTGTACTGAATGACTAAAAATTCTATGGTGGGTACTGATCTTGAGCATTTGCAACAACATATTCCGAAGGATCGGTTAGGGAAAAGAATTATAACCATTTATGTATCTTCCCTATGTTTCTACATTTTGCAAGTATGTCTATCAATGCAGTCATAACTACACAAATGAATTTGCAATTGTTACTCGATCAATCTCCAGATCCTGTTCCATATTTTCCATTCAGGCACACAAATAGAGTCTGTATTGCATGTGGTTGTTGAGTTTGCTTTACACCTGAAAATTACGATTGTTAATAAAAGTATAAAAGATTTTCGATCAAGCCCATTTTATGTACATCATACTATTCCATGCTGTTAGGATGTTCACAAACATTGTAGAGTTTGTTTTTGTATGTGACATTTGCAATTTTAAGAAGAAAAAAATCCAGGATTTTATTATGAAAACCAAATTTGTGCATATCCTACAATCATTACAATCCATGTAACCATTGAGGCAATATTTTGAAATAATTTGTATGCCTTCTCTATGCTTTCACATTTTGCATAGTTTCTATTAGTGCATAGTGAAACTATAGATTAATTTAAGAGGATCTTTCAAATGCTTTACAAAACAAATTTTACATACAATTTCTCCAGCAATATTACAGCAGAAATAGTCAGTATGTGGCCCTTCTTCTATAAATTCCTTCCTCTATTTTTGTAGTTTGGGTTTTAGAGAGCTAAGCACTCCTGGATGAGTACCCAGTCCTCTGCTAACGAACCAACTGAAGAGTAGATCAGATTCTGTTCAACACCAGCATTGGCTAAGAGGTCAGCTGGATGGTTGCATTCCTGGAAGCAGTGACTAAAAGATGTCATCCAAACTCGTGATTAAAACTCTTGCTTTGCTCAAGATGCTTTCAAGCTTCCAGCTAGGGTGTTTTAGTTTTCTGAATGGCCAGTATGATGATAAGTCCCCGTTAACAATGAGCTTTTTGATGCCAGAGTCAACAACCATTTTCAGTTTTCCCAGGAGTGCCAATGTTTCTGCTTCATTATTTGTACTTTTGGGACATGGAAAGATCCTTCAAGCAAGAAAATCTTGGTCTCTAATTAGGCATCCAACCTTGGCAATGCCTGAGCTACCCCATAAGCCCCATCAAAGTTCAGCACGAGGAGCCCAAGTAAAGGTGATTGTCATCATGTGTTCTCCTTCTGTCTGCTTTATCACTTATCCCCCTAACAGGAGAATAGTTGCTTCTTGTTGCAACAATCCCTTGCTTAATTGATATAGAGATATGTGTATAAGATAAATGGTAACAAATATTATTCTAGCCAATGATACCAGATAAAATGCAACAATGAAAAAGACAGGCCTCGCCAATTAAAACTAGACAAGTATAGACAGTATCTGCTCCACAGTGTTCATAATATTCAATTTTAAATGAAGCTTTAATAGCATATTTATAATCACAGGCCTGCGCTCGATATCAAAGATCCCTAAAATAGCCAATATAGATACCATATAAAGAATCCTAATTTAATTTACAAAGCATTTCCTAGGATTTCGTGTGTTTAAGCTGGGTCAATCCTGATTCTCCATTGTGGGTAACATAAAAGTAGTATTCAAATTAGATCAAATCCAAGTTAGGCCAAAGGCCTATAGAGTTGATAGTTCCATGCACCAGAAATCTTTGAGAAATGTGATCTCTTTGTAACATGGCCTATAATTATTGACTTATTCAATCTATCCCTGGTTTGATAAAACTAACTATAGTCCTATTGGTTAGTATGTAACAGTTTATCAATTATAAGCCCTCCCCTGATTTTCACTGTTTCATATTCAACTAGTAGAATATACCATAAATAATTGATTACAAACAAAACCATTCAGTGACTATGAAAGGATTGATTTAGTAATTTACTCAAGAGTTTATTATAATAAAAGGACTTAAGTTGAATAAAAAAGAGAATTATTTCTTGTGAACATTATCATTAACCACATATTTCAATTATGTGGATATGGCTTATAAGTATATATTCTAGTTCCATGTACAAAAAATGGCAGAAATATCAACAATAAAGACAATATCACTGACTCTAATGTGGAAAACATGGGCCAATCTGCTTGGCCATAAAATTCATTCTAAGTAACGATGGAGATTACTCATTATTTAAGGAGCAATTTGCATAAACATCCAGATATCAAAACCTTCCTGCAGGAGCCACACCTATTCTCTTTATACTTTTGGGTGCTACTTTCTTGTGGAACTTTGTATAGCGTTGAACAGCTGCTTTGGATTTGAGCCATTCAGCCTCTGCATTTTCAGACCTCATAAACATGCACAATGCAGGAGAACCTGTCTCTTGTCCAGATATATTTAAATCCTTATCCACTTGATCGTAGCAATTTTTATCCTCAACTTTCATTTCTGTAAAATTATCCTTAGGCACCTCATGTCCTTTTATTGTATCATCTTCATTTTTCATCTCAGCAATTGGTTCAGGCTTGTGTGAATCAGAATCCTCGGGTTTCACAACTAGCCCGCTCAAGAACGAGTGTGAACCTTTGTCATTTGAGCTGTTGTGTCCTTTCCACATCACATGCTTTCCTCTCCTATCTGGAAGATCTTTGCTTATTTCCTTACAAGAATGATTTGGAGAATTCTCCAGAGCTCCAAGGGTTTTACTCTCTCTATCTTTCACCAAATATGGAGAACCAGCACCTCCAATAATGCTAGAAAGTGAAAAAGAAACTCTGCCAGTCTCACCGACCAAAGTTTTCCAAGAAGGCTTTTGTACCCTAGAATGACTGCCATCTTGCACTTCAGTTACAGTGTCATTGCCATGACCTTTAGAGCTGATGCTGCCATTGATTTCTAGTCCAATGTCAATGCTTAAGTTGTCCTTTGCCTCATTGTGCTGGATTGAACTGAACACACAATCTTCAATTTTCAACCTTTTGCTCTCTTTTAGTTCAAGAACTCCAGGTTTACCATCATTGCCTTCCATTGGGGAAGATTTCATATTATTGACTTGACTATGAATTTCTTGTTTGAGATCTTTTTGCCCCAGCTTTGCCACACGAAGTTTAGCTTTGGTAGATGGTGGCTCATGTGCATTTTCACTTGTCATACTTTCTGTCATTCCTCTGGCTAAGCTTTTTTCATCCCCTGAATCCTGTAAAATTAGAAATTTAGAAGAGAAATAAAATTATCAAGACATATAGAGAGTCAAGACTTGACCGAAAACAGCAAATGCATAACCTTATAATTGTATTTTGTAATTTTTTAATTGCAAAACAACATATTTCTTTGATAGTTGGGTAATCTTTTCTAGCCACATGGACATGATTAAGATTCCATTTCGGAAGTAAAAAATTATATCATTTAAAACAACAAAAGCAATTGCTATGAATGATAAAAATATATAAAACCAATGTAATTTTCTAATGGGAAAAGGAACAAGCACTCAATTTTCAAATTTCACTCGAATTCTGGAAAGGCGCCTTTATTCTTCCTGGTGTTCTAGAAAGGCGCCTTTATGCAAACAACTTATAAAGGAGTAGACTCTGCAGTCAACACAACCACTTTGTAAGACTTTGTCCCATATCAAAGGCTAAGATAGCTTAGGAGTTAGGACCCATCTGCAACCAAGAAAAATGGGGTCCAAGATTCATCATCCAAGGGAAGGCAAGAGCAGATACCAGCAACACCTAAGAATAATCAGGCAAATACTCAAGTGAGATCCCCAATTTGAACCAGTAGTCAAGTAGAGGTTATACCATAAAATCAAAGCCCAACAAGCATATGCAAGTCTTTAACTTTCAGATTCTTTCAATGCTTTGGATTCTTCAGGTGATAAATTGGTTATGACAGAAGAGATCCTTGCAGCAGGAAAAGGAAAAGAAATTGTTTTTCATTAAAAAATACTACAATCTGACTCTAACAAAAAATCTGAGGAGAATAGTATATATTTGTTTAGCATAATTCAGAAGAAAGCAAATGATAACCTTAGGCCAGAAAGGCCAACAGGAAGCATGAGGTAATCAGGCCCCAAGAAATTCACAAAGATAAACAAAAAAGACCTGCTGGGAAGTGTTCTTCAGTAGCCCCTAAGAAGCCAGAAAAAATATAGAAATCTTCTACTTAAGATACAGCTTCATCCATTAATTTAACAGATGAGGAAAAGATTCAACTACTTCAGCTAACCTAATAAAACATGGGAAGAGATGAAATCAAAATGCTACCTAAAATCTTTTAGATCACATCAAAATTGGCATCTCATCATGAAACTACTCTCTTGGAATATAAGTGAAATTAATTTAGGGAACAAATGCAATTTTCTTAGAGATACAACTAGATCCAAGAAATCTGATTCTGTTCTTTTTCAGGAAACCAGAATGCCAAGAATCAACATAGGCAAGCTAGTGATTATAAAATGAAGACCTACTGCAAGTATTAGTGTGGATCCTACAAATAAGACAAGTAAAACAACTAGCAGGTGAGTTCACCTTCAAATTATTTTAGTTTAATTATTACATTCATCCACTTGGTGCAATAAAGTAGAAAGTAATTTCAAGCATGAATGATTGGCTAACTCTTGAAAGTCACAAATTTGCAATCTTTCCTGGAAAATTCAAGTCATGAAATCAGCAGCAGATAAGTAGAAAGGTCCCATAAATCTCAATCGAGCTCAAAAGTTTGAGGCTTTGATTCAAAAAAGTTCCCTCATATATGAGGACTTTACTGAAAGGCATATCCACAAGTTGCAAAGAGGAAAGATGCCCAGGTGCATGGCAAAGAAATTAGTCATTTTCTAATAAATGATAAAATCCTCCCCAACCATTGGGCCATCGGGATGGACATTCACAGCAGATACTGAATACAGCATCCACAGTTTTTGTTTTGAGAACTTGGAAAGGCATAACCATAAAAAGATAGCCATGAATGGTGGGAAAATGGAGGGTATATTCAAGGGCATGCAACGTATTGTTTTGCTGGAAAACTATGTCTAATCAAACAATTAATTAAATAGGTTTTTGGAAATACCTTTCCACTGAATAATATTATAAGTTTATAATAAGTAATTGCAATCCTTGCAATCATAATCGAGTATTTTTCTTTTCTCCCTGAAAGAAGTGGAAGGAAAACTAGTTAATTGGTGAACGTGCTCATCTTCAAAAGGAGGAGGTATCATATGTGGCATCAAAAATCAGTCGTGGGAGGAATTAATTAAACAGTGTCCATTGTTTAAATCTTACTGATGGCAATATAGTTCTAAACCTAAAAGAACATTATATCTTCAATCTCTGTTCACTTTCAGGACCTTCTCACTGAACCTACTGTAGATGTATCTGCAGCTCGAGAAAGGTTGGTAGCACTCGTGCCATCAGTAATAATTGCAGAAGACAAAAAAATTACCACATCCCTGATTATGAAGAATGAGTCAAACAAGGCAGCCCTCTCCTTTGCAATGGATAAATCATAAAGCTATTGGCCACATGGCTTCTGCAGATAATTTATATTTTGGGAGGAAATAAGTTGGACCTTATGTGAAATAGCATACAATATAATGTAGCAAAAACATTAGAAGCTTTTTAGGCCATTTCCTTATGTCATATAACATACAATATAATCTCAAAGGTCATCACACACTAGCCTCAGCCTCTACTCTGCAAGATGATAGTGGCCTCTCGTCAGGTTCACCAAAGGCGACAAATTACTGATAGCATCATAGTTGTTCAAGATATTCTTCATTAATTGCAGCATCATAAGAGATTGGTTCTCTTGATAGCATTAAACATGTCAAAAGCTTTTCACCACAGCAACTGGGCATTGATGTTGGCCCTTAGGAGCCATGTAGGACTTTGGTTTTTGCAAAGATTTTATTCATTACGCCAAATGCTGTGTTGCTACTCTGATCTTCTCAAGATCAATCAATGGAGTTGTGGGCAAGTAACATCCAAGATCCCAAGCGAGGAGATTCTTCATCCCCATACTTCCTTATAATAATGAGTGAATCCTTCAACATAATTCTAAGTTTCTAACAACAGCCAAGTCATGAAATCGCTTGCACGGTTGATAAGAGTTACCAGGTTCAAAATATTTGATTCATTCAGGTTAAAAAAATCAGATGTGCAGAATTTTCAAAAAGAAAAAAGGTAAAACTCTATACCAATTGAAAAATCCAGACTGAGTTGGACAAATCCAGCTAGTTCAAAATCTCCAGACTAAACTGGATATAGTATCTATAGTTTATAGGATCCTGCTTCTCTCCACATTAATTGTCTTGAATTTCGTCATCTCAAGCATTCTCATCAATTACCAGTCTACACCAGAAGGAGAAGATATTAAATCAGACAAATCACAAGACCTCTTCCTTCATACCTCTGTAAGAAGATGAGACTACAATCCTAGGTTTTTGCAAAGCTCATTTGACATCAAAACATTTAGTTTTCTGCTTCATAGCAGATCTCTCTGCTCCAATTCAACATAAGTAAACTTAGTGACTCAAACAACAAGTGGCTTATTTTGTGGGGTTGGGGAGTGGGCGTTCGGGGGGATAGGTGGGGGATGGTGTGGGGTGGAGGAACCCAGAACCAAAGCAATTTGTGATCAATGTCATTTGTGAGCCACTGCCAAGAGTTGACTTCTCATCAGTGACAACCAAAGCTTCATCCTGTAGAGATATATCAGATATATCAGGAGAAAAGCCATCATCAGATGAAGTGGAAGAATTATCATCATTGGGAGATCTAAATCCTCCTACATCATTTCCACCTAAAGAGTCGATACCATCTTGTGGTAAAGAAGTGGATTTTCTCATGGTATCCTCTTCCAATTGCTCAAGTATTATTATTTGTTCTTTCTATCTAAATCATATCATGAGATTATAACAAGACATGTGCAATAGTGTTATTCATAGCCCCAACAATATATAATGTAAATGAAAAAACAATCCTTTGCAGGCTTACACAAAGGAGGTCTCATACACCAGTTTGTGTCTCTTGCTTGGCAGTGACCTAAAACACTACATTTTACCTTTATTCATGATATCAATTCTGCAATCCCAAATATTAAAATGCTCATCAAACTTTTCAAAATGATCAGTAACAAGTTTAACTTTTAATCAATTCTATTATTTAATTTATTTCACATGAATATCAACACTCCTTAATTCTGTAATTTCCTTCATTGGGATTTAGTAATGAAGTTTCGAAATTGGGATATCCTTGTCACTGCTCTAACAACTGCATCCAAAATGACTTGGCCTCTTCAAAAGATTCAAATTGTCCTCATGCAATAAGTCAACCTCTTAAAGCACATGACTCTCATTTCCAAAATATAACTACAAAGGTGTGCTTCTTGGATGCTACCATTAAACCCACAATGCTTTTTGGTCCGAACATTAGGAATTGAGCTTAGGGCCTATTAACTATGCACATATTGAAAGGGTGTGGACCATGCTCCAGCTCATGAACCATTGCAAATGGACAGCCCCTTTGTGTAATGTCCAGGTTAGTGCCTAGCTTCTTTGTCCTGGGAGCAACTTGAAGCTTGCTTTCTATCTCCATAGCCTTCTGTTTATGAGAAATATTTCCTTAGCCCAGAAAAGGTACCCTGTTTTAGCCTTTAATTCTTCAATATGGGCTGTTTCCTTAACTATCACTGAATGACAGCATTGATTCTATTCAAATACTAGCTTGTTTCTCTAGTCTATGGACATTTCCATTTACAGTATTTCTCCCTTTGAGTACTCTTTAGATGATGCTCATCTCTATCCAAAAAAGTGAGTTATTAATATAACAGTCAGGAAGGACATATACAAGTTGTCAGCGTTTTAATTTGTCACTTCCTTGACAACACAAAATTGAACTCTGTGTGAGAAAATCCTCTCTTCAAATTTGCAAAGGAAGCTCCCTGATCTAATCTGCTCCTAAAATCTAAGAACAATAAATTACCCTGCTAATTATGTACACTACAAATTATCATTTTGGGGTTTTGCATGTGAATAAAATACTAGATAGGAAACTCAAGCTGTCAATTTTTTATCTTAAAAGTTAGAGCACATGACTGAAAATCTTTTATCTCACTATTAGGTTTGCTATTTTGTAGTTAAACTCTGCCATGAATTAAACAATAATGCCTTTCAATGACAAAATCGAAGATCAACGGACAAACATCAACAGTTGGATCAATTTCAACAAGAATAAAACACTTACAACAGCAAATGACGAAGAACAAGATTGCAAGCAAGCAACAACTCCAAAGCAGACAAAGCTACTCTACAAGGTAGAATATTGATGCTACACAACATTAAATAGGAACCATCTTCGTTACATGACTATTAAACTTGCACAATTACAACACAACATTCTAACTCTGTAACTTGAATGAAAAATTTGGCAGCATAAACTCTGCTTCAACTCATCTATTCCAATCTCTGTGCTCAAGGCACTCATTTATAAGTTCTCTAAGAGAAGCTTTAAAGGAAAATAATAATAAAATAATGTCTTTAAAGCTGCTTTAAAGCAACCCTACTCTATCTCCTTGAAATGAGGAAACAAATCACCCAAACTGCCTAGAATTCTGTTTCAAAATCTGTTTTCTTCCATAAACAGGTCACTTATGTCAATGGATGGGTGTGTTTTGATACTTTTTGCTTTAAAACACCTTATCCAGGCACTGATTTCTAACTTATGTGATTTTTACCTTGTCTATTTTCCTTCCTGACACAGTTGGGATCTTTGGCCTATACATTGCTTGTTTACCCTTGCTGCTGTGGCTGGTATCCATTCTTTCTGAAATTTGAAATTGTTGAATTGTGTGGGAATTTTTCTGTAAATATAATAGCCCAATAAATGGTACAGAGTAATGTACAATCACCCACTGTACCTTATGCAGTGGTGGTTGTTGTACCCCATTATACTCTGGACTTGTGCGAACTAGAATGAATCGTATGGTGACTGCAGCACTAGGTCGTATGGTTAAACTTAAACTCGCCCACCCTCCTGCAGTTCGTGCAATGGTGAAGTTGAGTCGTACCTTGTGAATTTCCCATACCATTTATATTTTTCTCCGTCATACCTTCTAAATTCCCAACCGTACCGTTTGAGTTCCTAGCCTTACCGTTTTACAAAGTTATCGTCATACAGTATGAAACTATTGTTGCTTTCACCATACAATGATAAAACCTCCTATGATTGATCATACAATAAGGACAATGTTGGTTGTATTGTGTGACAATTACTTGTTGGCCGTACATTCCTCCACCGTACTATGCGACTGGTTGTATGTTCCTCCACTATACTGTGCCCCTCCGTACAGTGTTCACTGGTCGCCTACTTCGTATGATTTGAAGCCCTCCGTGCTTTTCTCTTTTATGCCATACAATATTTCCTTTGTGACCTCTTCGTCGTACGATGTCCACATCCAGAGGCTCCTATCTACATCGTACGTTATGACCCTTCCACTCACTAGGCCGTACTCTTTTGGAATATTATCGCCTCTCTATTCTGTACTTTGTATTTTTTCCTTGACAATATTTTTATTTTTTTCAATTTTGTCATTTTAATTTTTCGCCTTATTGTAATTGTCAATTGAAATATTTTTTTATACTCACCTTTTAATTTTTTAATACTTCCCGATTTGACTTTAATATTTTTTCCTTAGTAATTTTAATTTTTTTGTTTTCATTTTTCAAACTTTAATAGTTTTCAACTCCAACAATTTTTTAATTTTTTCCTTCTTTATTTCCATGTTTTCTTTTTTGTCCTCTTTGTTCAATTTTTTCTTTTAATTTTATTTTTGAGGCTTGATCTCGTATATCAATTACTTCTAGTCTATTGTAAGTCACATTCTTGTAGTTTGTTCCTAGGTTTATTATTTCTAAGGCTGGATGTTGTTTCCAAAATAACCATGGCCTTTCGTAACAGTCATATTCACAACAAGTTCCTATGTATTCGAGATCAAATATTTTCTGCAACAATGGTGGATTTTCCATACCTTTATAACTCTGATTGCCATCACTGTACATTCCTCCTCTTTGCTGGTACTATTTCACTTCCTCTCCCTTGACTGTTGGTGTTGCCACTGGATTATGTACCGTTCACCATAGTCTATTAGAGGTCATTAATGGGGTTGGTTCTATGTCACGGTCTATTGCCCATTGAGTTACATCTTCATTATGTCCATCCCTTTCTGCTACAAAGTAGTGCTCAGCCATGAACACAGGCCATAGGCTAGAGCCTTCTTCCAGCCAGTCTTCAAAATGCTTTTCTGTATGCCATTCTTCAGCAGTCTTCCTCTCCTTTTGCTCTTCATCTAGCTCATAGGTGATGTATCCTCTTCTTGGTCCTAAGTATGATGCTTTCAAGTGCCATCAATCACCTTGTAACTTTGTCCATTTTGCAGGTGGTCCAAATAACGCAGTTGTTAAGTGTCGATGAATCCTTGGCACTATGGCACCTTCAAGTCTTTGCAAAATTGGTTTTACCTTTATGCCTACAGGTTCTTCCAATCTTTTTAGTATTTGCATGGTAGGTTTCCCATTTGCCATCCAATCCACCATGTCGATTGCGATCGCTCTCTTTATATGGCTTTAATTTGGATCCGTTGATACCATCTTTCAGTATTTTGTCATCCAGAGTTTCCAGTTTGATAGCTCCATTATCTGAGATTTCTCTGATTTCAAAGGGATCGAGCCATCTCACCTTGAATTTACCAGGTTTCAATTCATTATGACCATTATATTTCAAAACCAACTGTCTTGGTTGGAAGTTTGCGCATTGGATGTGTTTGTCGCACCAGTATTTCCTTCTTTTCTGCATTGCCTTTGTTGCCCATTGGGTGAATACTCTTCATTCATCCAATTTGTTTAATTGGAATAGTCATTCCTTCAAGCTCTCTATGTCTCCTAATCGGTTCTCGACAACAATCCTCAAACTTGGCACCATATACTCGACGAGAACTACAACTTCCTAGTCGTACATCAATTGGAATGGCGTGTAGCCTGTTGTCACCTTATATGTTGTATGTGTTAGTGTTTTGTAGCTTCAGGAGCTATTTTCTTAAATAAAATGTAATCAAGGCAGGTTGGCCTCTTGTTTCATTAAAAAAATTATATTTATTTCTAGGTCGGCCCTAGAAAGGAGGGTGCCTAGCTTGGTATATAAAGAGGATAGAGTCCTCTCATTTATTCAATCAATTCATCGATTCCAATTCCAATTCCAATTCCAATTCCTTTAGCAGCAGATTTGCAGTCAAGAGGAGCAGATTCGCTTCAAGGAGAAGAGCAGATATTTTGTATCTAGGGAATTTGCACTATACTTAAGTGCAGATCTATTGTATGAAATTCGCCTCTCCTAGGGCCTGATCTTGTGTGCTATTTCTGCACATATTCTGATTTATAAAGAGAATTTCTTGCTGGGTTTTTCTCCCTCTAGTAGGAGGGTTTTCCCAGGGTAAAATGTTGTGTTCTTTGTGTTGAGTTTTCTGCTTATTACATTTCTGATCCTAAAACTAACAATATGGTACACCCATAGTACGACTAACAGTTCTCTTCCCAATTAGCTTCTTCAATGTCGCATGACTTATGAATCACCAAGACGAGTACTTTATTTGTGGATCATGCTTGTCTGTTAGCTCTCGAGTAGTACGAGCTTGATAAGTTGTGAAATTTTTGAAACTCCATCATCATCAAGCGAATGACATGGTTGACAAAGTGTCCACTATCGTCGGTGATCTATATTGGTATGTCTTTGTGACAATCTACTCGTATATGAATCTTATCGTACTGACTGTAGTGTTGTCTAGTAGTGCCCGAGCTTCCACCCATTTTGTCAAGTACTTTGTGGCAACGACTATGTATTTGCACCGATGTAGTTGATTGACTTTCAATGGACCGAAGAAGTCACTTCCCTATAGTCGGCTGAAAGTTAATTGGAAATGTTTTAGTCAACTAAATAAGTAAATAAATAAATGACTATGTTTTGGTTTTACGTGTTAAGTCCTCGACGGTTGTTATAGTCAGTTGGTAGTTACCGAGAGTTGGTAGTCTTAACCAACATCAGCCTACCTATTTATATATACTTGTTGTAGTTGAGGACAATTGTTATGCTTTTGATGTACTTGTTGCAAATTTGTGAATGAATCTGAATCAAGTTTCATCCTTCATGAATTGTGCAAGTACTTTATATTATGTTTTGTGTTCTGTTACTTTCATTTACTCTGTAACTTGTCAAATAGAATAAGCAAGCAAACGTTCCCCACCACTTGAAAAGTTTCTGAGGTTGAGACGAGAACAACAACATGTAATCTCTCTTCAGTGATTTGCCAAATCTTTGGCAAGTGTCACATCCTACCACCCATTCTCGAGTGTCGGTGTGCACTATCGACCACCATAGACTTGCCAATAAGATTTTATGAGTTGTAGCATTTGGTCCCATGTGTCCTCTCGTCAGTCCTTTGTGTGCTTCTTTAAGTACTCCTGGAATTTCCTTTTTCATGGCACATCGCCGTAGTACTTGGTTTGACCCCATTTTGTATAATAGTCCATTGATGAGTTGGAATGATTTACTCGTCAATACCAATTTCCTTCGCTCTCATGGTGGCATCTTCGTCGAAAACGTGAAAGTAGAGAGGTATTCTCTGATGTTTTCGTACCATGGGGGTAACACTACAATTTGGAATGTGTGTCTAGAAAATCTTTGTTTACTCCCTTTAGAGGTTCGCCTGACTTGATCCTTGATAATTGGTCAGTGATGACATGGCTCTTTCCCGGCCTAATAATAATGGTGAATGTGAATTCTTGTAGCAGTAGGATCCATTTGCTTGTTGGTTTGTGGAGTCTACTCAGACTTTGGAGCTTAAATTTTGGCCACTTTGCTCGGCGCGATTTCCCCCAAAATTAATTAGCGAGGGAATGTTGGGGAAGTGGAGCCCACTATGGGGGTCTAGGGGCAGCACCCCCAATAGGAGCTATTGGGGGCAGCGCCCCCAATTGGGGGTTCGAGGGTAACGCCCCTAAAGCAAAAATTTGCCATTTTTATTGAAGGAAATTTATTATCAATTCCCAATGTAATTCAATTGAATAACTAATTTGAAACTACTTGAAATAATGTGTTTATTTGTTGTGGATTGAAACATGAACAATCACGTTTGGCAGAGAGCCAACAACAAGGCATGTGTGGGAAGACATAGATAGTCGCAGTTTTTTGTGTGTGGCGCACGTAGTAGAGTGCGTGGAAATTTTAGTAGTGAAAATTGTGTGCATTTGTTGTTGCATGTTACAGTCGTTTGTTGCAAGTTAATTGTAATTTGTATTGCTGGAAGTTTAATATAATTGTACTCATGTACTGCTGTTGTTTGTAGACATAGCCTAGAAAAGGGTGAACCATGTTAAATTTTTGTTGTCTCACCTCTGTAATTTCCATTTCTCTATTTTGGTGTTTTAAAATCTGCATTTAGTTGATAATTTAATTCCCCATTACTGTTGGTAAATCCTAACACTGCTCACTCTTCCTTGAATTGTCGGTTTGTTCACCAGGTACATAATGGCCTGGTGGTTGACATAGAATGTGAAGGGTGTTGCCAATAAATAGTGTCTGAACATTTGTACGGCATAGACCATTCCCAACACTTCCCTCTCCGTTATACTATAGTTCTCTATTTTTGATAGTAACCAACTAGCGAAGAATATTGGATGGTCTAACCCTTGTGGTCCCACTTGTGCCAATGTTGCTCTGATCGTGTAGTTTGATGCATTGACGTGCACGTGGAACTCTTTACTCCAGTCCAGATATGCTAGAATTGGCGAACTTATCAATTGTACCTTCAGTTCATTGAAGGCCTTCTCTTGGTCTTTTGTCCACATGAATGATTGACCCTTCCTTGTGAGTACGTCTAGTGGGTAGGATATCCGGGCAAAGTTTTTGATGAATCTTTTGTAGTACCTAACATGACCAAGGAATGACTTTACTCTAGTGATGTTTTGAGGTGGTTCCATTTATATGATCACCCATATTTTGTCTAGGTCGATCTTCAATCTAGCTTTGCAAACTGTGTCCAAGCAGTTTTCCTTGAGGCACAATGAAATGGCAATTCTTCAGATTTAATGCTAATCGTGCTACTTTGCACCGTTCCATACATTCTTGAAGATCCTTTAGATGTGTGTCTTCGTCACTATAGATCGACCAGTCATCCAAGAATGCCTTAAAGTTTCCCATTGACATCTTGTCAAATATATGCATTGCATAGACCAAATGGCATCCGGTTGTATGCATACACTCAATTTTCAACCACGAATGTTTTCAATTTGTCCTCCTTACCTATGCTTATCTAATTAAAACTCAAGAATCCATCCATGAATGAATAAATTTTGTGGCTAGTCACCTCTTCTAGTATTGAGTCGGCAAATGGGATCGGGAATGGGTCTGTTATGGTTACTACATTTAGGCTTCGAAATCCACACATATCCAAATTTGTTCAGATTCTTTCTTCAAGGATATGACAATTGGAGAGACCCAATCGTTGACCTCAACCTTGAAGATTATTCCCGCTTCCAACATTTTTTCTATTTCCTTTTGCATCTTTGCAGCATAATTTTTGTTCATTTGGTAGGGCCTCTTCTGTACGGGTTGTGCTCCTTGCACCAAGGGAATTCTATGTACGTATAGCTTTAGAGGTACGCCCTTCAAGTCTTTGTACGTCCAGGCAAAGGCATCTTTGTATTCCATGAAGATCTTGAATGTTGTCGCCTTCAACACCGGATTCCAATCGTCTTCGACTAGAATTATTCAAGGGCTATCCTCTTCTCCTATGTTCACCTTCTTTATTTTTGGTTCTTCATACTTGATCACCTTGTCTCATTCAAAATTATGCGTTGGTGCGTTGTCCACCCTGGCCACTCCCTCCTTGTATTCTTCATACTCCAAAGAAATGTCTGACTTGTTGAGGCTTTGTCCTCTTCTTCTCCTTCAATCTCCCTAACTTGCAGCATATTGCAATCCTGCTAGAACACTTTGTAGTCCTCCATTTGCCAATGGAAGAGTCCATCGAGTGAACTCGTTTTGTCCTCTAAGTAGTGTTGAAGGTCGACACCTTCGTCATTTGATTCCAAATCTCCTTTCTTCATCTATTCATGATCCTCCTTTGGACTTTGAGTTGGACAATGCCATTTCTTTGCTTGTTGCTTGATTTTTGAAGTCGATCACGTACTTTTTCCCATTGTTTTCGATGGAGAGTGTATTTCATTTCCAGTTGCAGTCTGCCTTGGCTGCAATAAGCCATCCTCTCCCAAGTAAGGCATCATACACCTTTTTCTCCAATGGAATGACCACGAAATTCAATAGGAACAATTGGGTCCCGATGGTCACCTTTTGCACCATCAAAATTCCCAATGGCTTTATGCCAATGCAAGTCGGCACCTACCAATTGAAATGTCAGTGGCCAAAGTGTTGGCTTTCTGAGGCACTTCCATGTATCTTGGGGCAATACATTAACTCTCAATCCTCCATCGACTCTTTCCCCTGATCGCCATATGAACAACAGCTAGCTTCTTCCTTATGTTCATCATTGTAATGTCCTCGTTTTAGGTTTCTCTTACTTTGCAATTGGAGATGATTTTTTAGGTTTGTGTATGCTTGATCAGAAGGGTAATTTGATGTTACCAATGAACTCAGATGATTTAAAGGAGTTATTTGATGCTTTCAGATGTTATTTCTAGCTTTCGGTTTGGGCTCCAAGATTCTTAGAGGGAATTTCTATTCATAGAAAGTCCCCCAGTCGGCTCAATTTGTCATTATTCTTCAACAAAATCACTCCTATGCAGTCAGTTTTTGATTCTGATGTATTTTGGCGGTTTCCACAAAATGAGTATATTAATGGCTATATTTTAAATTAATTTACTAAGGTTGCTAAATATTATTTAATATATTTAAAAGGTACCTTAGTGTTATAGCT
>CM021103.1:316894674-316919002 GCA_007115665.2 Sequoiadendron giganteum
ATCAACAAAGAGCAAGAAAAAACTGCAACCAATAACAGGTGTAGTCATTGGTCCACATACATTAGCGTGAACCAACTACAGTACCTTAGAGGCTCGCCATGAGTCACCATCCGCGAACGATGTCCTGTGCTGCTTCCCAGCCTAGCAAGCCCCACAAATGCCATGATGCTGAGTTGGAATGTCGGGTAAACCAGCTACAAGTCCTTCCAGAGCTAACTGAGAGAGATAGTGCACATTTAAGTGCCCATACCACTGATGCCAAAGACTGTTAATAGCAGAATTTTTGGCTGCCATGGCTAACTCCGAAGAATCACCTGTATCCACAAGTCTGTAAAGACCATGATCCTCAATACCAACAGCCACAGTGGTGCCAGTCTCCCGATCAACAATGGAACATCTGTGAGTACTGAATACCACATCCAACTGAGGAGAATGCCGCATAATCTGACTGACTGAGAAAAGGTTAAGTTCCATGCCAGGAACATAGTAGACATTGAGGAATATGAGATTCCTCCCACCAAAATGAATCTGAACAATGCCCTTACCAACAATTGTGTACTCTTCACCTCCTCCAAAAATAATTGAGTTAGTAAAAGGAGAGAAGTCTATGAACCAGTCATGCGGATGTGTGAAGTGTCGCGAAGCACCCGAATCTATGTACCAGACAAAGGACTTTACATGATCTATAGGCCTTTTAGCCATAAAAGTGTAAAAGGCAGATTCCTTCTGCTCAGTGTGCTTGGCAACATGTGCATTCTGCTAAGACCCTCCCTGCTTCTTTTGTTCAGAATCCAAACGGTATCGACAATCCTTCTTCATGTGACCAAATTTGTGGCAATAATTACACTGAATGTTCTTTTTCTTAGAGTTGTCCTGAGGTTGTCCTGAGCCTTTCTACTGCGAAGGCTGACCTTTCCCTTTGTTCTTAAACTGAGTCTTGGCTGCAAAAGCTTGCTCTATAGAGGAGGATGAAGCACTACTACCAAACTATTGTTTCCAGCAATATTGTTGCAAGAGGATAGTACAAAGCTCCGAAAACTTCAGATCAACATTAGCAGACATAATGTTGAGAGCCTCGATGAAATGTTCATAAGACTTAGGTAGACTTTTCAAAGTGATCACGACCATGTCTTCCTCCATTTTTCGACCAATAGCCTCCAACTGATCTCTGATCTCCTGGATCTTGTTCAGGTGTGCTTGCAAAGTTGTCTTCTCATCCATCATGATAGAAAACGACACGTTCTTCAGGAAGAACGCACGGCTCTTGTCGGAAGTCTCATGAAGACCCTTAAGATGATCCCAGGTCTCCTTTGCTGATTTACCAATCGGAATCTAAGGCAGCTAATCATCTATAACTGAAAGTTCAATGAGCATCACCGCTTCACGATTTTGCTTGTCAAATTTTTCCTAGGTTTTATTTGTCGTTGTGGCACGAGTAGTGTTGCCTAGAATCATCTGATCAAGGCAGCAATATTCAAAGATGGTCATCATTCGCTGCTTCCAGGGATTATAATTTCTGTCGTTGAAACGTTGACTGCCTTCCAACATAATGTTGCTCAAAGAAGCCAACTTCACACTTTTCGAGGCACAAAAAATGAGGTACTGAGAAGATGTTCAATGCACGAAACTCGAGGCACAAATTTCAATACACTGAGGCAAGTACAGGCACAAAAAACAAGACAAATCTGCTGGCACAAAAAAACAAGGCATGAATCTCAAGGTACCCAGACAAATCTGAAGACGACCCAAAAAAGTACTCAAAAAACCCACAAATAATCTGAACTTAGAATAATTTTTAATGTGAAATGAAGGGTCAAAACCCTAGACGCTAAGTAAAGCCCAGAAAACTACAAAAAACTCTGGAAATCGCGGGTTGTAAAGATGCAAAAAAATACATCTGAGCTAGGGGAGGAGATTCGTCCAAAATGGAGTCAAAACCGAATGCAAGATCTCAAAAATCGTGTTCAAAAAGAGAGATGTCGCGTGCCCAAGTACAAGGAAAAAATGCGACCAAAAAAATTCTGAAAAATGCAAACAGAAACAGTGAAGAATCGTGGCCAAAAGAGGACAAAATCATGCTCTAGAAATAGGTTGAAAACGCATCTAGATTTTACAGGAGACGCGACCATAAAGAAGACAAAATCGTGCCCAGATGTGATGAAAAAACGTGGCCAGAAGTCAAGAAGTCGCACCCCAAAAATGAAGCTTCAGAAACGCAGGCAACAAACTTCAAAATCATGGCCAAGTCTTCAAAAAAATTGTGTAACACCCAGATGAAACAAAGACACGATTTTTAAAACAAAAAAGAAAAACACGATTTTTAACAAGAGGGTTGCATTTTTTTTACACAAACAGGACCCGTAAATTTTTAAGGAAAATAAATTTTGAATTATGACCTACAGGCCCACGAAATTTTTATCACAAATTTTCCTTAAAAAAAAAATCCAGCTCTAATACCATATTACACAGGTAATTGATAAAAATATTTGATGATATTAACAATAAGCGAACACGCTTATAAAAAGAATTACAAAGATTACAAAATTAGCAAGTTTCCAAAAGGAAACTAAAGAGAAGATCGTGGAAACGATCTTACCAACTATTTACAATAAAATACATAATTGACCATTAAATAAATATAACGTAAGTATTATTCTAATAACATGAGCTTTAGTGTCGTTTGCTGAAGATGTCTTGGTTTCCTGTACTCAGTTGTGGGTTTGATTGGTCATTGATTCTGCATTCCAAGCTGGCCGTAGGGTTGTTTGGTGCTTCCTGTGCATTCGTTGCAGACCTGGGCGCGTTCATTTCAAATCTGAGTGCATATATTTCAGACCTGGGCGCATACAATGTGTCACACAAAGCTAGACGGGGTACTCAAGGAGAAATCACGTCAAACCTGGAGCTATATCCAGGTATTTGTATTGATTCTGCTCTGTATTTCTGAGTTACATATTGCTGTTATACAATGCTCAGAAAATCATTTAAGGGAATGCTAGTTTGAATGAAAGTTTGCAAAGAAATGATATAGCTGTTCTTTAATACTGTTGTCAGTCATTGAATCCTTTCATGCATTTCATTGTGATACTGAGATAAATTAATTCTATGTAATGAGTTGTTTGATAAAATTGAACATCTGTCAAACTGAAAACAATCGCAAAAATTCCATACATTCTGGAAGGGAACTTTACAGTGGTATCAGAGCTTGTGAACCTGCCAGCCTGTTGGGTTATCAATATTAGTTGCAGTTGATTGCTGGTTGGGAAAAATGAAGTCTATGCAGAAACTTTTATCAGAACTAATGCAAACTTTTCAAGACTATGACTAAATTGAAGCTTGGATGTGTCCCTTGTCTTTAGGAATCCTTAAGGAGGTTTGGGGGCTTGCCCCAAGCATGCTCTTCTAGAGAATCTGGTTAGAGAAAAACAACCAAATATTCAACTCAAAAGCAAAATCAATGGATCAGGTTTGGACAGAATTTTCTAACTACTGCTCTCAAATTTTATCTTCCGAAAGAAGGACCAAGAACAAAGATAATGGTCGAAATGAGATCAATATCCTAAGGAACTGGCTTCTTCTGAAAATTTCTTTTGATCTAAGCAAGCCTAAAGTCAAACATAAGGATAAGGAGGTCAAATTGGTTAAACCACATGCAGGCTGGGTTAAACTGAATTTCAATCAAGCTGCAAAGAAGAATCCAGGGATCTTGGGTACAAGAGCAATAACTTGTGATGCAAAAGATATCATCATTGTTTTTGGATCTAATAATATGGGTTCCAATTCTAACAATATTTCTGAAATGGAAGGAATGATCCTCAGGATTGAACTGGCAGTGGTGTCCCATAGTCAACACCTCATGATAGAAGGCAGAGAAATTGTGATAGAAGGTATGAACTCCGGCATGCTTGTCAATTGTAAGTTAGAAAGACTTAGGTTGGAAGACATTTCTCTAATTAAGAAACTTGATGTGATCTGTTTCCTACATATCAGAAGAGATGGAAACAATGCAGCAGATTGGCTAGCCAATCTCAGTTTCGATCCAAATTTCAGTAATTTTTGAGGAGACAAGAAAACGAGTTTAATTTCTGTCAGATTGTGGAAGATGACAAAAAGCAGTCTTAAATCAGCTTTGTTCAGCCTTTCTACGTTCTTGTTGTGGAAAGTTTCCACTACTGAAATGAGTTGACTTATTATTCTGTACAGACCCTGGATTAGAAACTATAAATGGATGTTTCCCATTTCTTTTCACGCTTCTGCTAATGTTGGTGATATCTCTGGCATTTGGTATTCACAGACCCTTGTCAAATAGAAAGTATTGTGCAAAAGAACAGGAAGCTGCATCACCTCAGTTTTCTACTCTTGTGCAGTAGAAAACAGTGGCAGAGATGGAAGTTTTCAGAATCCTGAGCATTGATGAACTATTGGAGGATTGCAGCATCCTTGGTGTAATGTTAAGATTCAATATTGAATTTCGAAGTTTCAACTCACTAGTGTTTGTTTTCCTTCAGTCCATTTGCATGTTCGGTAACATTCCCTCAAGTGGGTACATGGATTTAGGGAGTGTCTGCAACTCCCTTTTATATATTTTATTCTCCTCCCACTTTGGGCTTCTATTCAGCTGGTTGTTTCTTTATTTTCCCTGCTATGATTTTTATGCGGTTCCCCTTCGAATTTTACATCATGGCAGACTCGCATGCTTCTTTACTTAGCTTCACTATTGGATGCGCTTTCTCTGCACTCTTGGTGCATCTTAATCCTGCCCTTTCCTCTTGCCTCTTTGGCAAGAGTTATTCTATGGGCAGAGTTCTGACTAATGCTAGTCTTGAGGTTGAGACTCTCAAGGAGGGAGCTTTGGCTGCCTCCCAAGTTCCCTCAAGTTCCCTCCAATCAAGCCTCCACTCAACTTGAATCTTCCTCACTCGGCCCACCTTGGAGAATCAGAGGATCCATGATATTGTAATGTGGACAAAGCTTCATCTCCTCCCTCAGGAAGGAATAAAAGGAAAGTTGAGCCTTTGGAATCTCAGCCCAGTAAAAGAATTTGTGGTAATTTGATTGGCGAGTAGGATGGAGCTTACTCAAAGGATCTCAATTCTGAAGTTGTTGATGTTTTGAAAATTTGAAGGACTTGAAAATGGACCTCCAAAATTAAAGTGTTTCTATACAAAACCAGAATGATACATATGGAGATACCCCTTGCTCCTACACACCATCACTCATCTTCAAAATATCAGTAGTGAATCCATGGAAGGTACCTGCAGATTGGGAGATATCTTTGATACTTTAATGTCCATTAAGGTGAGTACTAGTGAGTTAGAAGTCAGAGGGGAGTGTATGCATTCCTCCTCAATGACACCAGAAGCATCCAACATCATCTGCACAGCCAGTTTTGCATTCTGAACAAAGGGAGCAGACAAAATACAGGTAATCAAGAAATTTATATGGATTTGATTCTTTGAATGATAACAATGGATCCTAGCTCTAGCTCTTTAAGACTCTTTCTTGTCTTGCTTTTCTTGGGGTGTTGGGTCTTTTGGTTGTAATAACTAGACCTTGTTTTGAGTGTAGTCATATTAATATGCTATAATAAAGTTTTTAATTTTATCAAAAAAAAAGAAAAGAAAAACCTTTGTATTTAACAAATTAATATCAGTGAGAGCCACCAACAGTTATTGATAATTGCCTTACCATAAATTAGTGTTTCAATAATAACTTTTGGCATGCTCACCAAAAGGACATTGATCATCAATCACTGGCCGCAAGTTGCCAATGATTGTATTGGGAGTAAGATCTGGTAAGGTCTTCAACTTTTAACCAATGAGTATTAAGTCTGAAATCCCTTGCCAATTCTGGAAGAAAGAGACAATGAAAGGATAACAACTTTAGGAAGGGACTCAAAGTAAAACTTCCCAAGAAATTGCATGGGAAAATTTCCTTAGATTACCAAGCAATGACTCAGAGAAATACATTCTATTGAACATTCTTATCATAGCAAATAGCTTTGCAACAAATAGAACGTTAAAACATAAAAACCTCTGCCATGTAATTAAAGAAACAAAAATTGTAATACAAGGATAATAAAAAGGGCAGAGTCCTTTTTGATCTGGAACATTAGAAGGCATCTCTTAATCTGGAGAAGAAAAAACGATAAGCAGAAAAAAGTTAAGTCTTTCAAAACTAGATCTCACAAGTGAGTCACATTAAATAAAATTTTAAAAAATTGTAAGTAGCATTAGTTACACTCTTGTTGTTGTAAACTTAGCATGACCATGGGCAATCACCTAAAGTTCTAATTTAAAACATAAATCCAGAAACAAATACTCCGATCAACACTCACATGTTCAATGAACCCCTTATTGAGAAAAAAGTATAATAAACGTTCTACAAGAAAATTTCAGAAGTATAGGAAGAGCAAGGAGGGAAACTATAGCATGCCTTGATGACTAGCTTCAATTTGTCTTTGACTACCTCTTCATCCTCCAATTTCTTCTCTGTGGAGTTTTCTTTAGTTTTATAACTTGCAGCAAGTGCATCTGCACTTCTGAATACAGCTTCACCATCACTTACCCTTTCAGTATCATCCTCATCCTCAAACCTTTCCATGCCTATTCTGGCTTTGCCTCGTGCCCTCTTTGCAGGTCTGTAAGCATGTAATACTTCAGTCTTATTGCCAAGTTCTGTTGAAGTCTGCATTTGCTCTTCATCCCCAATCAGCTTCTCCATAACCTTCTTCATAATATTTAGTTCTTTCTCAGTTATACCTTGTGTTTCAGGCATAGCTTTATTCATGTCTACACCAATTTCATTATTTTCATCTCGTTCAATATGTATTTTGTGTTCCTCGCAGCCACAGAGCAGGAGTTGAGTCACTGGCACACTTTCAACTCGCTGAAAACTGTATTTATGCTTTCCTGTTCCCTTGCTTGGCAGAACCTTGACCTGCTTACATCATACAACCATCAACCATATAAGGAACAAAATAATGTTAGTATAAATAAGTAAATTTCTCTTCATATTGACCTGATAATGCAGGCATTAACCTGCCCATCCATAAATCAAAATCAATAGAAATACCAAATATGTTCATAACTTTTAAGTCATTCCAAAAATACCTAAATAAGAAAAAAAAAATTCTATAGTATCAGATAATAACTACATACTATAAGTCCTTAATAATTTTTTTACGTTTGCGGAAGAGGGTGCAAGAATTGGCTCGAAGGTTCACGGATGGTTTTCCTGCGTGGCGGTAGAGCTTCCTGTAGGCCACGCTAGGGCTTGCATGCCCTGCATGTTTGCAGCTGGGTGCGGCATGGGGTTTTTTGGAGGCGTGGGAGCGTTGGGGAGTGTTCGTGGGAGCTAGGAGCTGGTGTGGGTGTGCGGTGGTGACGGAGCTGAGTGGGGGTGGCGTGAGGGACCTCCCCTCTTTGTTTTCTTTTTTCCTTTTAATTTTTTTCTGTGGTTTGGGTATGGCAAGTGGATCAGAGGCTTTTGGGAGCGGATCTTTTCGTGATGTGGCGTCGGGGTTTTCTCAGCCATAGTCTGAACATTCCAAAGCTTTTCTTCTTTTGAATAATGCAATGCAAGGGGAGGGTTCTGCGTTGAATGGGGGCCCCCAAATACCTAAAGTAAATGGATGCCTTGAGAGAAGCAAAGTTCGCCCAGTGCTGGTGATACAACCAGATTCAGTGGCAAGAGATGTAAGCTACTTGTTGAACCATGCGTTGATTTGCAAATTTATGGGTATTCGAGTCTCTCTTCCTTTTCTGGAATCGTGGGCTCACAAGGTTTGGAATCTAGAAGGTGATATGGAGGTAATGCTAGCCGCTAACAACTACTTTGTGGTGGTGTTTTGTTGCCTAGCGGATCGTAACAAGCTCTTCGAAGGGGGTCCGTATTTTCATAACCAGGTTGGCTTGTTCATTAAGCCCTTCCATGTAGGTTTTAATTTGGTTGAGGAACTCCCTTCAAGGGTTCCGGTTTGCGTGCATCTCCCATGGCTCTCGTTGGAATTTTGGAAGAATGATAGTTTGCACATGATTGCTCTTTTGTTGGGCAAGTCGATGGGCCTTTCACAACAAACACTGGATAAGAAGGTAATTTCTTGCACCCGCATTTGTGTTGAGATTGATTTAAATAACCCACTTCCTAATTTTCTAGAAATTTATCTTGGGTCTTCCTCATGGATTCAGCAGCTAGATTATGAGGCTCTTCCTTTTCAATGTCACGTTTGCCATGAGTATGGACATTTGCAACAGAAATGCCCAAAAACCTCCTTGGCTGGTCCGTCATCCAATAGGGCTTCAGCCAATAGGCACAGGTCAGACAAGGGGAAAACCCGTATGGTAGATGGGGGTCCGGATAAGGAGGGTTTTGTTCCAGTGAAACCTCGTAATAAGGGCAGAGAGGTGAAAAGATCCTTTAAGGATAGACAGGGCGAGGACACCTTCAACAGGTTTGAGGCCCTAGAGGACTTGGATAAGCAGGAGGGAGTTCCTGATTTGTTGATCAGTGGGGAAGACCTAGTGGGTGATGGGCATTTGATGCCCAGGGAGACTGTTAGCCAAAGTGGACTGTGTGGTGCTCTCAATACTTCACATATGGACATAGATCAAGTGCGTGAGGATCTTTGTGTAGCAGAACAACTTGAGGGCATTGTAATGGCCGGTAATGGAGATGCTAACTCAAGGTCACTAAAGAATAATATGGATGTTGTACTTGGTCACTAAGAGGTCTCCTGCAAACTTGCATACATATACAAAAGATATAGCCACCCTAGAAGTCAAGAACCTATTTAAAATAACTACTCCCACCTTAGCGCCTTCATCTTGCACATGTGAAATAAGTTTACATGCAACTTTGTTAACTTACAGAATATAAATGATGATAAAAACTCTAACTAGCCACATAAAGTACTAATAACTAACACAGAAGTGAGCTATCTTTTGTCATCCTAACAATCCACCCTTCTTGAAATTCTGACAAAAAGCAAATCTAGTGCTGGAAGTTTCAATATTTCATGGCACCTCAAATTGCAAAACTTTCCACGGAATAAGATACTCCAGCAGTAACATAGTCTTTAAGTTCTCTCAAATGCCCAACATTCTAGAACTGGCTGTTTATGTTCATTTAAAATTTTAAGATTTTGCAATGTCATTTCCTTCAAGCATGAAACATGAAAGGTACTATGCACACATGACACTGCTAGCAATTAAAGACTAAATGGATCTTATCCCACTTTTGCAAAAACTTTGTAAGGCACATTATATCTGGGCCCAATTTTCTTCACACATTTTCTTCAAGATATTCTTATAAGGTTTAATCTGAAGAAGACCCCATCTCAAACTTGAAATTCACCCCATCTTTAGTCAACTAAAATTTCTTCTTTCTTATGTCTTTAAGTTTAAAATCAATCAACAGTGGGTCACAATTGTAAGGATATTTAAATGGTAAAATTCCAATCAATGTAAAGGGCTTATTTTACTAATTTGCTAAAGAAGCTTGCTGCCTTGCCATCGCAAAAAATTCCTCGAGAAGTTTATTAACAAACTCCCTTTGTGCATCAGTTTCAGGGTGGAAGGTAATGTTCAGGACTAAGGTAGTGACAATCATAAACACCTGTGATGCCAGTCCTCTGGTTTTCCTATGGCTCAGGAATGAGCCCCAGTAACTTTGCAGAAGCTTTTAGCATTTGATACAGTCTTAGTGCTACCTCAAGCCATCACTCAGAAAAATTTGTTATTGAAACTGTTTTGCGAAGGCTTAACAATAATCTCAATAATGGATTAGGCAGGGATATGAAGAATTAGCAGCTTAGAAGACTAGTCGAAGGCATGCTACCTGCTACAAAACCTTCCAATCAGCTATGCCTATAGTGAACCATTGCCCGAGAGAAAATAATTAAGGTTGCTGACTGCTTGGCCAAATTTGTCTTGGCCAGTCGAGCGAGGTAAAGTGGACCAAAGGGTGAGAGCAGTGCTTGAGGAGTTTATGAAGAATGAACCGATTTAATGTTAAGGTTTTACCACCAAGTGTTGTGTGGACATTGCTAGGAGACACCACTTAAATTTGTGGCCATGGGAGACAATCAAAAAGTCAAAATTCATAATCAGAGATAAAATCAACCAAATCATCTCCTAACAGGCTAACATCCATATTATTTCAACTTTCAATGATGATTTTGTTCCTAAAAATGTTATATTTTTTACAATTTGTAGATCAAAATGTTATCTTTCTTTGAATTACAGCCACCTCAATTTTCTTCCAATCAAGTCCCATCGGAAGTTTGACCCTCACTATCCCATTCTGCAACTAGAACCAATGCAAATGACAAATAGGGTTGCAATGTGTATCACCAAATTGTCTAAATGCGCTCAAGGAGACCTCATTGCCAACAAATTATTTTAACAAGTAGCATTTTTCTGATATCAGCATGCTTTATACCTTGCTTATAGCTATTAATGTATCAAGACAAAACACAATTTGTTAAGTGCCCAAGTTCCATAATCAGGATCAAAAATTAATTAATGCTTATATGTCGGAGTGTTCAACAAGTCGATTACTAGTTAAGTCAGCTCACTTTTATGAGTTATAGACTAAAATTTTGTGTGTTTTATGAGTATAAGCCTAATGAATAATACCCCTTGAGTTGGACTACGTAGAAAACTTACTATAAGGAATTACTATATGGTTGTCAAGTACATAATAGAAGATAAAGTATGAAGTCTTCAAGATATATCAAAGCAAAGATAATCAAGATATTACTTCAGTTTGAAAGTGTGATGCTTTTCTCCAAAAGAAATTATAACCTAAGTTAATTTAATGCAAAGTTTTAGACGAGAGTCACATGTGGTTATTCATACTTATAGAGACCATGGTGGCAAAACTTAGATGAGAGTCACATCTGGTTATTCATACGCATGTACTGTGATGAAAGTATGTAGTGGCAAATTATGCTGGGTATATGTATGCTTATATGGAGCTCTTATGTTTGCTGCAAACTGAAGGTAACTTGTCCAGTACATGAAATCATTAAGACAACAAGATGGAAGTGGTACTTGCATTCTTTTCATTAAAACAAAACAAGACAAGTGAGTTTTTTATATTTATGGACTCAAATTCTGCCAATCAATTCCCCTCAAAGAAGAATTTGATAATCAATTTCATTTCAATCTCCTGGTGAACCTACACATTTTTGTACATTACCTTTTTCTGCCTTGGAAAGAAAATCTTCAATCCATTTTTTTCTGACGTCGTACTTATTTGCTCCTGCACTTTTACCAGTGCGTTGGCATCAACAGATTCAGTTACCAATTGTGCAGCATCTGTAGTCCATTCACGACGCAACCGAGCTACATAGTGTTCTTTGGCTTTCTCCAGTCTCAGGCGCCCACCTTTCCACATGCATCCATTATACTGCATGTCCATCAAAATAGTTACATCTAAATCGTTGTTAACTAACAATCTTACTTAGAACAAATTACAGAAAGAAAATTACTATGCGGCAGCTAAAGCAACCATGTGTACAGGAAGAATCTAAATGCAGAAGCAAGAAATGAATCTACACCTGAATCCCATTATTCCTTATGTAATTATCTTGGAAACAAGAAACACAACAGGAGAGGCCCATTTCACATTTTCCAGGCCCACAACCTATGTGCAATGAGAAAGGGTCATTGCAAACAGACCAAGCTGTTTCTTGGCCATTGCAAAACATTATTGCAACTGGAATCACAATGGCTCTATTTTGGAGCCAGTTGCAGGCCATTTCCCAGGGCTGCGACCCTGCCCTGACCAGCAGAAGCTGGGCCATTGTACCTTTACTGAGACATGCACAGCCACTTAAAATAAGACATAAAAATACATTGAAAATTGCTTACTTACCAATGAATATGTATAGAAACTCGATGGATCAATCCAAAGATACATTAATATAAGACGAGCTTCAATCATTCTACTCTAAAAATGGGGTTAATATTTAAGAAGAAATTAGCTTCAATAATGTTAAAATTTCCAACGGCTGAGCTATCCATTAGAGGTTAAAAAACCACACATTATCACATTGAATGCCTTGATGAGATACAACATACATGGTATTAGTTTGAGAGGCCTCACTAAAAATTGTGACATCAGGGTTGTAAATTTATTATAAGAAATCATATAATAGCATTGCAAGGTGAAGCAAACGATGTCCAAAGTTTAGCTCCAACTCTAAGAATTGGATTTGGAGAATTAAAAAACAGAACTGACTAACAATACTGGCTGAATTTGATTGATAAGAGACAATAAACACAAGTAAAAACTGTATACAGAGCTGTACTAATTGAACCATATTCTTGCAACATGCATCAATCCATAAGCTTTGATACATAAAGAAGCTGCTCCTTGTTTCAAATTGCAAAATATGTAACATTATTGTTCTGTTAATTTCGTGTCTCCATAATATGTTTCCTGCACATTCCTGCTATAAATTAGATAAGGTGAAAAAATCATCAATATATTTTATATATGGATGAATAAACCATTTCCAAATCATTTCTTATGTGCAACCTTATCCTACCCTCATTTTCCATCAAGTTGTCATTGCCATGTTTCTTGTTTCTCATTTTTTAAAACATATGTGCAGATCAAATAGTGCAATACCAAATGGATAAATCTACCCCAATACTCTTGTTGCTTGCTATGATTTTGGGGATTCAGCTGCATGCTTTCAAATCAATATACATTGACCCATATTTTATGAGTAGTTGTTCACAAAAACTCTCTCATGTGCATGAATGGTCCACTTGGTACTCATTGCATCTAGTTGATGCTCCCAAGTGCAAAGCACCAGAATGTAATGTCCCCTTCCAAGGATGAAATATCCCAAGGCAATTTTGTATGCAAAATTTTTTCAATTTCGTGACTTCATGTGAACAGACATTTTGTCAAACAGTTTGTTTGCTTGCTGTTGGGAATTGTTTTTGAACGGAACATTCTTAAATTGATTTTCCCATAAATCTCAGGTATATGGCATCATACACTGTGAACAATACAATGGATATTTTTGTTGCATACAATACAGAATTTATATATAGCACATCAATTGAATTTCAGAAATCAACACTCTATAATAGTGTACCATTGTGGTCTAGAGTCTAGGCATTAAATGATATTATAGTTCTGCTAACCTGTAATAACTGGACGAGGATAAACATATATTAATTGTTGATGCCAAAGAAGATACAACTGCCAAATGGAATAGACGCCTCCACAGCTGTAACAGCCATCTTGATAAATCATCACGGCTAACCATTGAGACGAGACACGGCTGGAAGATGTTACTGGTGTTGATTAGGGGAGTCACACCCTTGAATGCCATGTACTCCACATCCCCTTAACACTCATGTGGCTCCAGCTAATGAGGAATAAAGGAGGGGCGGCGGCCCAGACTTGTCTTATATGCCACAAACCTCCTTAATGAAACTCACACCCCTCAATACATATGGCAGCTGTTGGGAACAGATTTAAACCATAAACTTGGGCGGCACCTAGTATATATGAAGCATCAGCTGAAGTTGACTATTCCCCATGCCACTTAGACGCCACACCATTCTCTTGATTTCCAATACACTAAGTCTGAATTGCCTCAGAAATGGTGGCAGCTATTAAATGAACTTGGGCGCAACATAGACCTTCGACCCCCTTCCAGAATTAATTATGGCAGATTTCTTTGGTACGGCCTCCCTTATGACTTGTATTGAAGCTATTTCCCCTACTTTCGATAGGGAATAAACAACAATAACATTTGCTGAATGGACACCTCTTTCAGATAATTCATTAATTTGTTACCATTATAAAAAGTATGGCCAGGCATTATCCATTGCAATTGTTATGAACTGTAAATATTGCAACTGCTATAAACTGTGAATATTGCAACTGATACAAAGTGTAAATATTTGCAGCCAATATAAAATAGATAACAGCATATTTAATTCCTTGCAAAACCCTAAATAACTCTGAAATTGTCTTGTGCCAAGACTTCACAAATTTCTAAAACTCCAATCATTGAAATCCCAATGCGAAATCTAAGTGACTCCACCAATAACTAGTTAGGGTAGACTATTTCCACTACCAAAACCGGTTCACCCTTAGGGTTTTCGTCATAGGGTTTCAACTCCTCAAGAAGTTCTCCAAAATCCAATTTAGAAAATAAAACCAAGCATAAATCCAAATGAGCTTCCCAATTCACTTTATACACCACACTGCCCTAAAAGTGACTTTATTAAAATATTTAACTTTTTCGGCCATTAGTCACTTTTACTTAACAATTAAAATAATTAATTGAAGTTGCCTTTTTGCTTTATGCTCTTTTCGACAACTTAATATTAATTATTTAATTATTAAATACTTCCCACACAACCAACTGAATAAGTGGAAAATACAAAAAACCCGATGTGAAGCGAAATTTGGAGGTGCCAAAATACTTCGGAGCTCCTCTGAACATCAAATAACCCCTCTAACACGAGTGATTGTAACCATGAAGACCAAAGCTACATTCAACACTGACATGATCGAAAACGGGGACATTACAGAGGAGTAATCTAGAGTGACCATTAGCCTATTTTATTCCTGTAGGCTAAAGCTAGGAAACGGGGAATATTTTAATTTTATTTATTTAATATTATTCGACCAAGCACATTTTATGGGTAGTATTAATTAATTTAAAAAGTCTTATAAAGTGATTTAAGTGGAATATTTAGCGAAGTTTAATAAAATCACTTTATTTCCCAGGATCAAAAAAAATAAAATTAAAAGTGCGAGAATTTGAAAAGTTCTTCTAGTGGCTTCGAGAATTAATACAAAAGTGCTTTTGGAAGCTCATTTTCTACATGTTTGGTTATTTTTTATGAAATTGGAGAGTTTTGGAGAATACAAACCCTTAGACGAAAACCTAAGGGATGTTGGTTTCGGCAGTGCAAGATTCCACCCTAGCCAATTGCTAAAGAGATCATACAGATTTCTTGCTTGAGCTATAGCCATCGCAGTTACAGAAATTCGTGAAGTCTTGTTCCCAAGACGAATTCCCGAGTTCAACAATTAATGGAACAGATAGAACAAAATGAATAAAATATTAACGGCTTATTCTCTGCACTTCTATACAGTCGTATCATTTTCAGATTATTAAAGGAGTAGTATCATTGGGAAAACCTTAGTAGAAAGGGATTCAATTAAGTTGGGATTATTTCTAAGTTGACGACATCTCATATTTCCACTGTAGCTATATCCGAGGGAACCATACTTTAACCAAGTTGAAATTCGCAAAGTGCCAAGGTGTCACGTGAGGGAAGGAAACAATCCACCATTACTTGCTTTGACTACGGGTGCCAGCGTAGCTTTATTCCATGTGCTGCCACTACCTTGGGAATGATCGAGGATCTAAAGGACCAATAGGCAAGGGACATAGATTGCACTAAAGGGTCACAAGAGTGCTGGGTAAGTATATTGGTCTGTGTGGGCAACCAATTCAAGCGAAGCGCAGAAGAAAAGAGTAGCGACTGCAGTTGGAATATAATGTATGGACAATGTATCATCTTCCAAGCTGATATTCAGGTCAGAACTGTAATTCATTTGATAAGCCTCTATATTTCTGTAATCAACTATTGTCATTTAGAATTAAAAATAAGTTGTGTGAAGTAGTATTTTAGTTGGCACAGTGTTAAATTTATGAAGTTGTACAAGTTATATTGTTTGGACAAATATCTATCAATAAACAGTAAGCAAAAATTTGTATTTTTGGGTTAAATTTAGCACGAGAAATTTCACGCAACTTCCTGGGAGGTCACCCATCCCGATACTAATCCAGTTCAAACATGCTTAACCATAGATTTTACCCCACAATCAACCCCACATAGCTTGCTACCCCATTTGCAAAAACCTTCATCAAGTGTTGTACCTTGTGAACTATTCATCATGAAGCTCCTTAGTTCATTTAGTTTTATAGGCATGTTGTTCTCACAATGCATCAAATCATATGATTTTTTTTTTTAATTCACTTGCATACTTTCTACTCAAAACTGTTAAGAGTTGGTATAGAATACTCTACACCATGCAGGATTTGGCTGAAGATTATAGCCACCCAAGATCTAGGAACTTCATGAAAGCACAAGAGAGATCAGCTATGAAAGAATAATGCTATTCTATCAAAGGATGCAAATGATAGATTATAATGATATGATTGATATCAACTGTTATATGATTGATTAATGAATTGTTATGAATTACATATGAGACCACTTGGTTATATAGCCAAGCCGAGACATAAGATTAGACAAGCTCACGGCAAGTGTATAAATCCTATGTCATGAGACAACTAATATTAAATGACTTAAGACACAAGTATTAAATGTCAAAAGATAAGATAAGATCTAATGACAACTAACACCTTATAGAAAGATTCCCTCCTAGGACCTAAGTAAACTTAACGTGTAAATAGGACCCACTAATGAACTAGCTAGGTAAAACACCTATTTACACCAACAAAAACTACATTAACCTACATTTTATGAGTACTAGACCTCAATGTATTGTTATGATAATGGACCTCAAAGTATTTTTAATGGGCTATTTTTTGTATATTGGCTAATTTATCACAAATTTTCAAATATTATATTCACCAATTAGCAAAATTTTTTAGTATAATATTCACCAATTTTTCCTATAAGATTTACATAAACTTGTTTATTTGCCAACAAATATAAGTATTTGTTGTAAAATGCATGAACTTTCTCAAAATTTACCCACAACACATTCAATATAGTTTTGAATTGCAAACATTCACCACCCGTTGCATACTTTGCATTCCTTAAATTGATCCTTGGTGATGGCTCAACTTAACTGCATTTTTTCTAGTCAAACTACATTGACCCATATTTCAAGAGCAGAGGCTGACAAGAACCCATCTCTCATGTGCATTAAATTATATGATATGCTTAATTCAACTGCATAGTTTCTAGTCAAGGACAAGGTAAAATTAAAAAACAGCAGAAGAAAAATGGGAACAAGGAAGAAGCTGATTGGTTCGGGAAGATGGAGATCAAGGACAGCCTCGAGGATACGATGGAGGACCTGAAGAAGGCTTGGAGCCTTATTGAGGATGCTTAATCCTCAGTTCTTGTTTAGCTTTGCTGTTTGATGTTTGTTGTTAACAGGTTTTGGCTCTTCTGTTAGGTCTTTTTGTGGTATAGGCTCGTTAAGCCTGAACTGTATGTATTTAAGCTTTATTTATATTCTGAACATCAAGAACATGCTGGGTGCTTTTAATAGGTTATAACTTATACCTATATAACCTTATTTTTTGGATTGATGATAATATGGGCTGGTTAAAACTCTATTGGATTCTAGATAGGTTTATATCTTTTGATTCGGTTGGTGTAGGTTGAAGTATGTGTTTTGGTTGGTTTGGTGAGGGGAAGTGGTTCTCCTTTTGGTTCTGCTTTCTCCTTTGTACTACTATTCTGTCTGGTTGCTGTTCTCTGGACTGTTTTGCTGCTTCTGTAAGGGATTAGGGCCCTTTCCCTGCTTAATCAATCAAAAACTGCATAGTTTCTAGTCAAACTACACTAGCCCATATTAAGAGCAGTGGTTGACAAGAACCCATCTCTCATGGGCACAAATGGTTCACCTATCACTCATTGCATCTCCGTGGATGCTCACAATAGAAAAGAACCAAGATTTTCTAGGTCATACATCCCAATACTCATTGCATCTAGATGATGCTCAAAGATGGAATGACTGCCTAGTGGACCATACATTCACGAGAAATGGATTCTTGCATAGAAGCAATAATCAGAAAAAAAAATGTGAGTAATCGCAATTAATTGGGAATTGCTGCCGGTCAGAAATCACTGCCAGTCACGATTTTACCCTCTAAAAACCATTTTGTTTTGCCAAAACTGTTGACCTTGAGTTGGACTGGTCTTTTGGCATTTAATCATGATAAACCATCTAACACATGAGTTTAAAAATAATGACTGATTTTCAATGCTTTTCTTGCCTACCAGCAATTTCTTTCACTGGGGTTTTCAAGCAATATATTCACACATTTGAAGAAAATTTGTAATGTTTTTCTTGCATTTCCAAGGCTTCAGACGACACATCTGGGGTATTTTACATTGCATAACTAGTCTTTGACATTTCATTGTGACTTCAAGTTTCAACTGTGACAACGTACGATGTATATGCATATATCTACATTCATATTTTCACCATTTTTTATCAGAAAGGATAAGGAAGTCACGGACCTCTTTCAGCAACCACTTACACTCACATTTACACTTTTTATTGTTGCTTATCAAAACTCATAAAATAGGTTCAAAAAACAGTCTATAATATTAAGTTACTTCCAGCTCCATCAAACAATGGATTATAGGACAAAAGAAAACCCAATCCTGCTACAAACAGGCCCAACACTTGGTGTTGAACACTAGCCCAACTGATTAAGCCTAATAAGCTTAGGAGAGGCCTATTAAATCACATTATATAAGTTTATAAAATTGCAACTTATACAGATAACAAACAAAACAGTTTATGGAACATGTTTTTTATAAATGAAACATCCAATTTTTTTTAACATACTGAGACTTCTTTTTGCTGTCATTTTATTTTCTTACTGCAAAAAATCCAAAACCCTAAAAATAGAAAGCATGTGAAAGTTAAACTTATATAAATGTTTTGGGATCAGTAGTCTACTATGTTGCGCAATTTAGAAAACCATAGATAATCACATAATAGCCTTCTTGTTACCATAGAACATAATTGGATAGGTGAACCTTGGCATAACAGGCAAGAAACATCTTCTTCTCCTTTCCCATCTCTCAAATTGGAGATGTATCCGTTTCTATGAAATACATGCTGGAGTTGCATCTACTTCTTCTCATACATACTGTCATCTCTAGTTTTTAAAAGATCAATTTGTTAAATGTGAAATAGTTATTTCTTTAGCGTAGTTTGCATGTTAAGTTAGTCTAGCTCCTAGTCTAAGTGCCACTTGTCATGCCCCACGTAAGAAAGAAGCATGCATAAAGAAATTGCAACACTTTGATGATCGACGCTTATATCCAAGGCTAAATAAATTGACAAAAGGATCGATTAACATTAGACATGGGTGGCAACACTACAAAAGGATATAATTAACAATAAAAAAAAAAGTTTTAAGGCAGCGATGGGTTATGAAGGTGTAATGTCCCCTTTTGACCGAGATCTGTATCAAAGCAATGGTTAGCCTACTATTTGGTTCCCGTAGGCTAGTGAGATGTGTAGGGGGACCTTTGGAGAGTATTCAGGGACTTCAGCAGGCTTGATGTTTTCATTCCGGCATCTTCAACTCAGTGATTGAGTGTTTTGCTTGGTAGGCCTTATGATGGCAGTTCAGGAGTTCTTCGCTCACACTTGTTATTTATAGTAAGTGTTGTCAAGTTCAATGGCAGCACGCTTGCAATTGGTATTTGTGTCAGGACACTCTCAAATGGTTATTGCTAGATCATTGCCAGGAGTAATTAAATCATTAAAGTCATTAAAGTGACTTTATGATTTAACGTTATAAAGTTACTTTTAATAAAGTACTTTGTAATATGGCGTTATAAGGTGAATAAAGTAACTTTAATTAAAATGATATATTTTAAGTTACTTTATTATTATTTCATTAAATGGCACATGTTTTGAAAAGTGAATTTAATTAAAAGATTTCAAGAGGCCTGTTAATGTGTGATAGCTTCGGTCAGATATGAATGACAGTGATGCAAGTATCATTGTCATTCATAAGTGATCGAAATTATCATGCATGTTATGATATTTCTATAAGAATCAATTAAAATCGAAATTATGAACAGTCATATTAAATTCAATCATTCCCGTGATTTTTTTGCATTCATGTGAAATCGAAATTCTCTTAAAAGTCATCCGCCATCATGTAGAAGGGTGTGTATGTTAATACATACTTAACAAATGGTAAATGACTGATGAGGAAGCCCGCGCACAAAGGGACACATCCCTTGAAGGCGGGTCTCTCCACTTACAAATAGAAGCTACTTCATTGATATGCAAACATAGAAATCTGACAATGTTCTGCAATCAGCACATTCGCACTTGAGAAGAAGAAATCTGGAAATTGACCTGTTGACAATCTGAATCTGATCGATCCTCAACATGGTATCAGAGCCATAGTTAAAAATTCACAAGTTTGAATTTATTAATCTGAGTTCAATGGGATATACAGGAATGGATGAGACACCGTCAACTACCTCAGATCTCCGTGAACGTGTTCGTCGCCATGCGTATGTGATGGCAAGCACCAAGCTTGTGATAAGGCCTGTTCGATGTGGCAAGATCACGGGCTCTCCAGTGGGGGCGCGATTACAAAAGGCGACTCTCATTCGCCATAGTCGGGGACTTGGCTCATACTGCATCGAGCATTTCAAATCATCTCCGGTGAAGGTTCGTTGGGTCTAGGAAGAAGCGATCAACCTTCGTGTTCAAGAATTCACTAAACTTGAAGTCATCAAAGTTGGATTCGAATCTCCTTACCGGTGCTTCACCAATGGCCTCACATTCGTCAAGTCTGGGCGTGCAACATTGGCCTATGCATTCCGATCGAGCACCTTGAAGAAGTGTAACGGTTGCGTCTGGGATTGTTGGGATTTCTCTGATCATCGAATGCTAGAAATGAGATGGGAGTCTGGAGATTCCTGGCAATATTGAAAGTCTCGAGTCAAGGAATGGTCAAGCCGTAGCTTGCCGTGTGTTAAGTCGAAGTCAAGCATGTGATGGATTCGACGTGGGTGTTTGCTGGCTGTCGAGTGTATGGTGAGCTGAGGTTTCTCCGTCCATGGTTTGGCAGGCGGTGTGTTGGGTCCAACACATTCTCACTCCGCGGAAGGAATCATGGATGAGTTGGAATGTGTCAGGAGAGATGACCGCCTCGCTCTCATACAACTCCTTCTTATTCATTATGTGCTTCCCTTTGGACTCTGGAAGGCTCACGCAACAACGAAGATTTACACAGTCACAAACACACATCACCCATTGCCTCACGATTTGGCGTACCTGCGGGGGGAGATAGTTCTGTAATAATGTCAGAAACCCGATTATCGAAAATATCTTTCTGATCTATTGGCGTATTCATGTTTTCTCTGTGGCGCAACCATACCTAAACATATGTCGACAGGAGAGTTCACACGGGAAAAGACAAAGTAGATCAATTTGACCTGTCGGGAGTGCTTGGATGTTGGCTTCTTATCGTGACCATTCTAGAAAAATACAAAGCAGTAAAATAAGACAATTTGCAGTAAGGAGAAAATAATAACAATTTAATAGCTAAAGTTAAGGTAAACTAATCTTCCAACTACGAATAGAAGAGTTATTAAGGAGCCGTCTCATTTGCATCTGTTGGGAGAAATTACATCGTATAAGACAAGATAGTTGATATACCTCTTAAAGATTGGGTGTGAGACCTTTGACAGGCGATTGGAGTTGTCAATCAAACTAAGAGTAGCAGCAATCGACGCCACCGCAAAGGGCGAAGAAAGCAGATATTGTGATCGTTGATGCCGATTCCTCATTCTTGCGTACAGGATTCTAAGTTTAAAGAGATAAGTATTCTTTGGTTGCTGAGTTATATCATTTGTTTTGATCTTGTGAATTCTCTTGAATTGTGTTGTGTTCACTAGCATAAGATCCTTTGAAAATCTCATTCATGATATAACTTGTATGATTTTTACCTTGATATTTCTTTGGATAGTTATGAACTATTTATAATCTCTTCTAGATGCTTTCAGGACGGATCAGAAGCATAAGAGATTGTTTACAAAAGAAGAAGAAAATGAAGACTCTGCTTGCCACCATTAGACTGTGTGGATGGCTGAAGTCATCCCTTCGAAGAAGAAGTAATTAGAGCTTCAGAGGGAGTCTCATCTTCACTTGTTGTAATGCTTTGAGATAGAGAGATATGAGGTGAAAGCCTTGTTCATCTCTGAGACTGAGATGAGGCGTCATGTTGAGAGACTCCATGACAACAGGTCCCAGGATCTAACTTCAAAAGAGCCCCATGCACACGCAGTATGGCTTAAGGGGGGGTGTTGGATATAAGCCACACCCGGACTAATGATGGGTTGGCCACAAGGGGCCAGTAGCTCATTTGGTAGAGCACTCCAACAACAAATGGAAGGTCCTAGTAAAACACATAATGAGATATCTTCAGAGCACCACTGGATTTGTTTAGGCTGGAAGCGTAACCGATCAGAAAAGCACATCAGGATGTTGCTTCAGTTTAGGATCGGCTATGATCTTTTGGATCTGCAGAAAACAGTCTTCAGTGGCACAAAGCTTGACAGAAACTAAATACATTGCAGACTTTATGAGGGCAAGAGAAGCAGTTTGGCTTCGTAAATTGCTTGAGGGACTCCTTGATCTAAGCACATTGAGATCCCCTACCATTATGAGACATGGTAGAAAGGAATATGATCCAGTTGGAGTATATTAGTTCAAATGTTTAACAGCAGACATACTCAACAACTTCTCTCCAGAGTTAAGGTTGAACTCTTCGGGAAGAAAACTTGGTATGTAATTTGATATTATGTTTGAAATTCAAATTTGTTTATAAGTTGTACTAATATATAAAGATGTTTAATGTGTAAACTCTTTTGTCATGTGTGTGACTCCATGACTTTATGGGCCTACCCCTCCTGTGTACATTATCGAAAGGTGACGATCTTTCTAATAATGAACACTTGTATTTGACATTGTAAAGTGACGACTCTACAATGATAGTTTTATCATAATAGATATCATATGGCTTGATATCTATAGACATGTCATGATAGTATCTCTTAGACACCTTGATGGATATCATGAGACTTGATATCTGAAGGTCATTGTGACCCATAAGAGATGATCATGGTGGATGAGTATATCCATGGATATGCCATGATCTATGGTAGACATCATGTGACTTGATGTCAGTGCACATACCATAATGAAGATATGTATGAAGAATGTCATGTGACTTGACACTTTCAGAAGCATATCATATCTTCTGATATCACAAGTTAGGTGATATCACTTTTGGAAGTTATGCTTCCTAGTTAAAGAGGGAGTGGAGAAATGTTAAAATGTGTTATGAAGAATGTCATGTGACTTGACAACTTTGAGAAAACATATCATATCACATGTGAAGGTAGTATCTTGACTTATTTGATTTGAAATATCTTCCCTAGCTAAGAGGGAGTGTTAATGTGTGATAGCTTCGGTCAGATATGAATGACAGTGATGCAAGTATCATTGTCATTCATAAGTGATCGAAATTATCATGCATGTTATGATATTTCTATAAGAATCGATTAAAATCGAAATTATGAACAGTCATATTAAATTCAATCATTCCCGTGATTTTTTTGCATTCATGTGAAATCGGAATTCTCTTAAAAGTCATCCGCCATCATGTAGAAGGGTGTGTATGTTAATACATACTTAACAAATGGTAAATGACCGATGAGGAAGCCCGCGCACAAAGGGACACGTCCTCTCAAGGGACGCATCTCTTGAAGGCGGGTCTCTCCACTTACAAATAGAAGTTACTTCATTGATATGCAAACATAGAAATCTAACAATGTTCTGCAATCAGCACATTCGCAATTGAGAAGAAGAAATCTGGAAATTGACCTTTTGACAATCTGAATCTGATCGATCCTCAACAAGGCCAAATGAGGCGTTGGTTTTTGGAGAGGAATTACTTTATTATTTTAATAAAGTTAATTCCCAAGATTAGGGTGTAGGGTTTGGAGAAGGATAAAAAGCAAAGAAGAAGATCATTTTCATTATCCCAACCATCATTTGCAAATTGAAGAAAGTCGAGCACAGGGTTGCAGGTATGAAGTTTCAAGCTATTCAAAGGATGGAAACCCTTGAATAGGACGGAGTCTATAGATGTGAAAGATCACCCAAGGTCTTCTTGTTTGGATGGTTTCACACAGAGATCATCATCTGAGAATTCATAGATTTACTTAGCATTTACTTTCAGCAATTTTAGTACATCAGCAGATTAGAAATAAGACAGAGGTCAACTCAGCAGTTGCACATTCCATAGTTTCCAAGGTTCAGTGTGAAGATTGATTCCGGGAATGGATTTTATGTATTTCCTGAAGCATTAAATAAAATTCTGATTATTCGTCTCTTGCATTTGTTTGGAATTGCTCTTTTGCAAAATTCTATATTGTCTGTATGTTTGGTGGAAACCCAAATAACCCAGATCAAGGTGGGTCATTACATTGGTATCAGAGCACAATATTTCCTACCAGCC